>CM061748.1:80266145-80660077 GCA_030979885.1 Lolium multiflorum | reverse complement strand
ATTGATATTTAACTTTACAAAGGACTATATTTCGACATCTGGCGTGAGCGCACACAGTGTGCCACATTCAGGGGATTTGGCTCGTCAATCCTGTCTTCTTATCTTTGATTCGTATGCTCCTCCTTCTATTACTTCGTGACGATATAAGGTCCTAGCCATGGTATTTCAGCATTTTCATGGCTTTTGATTGAGTACGTAGAGAGACATGGTCACCTTTTGAAAAGACCTTAGTATAATCGTAAACTATGATAGTTTCGAGTCTCTTGATATTTAGCGACTCATTGACAGGACTTCGTCTCGACTTCACATCAAGTGCGTCGACATCATCCTCCAAAGCTTTTCTTAGTTTCTTCATCATATTCTGCGACTCTTGGAGAATCATGCTCTATTTCTATCGGCAAGACTGCTTCAGCTCCATGGACTACTGAAAGAAGACGTTTCGTGTATTTGTATTTGGCGTTGTTCGAATACTCTGGCTGCAGCGTCTTAGGCCGTGTACGAGCTTTCGATGGACTAGGGCGTTTCTTGATGCCATTGAGATGATGCCATTGGCTTTTTCGACTTGTCCATTGGTGTGGATGTGCAACGGGCGCAAAATTCAACTTAATGCCTGCTTCCGCGCGGTATGTGAACTCCTTGGACGTAAAGTTGCTGCCGTTGTCTGTAACGATGTGAGGGACTCCAAATCTGAAGACGATGCTTTTCACGAACTTAATGACGGACCGTCAGTGAATTTATCGCCTTTGCTTCGATCCCACTTTGTGAATTTGTCGGCAGCCAACGAGCATATACTCATAACCTCCTGGCCAAGCTTTGTGTAGTTTACCCACCATATGAGACCCCATTGTGAGAAGGGCCAAGATAATGTGATTGGCATAAACTCTGCGGCCGGGAGAGTGAGGCTTGGCGACAAATCTTTGTACAGTCGCAAGTTCTCACAGATTCTCCCATCCTAGAGTCTGTCAACAATAAAATCCTGCTCTACGAAAACCTTAGCGATAGCTGCTACTCGCGTAAATTACCACCTGTCCTTCGTGCACATCTTTAGGATGATTCTTCCTTCTTCGAGTGCTTAGCGCATCTCTGCACTTTGTTTGTACAACTCCCCTTTTACCACAGTGAAGGCTTTTGATCTCCTGATTATTCGCTATTTGGATGATCGGTATTGTTTTCCTTAGGATGTATGATATGTAATCCTGCGTCCATGGAATTTGCACCATCATGACTAGCTCTTGCTCTTCTTCTTCTTCTGCTGTGTCTTTGGCGATACTCGAGGGTTTCTCTTTCTTCTCCTTCTTTGCTTTCTTTAGCTTTGTTGATCTCTCCACTAATCTCTTCCCAAAACACTTTGAGATCATAAGTTTCTTGTGACTCCGATGTTTCGGCGATCGGCTTCATCGTTGCTCATCCTGCGATGTGGTTTACCTCACAACCATCGAATATTTCTCCAGCTCATTGTACACCTCCTTGTATGCCATCATACTTTCGTTGACTGCAGCATTGGTTCATGACTTGTTGTGCCACCAATTGTGAGTCGCCGAAGATCTGTTGCACCATAAGCTTTCGCCATCTTCATCCCGTGTATGAGAGCTTCATGTCTGCTTCATTATTGAATGGCGTTTGAGACGTCATCTAATAAGCATGCCTGACTTGTCACCTTGGTGATACAACCTGCTGCTCAGCCACCTTCCGGTCTTTGGACCCGTCGAAGTTCTGGTCCAAGTTCTGTCATCTGGTCCCGTGTTTTGTAGCTCCATCCACTCTGCCCAATGAAATCTGGTAAGAGCACAGCCAGTTTTATTGCTTTTCTTTTCATGCGTGACATCCAGGAGAAAGTTCTATTCCCCAAGGGGCAAACCAGTAACTCTGGGTTGTTTTAGTATATTTGATAAAGACCTGTTGACCACTATTTATCGGGTGCGCAGAAAAATGAGTGTCGCAATTTTCAACTGTCGTGAATACTCCATGTCTGGGTTCCACGATATTGGTGCTGTTTTGAAAGCGACAGTGCTTGATGAAATATCTTGGCCTCGGGCTCCGTGAAGCTTGCCTTCTTCTTCTCTCTCGACTACTAGGAGTGCTGACCACCTAAGGTGTGGCTGCAATGTATAAGAGGAGAGGTTCTTTCTCTGGTGCTGCAATATCGGGTGGTGTCAAATTGCTTTCGTTGAATTACTGAAGGCTCTATCACCGCTTCCTCGTTCCATTGGTTTGTTTGATCAATGCATAGAATGGCAGCGCCTTTTCTCCCTATTTGTGTGAATACCTTAGAAATTTGCGACTCGCCCCCGTTAACATTGTATTTCTTTCCAGCTTTGTTGGCTTTCTCATAGTGACGATGGCCTGTATTTTTTTCGAATTAGCTTCAATCCCCTTGCGTGCAGAACCCGAGAAGTTCTCTGGGAACTCAAAAAACACTTTGTCGGGTTCGAAGCAGCGAACTTGTCGAGGTTGTGAAGGGTTTCCTTCGAGGTCTTCGATCAGTGACTGCACTGCGATGTTATTACGACATCGTCAATGTAGACTTGTACATTTTTTCCAATATGTGTTGCTAGGCACTTCTGCATCATCGGTATATTTATCGCGTTTCGAGACCAAGGGCATTGTTTTGTAGCAAAACACGCCATAGGGTGTGATGAACGTTGTCTTGGCTTCATCTTCTTCTTTTAATCTTATCTGGTTATAACCAGAATATGCGTCCAAAAAGGAAAGACGTTCGCATCCTGCCGTAGAGTCGATGATTTGATCGATGGGAGGGGGAAGTGATCCTTGGGACAATGTTTATTGAGACACGTGAAGTCGCGCACATGCGAAGGACTATTGTGTGTTTCTTCGGCCATCAGCGGGTTAGCTACCCACGTGGCTTATGTAGATATTTCTCTCTGATGAACCCGACATCTTTGAGTCGATCTATTTCAGATAACATGGCTTTGCGACTAAGCTCTGAAAAACGCCGCAAAGGTTGCTTTACTGGTCTTGCGAGAGGATCCAAATTGAGGTGGTGCTCGGCGAGTTCCCTGGGTACTCCTGGCATGTCAGCTGGACACCATGCGAAGATTTTCCAGTGCTCACGGAGGAACTCGACGAGCGCGCTTTCCTATGCGACATCCATGTTTGCGGCAATGGACGTCGTTTTCTTTGGATCTATCGGGTGGATCTGTACCTCTTTTGAATCCTTGGTTGTGTTGAAAGTTGGCTCCTTAGAAGATCTCCCTACCTGCAGCGACACATCATAATCGATGAACAGCAGGCGCGCGTATTACCTTGCATCCAAGAGTTTCGATGATCGATGAAAATCACTTGTCGCATTTGCTCCAGAATGTGAAACTTCCTTCGGTGTGATAGGTCCCTTGGGCCCGGGCAACCTCCACAACAGATATGTATAATGCGGCACCACAGCCATAAACCTGGCATATGCCGGTCGTCCCAACAAAGCGTGATATTGCGACGGGAAATCCACGACTTCGAACTCCAAATTCTCTATTCTGTAGTTTTCTCGGGTTCCAAACTGAACGTCGAGGTTAATTTTGCCCAATGGGTAACTTGGCTTCTCTGGTGTAATCCGTGGAAACGTGTGTCGGTTGGTTTCAAGTTTGCTGGGATATGTTCATCTTCCTCAATGTATCACGCCACATGAGGTTTAAGCTGTTGCCGCCATCTATGAAAACTCTCGACACGTCAAAACCAACAATTACTGCGGGTAAGATGAGTGTTGATTTGTCCTGATCGAGGAACTTGCTGCGGATGATCAGCGATTGTGAAACCGATGTCTTGCCCCGACCAGTATACTCTATTGTTGGTGGAGGCATCTTCTCTGCCTTATGAACACTTGTATTGATATTGCAACCATTATTTTGTTGGACTAGCTTTACGAATCATCAGAGGCTGCACCATTGGAATTGGGATCAGCATATGGAGTGGTTGTGGTCTTGCCGCCTATTCTGAGCTGGTGCCGATTTTCGTCCATAATTGCGGGAGGAGGTGGGAGGTGGATCTCACACTCCTTGGTCCTTGAGGATTTCTGTTCATGGCTTGGCTGTTTGCAATTCCTGCGGCTCTCAACATTGCTTGAAAATTGCGGCAATCTTTCTGGAGATGTCCTGACTGCCTCTTGCCGTTGCTGTCGAGATAAAAATGCATCTGACACGGTCCGTTCATCATCTCCTCGGGGGACACATAGGGTCTTTGAAACCTTGGTCCACTATTTTGCCTGGGACCGCGAGAGTCGCCTCTATTGTCACCTTGTTGCTCATTGCTCCTTTGGTAGTCATCTCGATTGTTTCCTCCAGAATTTCCTCGAACCAGCCGATATATGGCCGGGAGCATCGTTGTTGTAGAACTGGTGAGAAAATCGCCTTCTATTTTGATAATTTCGACCACGATCTTCCTCTGGCGACCTATGTCGCTTGTTGTATATTGCGTCTTCTCCATCTGCCCACTTGTTAGCTATTTCCATCAGTGCTGAAATTGTCTTGGGATTAGTTCTCCCCAAATCCTCGACAAAATCTCCTCTCGTCGGACTCCTGCAACAAACGCATCTATGGCTCTCTCGTCGGATATATCTTCTGCCGAGTTTTTAATGTTCCACCGTTGTATATATTTCCTCATCGACTCGTCGTGCTTTTGTCGACACGCCCTCAGCTCTTCTAACGACGCAGCGGGTTTCTTATTGCCGGGTGGATCGCGGAAGTTTTCACGAATATGTCCTCAAAGTTATCCCAGCTGTCGATGGAATTTAGGGGGAGTTTCTTTATCAGATCTGTTTGCACCGCTCGGGTGGACTTGGATACTTTGCATAGCTGTTGCTCTGGTTTCTCCTACCAGCTTTACCATCGAGATAATCCACGACCAATCCTCGAGGATCTTGCGGCCGTCGGGTTCTTGAGGGAATTCTCCAGAACTTGAACCCTTTTGGGACTCGAGTTTTTCGAACTCTTCTCGTAAAGCACGGGAGCCCACACATATCTTCGTCGGCAAGCTCTGGCGAGTGCTGACGCTTTCTTGTCGCGCTCTATCCACCCTTACTTGGACTGCTGTGTCTCTTGCTCCACTTGTTCTTGGTGGGTCTTGAACTGCTGCGGTGGGTCGTGGACTATTTTGCCTAGGATTTTCTTCGGGAGGCGTTGTTGCAAACGCTGTTCCCATTACTCCTACTCCAGCCATCGCCATATTGAACAATGGTTCTCTCGGGTCCCCAGGAGGTGGTCTGGACGCTAGGATGTAAGCTTGTGTTGCCATGTAACCTGCTTCTGGCGTTTTTGGGATGATATTTCCCCTTTCATCAATCGACATAAAGGACATGTCGAGATTTTGAATTATGTTTCCTCTTTCTGCTTCGGGTATGTTTTGCAGACGAGATTGTGCTCTCCTTCGAGCCTCTCTGTGACTATCTCCCGTATTTCCTGATTGTCGGCTGAGTTCTGCTCGACGCCTGCTGACGCGGAAGCTGCCTCTCTTCTCCTATTCAGGGATGCTGTCTGTTTTTCCAACTCTCTGCTTACCCGAGCAAGTCTATATTGATATGCTTGAAGTTCTTGTACAGTAGCAGTGGTGGTCATAGGTTCTGAACCATCCATGGCTTTTGCAGCCCTATCCCACGCTTCTTGCGGGAGCTGTACTCTTTCTCGAGGTGAAGACCCGACATATTTAGTGCCTAGGCCTCTTCTGAGATCAGCGGGATCGACGTATGGATTTCCCAAATCGTCGAAAGCCTCTGACGTCTCTGGTTCGCTCTGCTTCTTCTTCGCACTATCTGACCAATTTTGAGTATTGATTTTCTCAGGATTGGTGACACCATCATAAAGATTGGTGAAGACCTTTCCGATGGGCAGATTTGTCGATGAAGTTGAAGCTGTCGACGCTGTTGCTTATAAAGGAGTCCGCAGACGACTCGAAGGATGTGTTGTTGAAGATCTTGGCGAGCTTTCCGCTTGCCTTGTTGTCGACGAAGCGTGGCGACGAAAACTCCTCGTCACTCGACGGAAAGTTAGAATCGGCGCTGAAAATTCCGACGGAGATCGGAACTTCGAGACGGTAGGATCCTTCCTTATTGACGCCAAATCGGAATTCTCCGAACGTCATGATGATGGGCTCCTCCAGATAGGCACATGCATCCATACGGGAGGGCGGGTGAGGAATAAAATTGAATAGATCAGTTTTTCCCTTGTTACCTCGATCCATCGCATTGCTTGCTGTCGACGAAGTCGAAGATCTTGAACGTGCCATCGAGATCAGCTCCTTGCAACCTCTAATCCCCACAGACGGCGCCAATTGACAAAGGATTAACTTGTCAATGCCTACAGATTGTAGACTAGGGTTTTGCTAGAAGTAGAGGGCAAGTAGATCTCGAAGGTTGAGGAAAAGTACTCGACGATTATGAAAACTAGAGTTATGTTGACAGTAGATTCGATCCTTTCTTTGTCCCTCGAGCCGAGGGTTTCGTGGCACAAGTTACAGAGTTCGGGAGGGTTTCGTATCCAACCCGTAAGATTACAAATCTCTATCTTTCCTAATACAAACTATCTTTCCTAATCATTAAATGGGCTTCCGAGTCTTCTTATTCTTCGAGTTCTGGGCCTTCGATAAACCCCGGGTACCATCTTCGGCAGGCCCATTGGGGATGCCTATATCATGCGCTTGACTTCATGAGACAGAGTTTAGGGTTAGGGGGTAGATACATGATTTCTCTGGTTTGAATATGTCTAGACCTTGTTTATCAACTTAATTGAATGCTTACTATATGACATAAGAAGACAATGTGCCTTGATTTTTCATTTTTTAATTTTGCCCATTTGAATCTTGGTCAAATCCTAGGTTTGACCATGATTTAACAAGTTTAAAACATGAATATGAAAAATTAAGCATGTATCCTTCGTAGTCACTCCAAAATGAAGCTCGATCTTGAGAGGGTTTTTGAAATTTCCATGTTTGAAACCAAAAAACCACGTACTTCTCTTCATGCTAGACTTCATAAGACAGAGTTTGGGGTTAGGGGTAGCTTGATACATAAATTTTCTGGTTTGAATATGTCTAGACATTGTTTATCAACTTAATTGAATGCTTACTAGATGACATAAGATGACTATGTGCATTGGTTTTTCTTTTTTGAATTTTTATGCCCATTTGAATCTTGGTCAAATCCTAGGTTTGACCATGATTTAATCAAGTTTAAAACATGAATATGAAAAATTAAGCATCTATCCTTCTTACTCACTCCAATATGTAGCTCTTGGGAGGGTTTTTGAAATTTCCATGCTTGAAAACCAAAAACCACTTCTCTTCATGCATGCTTGACTTCATAAGACATAGTTTAGGGTTAGGGGTAGATACATGATTTTCCTGCTAGTTTGAATATGTCTAGACCTTGTTTATCAATTTAATTGAATGCTTACTATATGACATGAGCAGACCTTGGTAATTTTTTTATACCCATTTGAATCTTCGTCAAATCCTAGGTTTGTTGACCAAGATTTGAACAAGTTTAAAACATGAATATGAAAAAGTAAGCATGTATGCGTCTTAATTAGTCACTCCAAAATGAAGCTCTTGGGAGGGTTTTTGAAATTTCCATGTTTGAAACCAAAAACCACTTCTTCTCTTCATGCTTGACTTCATAAGTCAGGGTTTAGGGATATATAGGGGGTAGATACATGATTTTTCTGGTTTGATATGTCTAGACCTTGTTTATCAACTTAATTGAATGCTTAATATATGACATAAGAAGACTACGTGACTTGTGCTCACTGAAGTGTGGGACCTCACGCATGGGAACCACACGTAAGTGACAGACTTGTTGCTCTAATAACTCGGGTGATCATTATACTGTATTAGTACATAGTTTCCTATGGATCCTTCTTAGTCACTCCAAAATGAAGCTCTTTGGGAGGGTTTTTGAAATTTCCATGTTTGAAACCCAAAACAACTTCTCTTCATGCTTGACTTCATAAGACAGAGTTTAGGGTTAGGGGTAGATACATGATTTGTCTGGTTTGAATACGTCTAGACCTTGTTTATCAACTTTAATGCTTACTATATGACATAAGAAGACTATGTGCTTTGGTTTTTCATTTTTCTGATTTTTTTTATTTTTGATGCCCATTTGAATCTTGGCCAGATCCTAGGTTTGACCAAGATTTAAACAAGTTTAAAACATGAAAATGAAAAGGGAAGCATTTATCCTTCTTAGTCACTCTAAATGAAGTTTTTGGGAGGTTTTTGAAATTTCCATGTTTGAAACCAAAACCACTTCTCTTCATGCTTGACTTCATAAGACATAGTTTAGGGTTAGTAGATACATGATTTGTATGGTTTGAATATGTATAGACCTTGTTTATCAACTTGAATGCTTACTATATGACATAAGAAAACTACGTATGTGCTTTGGTTTTTCATTTTTCTGTTTTTTTTTTGAATTTTCCGCCCATTTGAATCTCTGTCAAATCCTAGGTTGGACCAAGATTTAAACAAGTTTAACACGTGAAAACGAAAAGGTAAGCATGGATCCTTCTTAGTCACTCCAAAATGTACCAATTGATAGATGTGTTAACTTTGCTTCATGGAAAAAATAATGTCATGTAAATGAGTTAACTTGGATTTTCTACCCTTGAATCCATAGGAAACTTTGTTCTAATGCACTATAATAATCAACCGAGTTTTTACACCAACAGGTCTGTCACTTACGTGTGGTGCCCATGCGTGAGGTCCCACACTTCAGTGAGCACAAGTCACGTGCAATAGGTACGCAAACTCCCAGCCATTTTCTTTGTCAAGAGAAGACGCATCAGGATGCGTATTGGAAGTCTCTGGGTCCTTCAGGATCCTTCGGTTGTCCCTCTCACAAAAAACAAATCTCTCTCATTCTCGGCCTCGCTCGACTCGCCTCGCTCGCTCGCACCTCCTGCTCCCGGCAAACCCTACACAACAGTCAACATCATCACCCGAAAAAGGGAGACACCATAATGCTCTCCTTCTTCTCTCCTTCCGAGTGATCCCTCTTCCTCCGAGTTTCACTCGACGGGCAAACACATATGTGCTGCATAGTAGAGTAATAATAAAAAGGTACGTAGAAAAATCGACCTACGAATCTATAATTAAATAGGTTAAACTAGGGTTTTGCCCAGTACTACAGATCAAGGTTCAAAAAATCCAACTACGGGGTTCGAACAACCCCATTTCTAATCAAAGAATTTTTTCGACGTCATCCAAATGGCCTCAAACTATAGCATGGGCGGATCCAGACTATAGCCAAGGGGGGCAGCCGCCCCCACTCAATTTTCTGAAACCTTGTAATATGTTAAGCTAAAGGCTGGTTTGCCCGCACTTAGAAATGATATTTGCATCACTTATCATATGTTTGCCCATTTGAATCTTGTCAAATCCTAGATTTGACCAAGATAATTTAAACAAGTTTAAAACATGAAAATGAAAAGGGAAGCTTGTATCCTTCTTAGTCACTCTAAAATGAAGTTTGGGGAGGTTTTTGAAATTTCCATGCTTGAAACCAAAAACCACTTCTCTTCATGCTTGACTTCATAAGACAAAGTTTAGGGTTAGGGGTAGATACATGATTTTTCTGGTTTGAATATGTCTAGACCTTATTTATAACTTAATTGAATGCCTACTATATAACATAAGAAGACCTTTTTTGTTTTTTTTGAATTTTTATACCCATTTGAATCTTGGTCAAATCCTAGGTTTCACCAAGATTTGAATAAGTTTAAAACATGAATATGAAAAAGTAAGCATGCATGTATGCTTCTTAATTAATCACTTCGAAATGAAGCTCTTGGGAGGGTTTTTGAAATTTCCATGTTTGAAACCAAAAACCACATATCTTCATGCGCTTGACTTCATGAGAGAGTTTAGGGTTAGGGGGTAGATACATGATTTCTCTGGTTTGAATATGTCTAGACCTTGTTTATCAACTTAATTGAATGCTTACTATATGACATAAAAAGACTATGTGCCTTGATTTTTCATTTTTTTAAATTTTGCCCATTTGAATCTTGGTCAAATCCTAGGTTTGACCATGATTTAAACATTAAGCATGTATCCTTCGTAGTCACTCCAAAATGAAGCTCTTGAGAGGGTTTTTGAAATTTCCATGTTTGAAACCAAAAAACCGCGTACTTCTCTTCATAAGACAGAGTTTGGGGTTAGGGGTAGCTTGATACATGATTTTTCTCGTTTGAATATGTCTAGACCGTACCTTGTTTATCAACTTAATTGAATGCTTACTATATATATGACATAAGAAGACTATATGCATTGGTTTTTCATTTTTTTAATTTTATGCCCATTTGAATCTTGGTCAAATCCTAGGTTTGACCTGATTTAAACAAGTTGAAAACATGAATATGAAAAATTAAGCATATATCCTTCTTAGTCACTCCAAAATGAAGCTCTTTGGGAGGGTTTTTGAAATTTCCATGTTTGAAACCAAAAACCACATATCTTCATGCGCTTGACTTCATGAGACAGAGTTTAGGGTTAGGGGTAGATACATGATTTCTCTGGTTTGAATATGTTTAGACCTTGTTTATCAACTTAATTGAATGCTTACTATATGACATAAGAAGACTATGTGCCTTGGTTTTTCATTTTTTTAATTATGCCCATTTGAATCTTGGTCAAATCCTAGGTTTGACCATGATTTAAACAAGTTTAAAACATGAATATGAAAAATTAAGCATGTATCCTTCGTAGTCACTCCAAAATGAAGCTCTTGAGAGGGTTTTTGAAATTTCCATGTTTGAAACCAAAAAACCACGTACTTCACTTCATGCTTGTCTTCATAAGACAGAGTTTGGGGTTAGGGGTAGCTTGTTGATACATGATTTTTCTGGTTTGAATATGTCTAGACTTTGTTTATCAACTTAATTGAATGCTTACTAGATGACATAAGATGACTATGTGCATTGGTTTTTCATTTTATTGTTTTTTTTTTATTTTTTATGCCCATTTGAATCTTGGTCAAATCCTAGGTTTGACCATGATTTAATCAAGTTTAAAACATGAATATGAAAAATTAAGCATCTATCCTTCTTAGTCACTCCAATATGTAGCTCTTGGGAGGGTTTTTGAAATTTCCATGCTTGAAAACCAAAAACCACTTCTCTTCATGCATGCTTGACTTCATAAGACAAAGTTTAGGGTTAGGGGTAGATACATGATTTTCCTGCTAGTTTGAATATGTCTAGACCTTGTTTATCAATTTAATTGAATGCTCACTATATGACATGAGCAGACCTTGGTTTTAATTTTTTTATACCCATTTGAATCTTCGTCAAATCCTAGGTTTGTTGACCAAGATTTGAACAAGTTTAAAACATGAATAATATGAAAAGGTAAGCATGTATGCTTCTTAATTAGTCACTCCAAAATGAAGCTCTTGGGAGGGTTTTTGAAATTTCCATGATTGAAACCAAAAACCACTTCTCTTCATGCTTGACTTCATAAGTCATGGTTTAGGGATATATAGGGGGTAGATACATGATCTTTCTGGTTTGAATATGTCTAGAGCTTGTTTATCAACTTAATTGAATGCTTACTATATGACATAAGAAGACTATGTGCCTTGATTTTTCATTTTTTAAATTATGCCCATTTGAATCTTGGTCAAATCCTAGGTTTGACCATGATTTAAACAAGTTTAAAACATGAATATGAAAATTAAGCATGTATCCTTCGTAGTCACTCCAAAATGAAGCTCTTGAGAGGGTTTTTGAAATTTCCATGTTTGAAACCAAAAAACCACGACTTCTCTTCATGCTTGACTTCATAAGACAGAGTTTGGGGTTATGGGTAGCTTGATACATGATTTTTCTCATTTGAATATGTCTAGACCTTGTTTATCAACTTAATTGAATGCTTACTATATATATGACATAAGAAGACTATGTGCATTGGTTTTTCATTTTATTGTTTTTTAATTTTATGCCCATTTGAATCTTGGTCAAATCCTAGGTTTGACCATGATTTAAACAAGTTGAAAACATGAATATGAAAAATTAAGCATATATCCTTCGTAGTCACTCCAAAATGAAGCTCTTGGGAGGGTTTTTGAAATTTCCATGTTTGAAACCAAAAACCACATATCTTCATGCTTGACTTCATGAGACAGAGTTTAGGGTTAGGGGGTAGATACATGATTTCTCTGGTTTGAATATATCTAGACCTTGTTTATCAACTTAATTGAATGCTTACTATGTGACATAAGAAGACTATGTGCCTTGATTTTCCATTTTTTGTTTTTTCTGAATTTTTATGCCCATTTTAATCTTGGTCAAATCCTAGGTTTGACCATGATTTAAACAAGTTTAAAACATGAATATGAAAAATTAAGCATATATCCTTCTTAGTCACTCCAAAATGTAGATCTTGGTAGGGTTTTTGAAATTTCCATGTTTGAAACCAAAAACCACTTCTCTTCATGCATGCTTGACTTCATAAGACAGAGTTTAGGGTTAGGGGTAGCTAGATACATGATTTTTCTGGTTTGAATATGTCTAGACTTTGTTTATCAACTTAATTGAATGCTTACTATATGACATAAGAAGACTATGTGCCTTGGTTTTTCATTTTTTTAAATTATGCCCATTTGAATCTTGGTCAAATCCTACGTTTGACCATGATTTAAACAAGTTTAAAACATGAATATGAAAATTAAGCATGTATCCTTCGTAGTCACTCCAAAATGAAGCTCTTGAGAGGGTTTTTGAAATTTCCATGTTTGAAACCAAAAAACCACGTACTTCTCTTCATGCTTGACTTCATAAGACAGAGTTTGGGGTTAGGGGTAGCTTGATACATGATTTTTCTCGTTTGAATATGTCTAGACCTTGTTTATCAACTTAATTGAATGCTTACTATATGACATAAGAAGACTACGTGCCTTGGTTTTTCATTTATTTTGATTTGTTTTGAATTTTTATGCCCATTTGAATCTTGGTCAAATCCTAGGTTTGACCATGATTTAAACAAGTTCAAAATATAAATATGAAAAATTAAGCATCTATCCTTCTTAGTCACTCCAAAATGTAGCTCTTGGGAGGGTTTTTGAAATTTCCATGTTTGAAACCAAAAACCACATCTCTTCATGCTTGACTTCATAAGTCAGAGTTTAGGGATAGGGGGTAGATACATGATTTTTCTGGTTGAATATGTCTAAACCTTGTTTATCAACTTGAATGCTTACTATATGACATACGAAGACTATTTGCTAACGGAGGGAGTAAGCACTCTAGCTATGAAAAGTACCAAACGATGCATACCAAAATGATTTTTTAGAGGAATACTAGTTCGGATTATATAATTTTATATTAGCAGGCCAAAATCGAACCCCGTAGTTGGATTTTCAGAAATTGATCCGTAGTACTGGGCAAAACCCTAGTTTAGCTTATTTAATAATAGATTCGTAGGTCGATTTTTTTACGTTATTATTATTATTACTAGGCAGCACATGTGTTTGCCCGTCCAGTGAAACTCTTTCATTTCATTTTTCTTTTCCGCAAGGTCGGGAGTCGGAGGAAGAGGGATCACACGGGAGGAGACGAAGGGAGAGCAGTCACGGGGCCCCACTTATTTATGGTGTCTATCCTTTTTCTGGTGATGTTGACTGTTGTGCAGGGTTGTCAGTGCGCAGGGGGGTGCGAGCGAGCGAGAAAGGCCGAGAATGAGAGAGATGTTTTTTTAGAGGGACAACCGAACGATCCTGAAGGACCCAGATTTCCAATACGCATCAGAGCGCAGTTTACAGCAGGACACAAAATAAACAGGAAATTACGTCTAAATCCCTAAGATTTACATGGTAGACCCCAGGCTGAAAGCAAGAAATGCGATCGGGTCCTTAACAGCCACCGTCCGGATTGATCCTCGTCGCAGCCGGGGACGAACCACTTGGCGCGACCAAATCGCCATGGCTACAGAGCCTGCACACCATGGCCTACGAGCTGAGCTAGAAACGACCTGCCAAAACCGGCAGCCAACGGAGGTGGATAATTGGAGAGAGAGAGAGAGAGAGAGAGAGAGAGAGAGAGAGAGTTGATGCCTCTCTCTTGACAAAGAAGATGGCTGGGAGTTTGCCTACCTAGCGTACGTGACTTGTGCTCACTGAAGTGTGGGACCTCACGCATGGGAACCACACGTAAGTGACAGACTTGTTGCTCTAATAACTCGGGTGATTATTATACTGTATTAGTACATAGTTTCCTATGGATCCTTCTTAGTCACTCCTAAATGAAGCTCTTGAGAGGGTTTTTGAAATTTCCATGTTTGAAACCAAAAACCACTTCTCTTCATGCTTGACTTCACAAGACAGAGTTTAGGGTTATGGGGTAGATACATGATTTTTCTGGTTTGAGTATGTCTAGACCTTGTTTATCAACTTGAATGCTTACTATATGACAGAGGAAGACTATGTGCTTTGGTTTTTCATTTTTTGATTTTTTTGAATTTTTATACCAATTTGAATCTTGGTCAAACCTATGGTTCAACCAAGATTTAAACAAGTTAAAAACATGAGTATGAAAAACTAAGCCTCTAACCATTTTAGTAGCACCAAAATGAAGCTCTTGGGAGGGTTTTGAAATTTCCATGTTTGAAACCAAAATCACTTCTCTTCATATGCTTGACTTCATAAGACAGAGTTTAGGGTTAGGGGGTAGATACATGATTTTTCTGGTATGAATATGTCTAGACCTTGTTTATCAACTTAATTGAATGCTTACTATATGACATAAGAAGACTATGTGCATTGGTTTTTCATTTTATTGTTTTTTTTAATTTTATGCCCATCGAATCTTGGTCAAATCCTAGGTTTGACCATGATTTAAACAAGTTTAAAACATGAATATGAAAAATTAAGCATCTATCCTTCTTAGTCACTCCAAAATGTAGCTCTTGAGAGGGTTTTGAAATTTCCATGTTTGAAACCAAAAACCACTTCTCTTCATGCTTGACTTCATAAGATAGTTTAGGGTTAGGGGTAGATACATGATTTTCTAGTTTGAATATGTCTAGACCTTGTTTATGAACTTAATTGAATGCTTACTATATGACATAAGAAGACTATGTGCCTTGGTTTTTTCCTGTATTTTGATTTATTTTGAATTTTTATGCACATTTGAATCTTGGTCAAATCCTAGGTTTGACCATGATTTAAACAAGTTTAAAACATGAATATGAAAAATTAAGCATCTATCAATCTTAGTCACTCCAAAATGTAGATCTTGGGAGGGTTTTTGAAATTTCCATGTTTGAAACCAAAAACCACATATCTTCATGCGCTTGACTTCATGAGACAGAGTTTAGGGTTAGGGGGTAGATACATGATTTCTCTGGTTTGAATATGTCTAGACCTTGTTTATCAACTTAATTGAATGCTTACTATATGACATAAGAAGACAATGTGCCTTGATTTTTCATTTTTTTAAATTTTGCCCATTTGAATATTGGTCAAATCCTTGGTTTGACCATGATTTAACAAGTTTAAAACATGAATATGAAAAATTAAGCATGTATCCTTCGTAGTCACTCCAAAATGAAGCTCGATCTTGAGAGGGTTTTTGAAATTTCCATGTTTGAAACCAAAAACCACGTACTTCTCTTCATGCTAGACTTCATAAGACAGAGTTTGGGGTTAGGGGTAGCTTGATACATAAATTTTCTGGTTTGAATATGTCTAGACATTGTTTATCAACTTAATTGAATGCTTACTAGATGACATAAGATGACTATGTGCATTGGTTTTTTCCTTTTTTTTGAATTTTTATGCCCATTTGAATCTTGGTCAAATCCTAGGTTTGATCATGATTTAATCAAGTTTAAAACATGAATATGAAAAATTAAGCATCTATCCTTCTTACTCACTCCAATATGTAGCTCTTGGGAGGGTTTTTGAAATTTCCATGCTTGAAAACCAAAAACCACTTCTCTTCATGCATGCTTGACTTCATAAGACATAGTTTAGGGTTAGGGGGTAGATACATGATTTTCCTGCTAGTTTGAATATGTCTAGACCTTGTTTATCAATTTAATTGAATGCTTACTATATGACATGAGCAGACCTTGCTTGGTTTTAATTTTTTTTATACCCATTTGAATCTTCGTCAAATCCTAGGTTTGTTGACCAAGATTTGAACAAGTTTAAAACATGAATATGAAAAAGTAAGCATGTATGCGTCTTAATTAGTCACTCCAAAATGAAGCTCTTGGGAGGGTTTTTGAAATTTCCATGTTTGAAACCAAAAACCACTTCTTCTCTTCATGCTTGACTTCATAAGTCAGGGTTTAGGGATATATAGGGGGTAGATACATGATTTTTCTGGTTTGATATGTCTAGACCTTGTTTATCAACTTAATTGAATGCTTACTATATGACATAAGAAGACTACGTGACTTGTGCTCACTGAAGTGTGGGACCTCACGCATGGGAACCACACGTAAGTGACAGACTTGTTGCTCTAATAACTCGGGTGATCATTATACTGTATTAGTACATAGTTTCCTATGGATCCTTCTTAGTCACTCCAAAATGAAGCTCTTTGGGAGGGTTTTTGAAATTTCCATGTTTGAAACCCAAAACAACTTCTCTTCATGCTTGACTTCATAAGACAGAGTTTAGGGTTAGGGGTAGATACATGATTTGTCTGGTTTGAATACGTCTAGACCTTGTTTATCAACTTTAATGCTTACTATATGACATAAGAAGACTATGTGCTTTGGTTTTTCATTTTTCTGATTTTTTTTTTATTTTTGATGCCCATTTGAATCTTGGTCAAATCCTAGGTTTGACCAAGATTTAAACAAGTTTAAAACATGAAAATGAAAAGGGAAGCATTTATCCTTCTTAGTCACTCTAAATGAAGTTTTTGGGAGGTTTTTGAAATTTCCATGTTTGAAACCCAAAACCACTTCTCTTCATGCTTGACTTCATAAGACATAGTTTAGGGTTAGGGGTAGATACATGATTTGTATAGTTTGAATATGTATAGACCTTGTTTATCAACTTGAATGCTTACTATATGACATAAGAAAACTACGTATGTGCTTTGGTTTTTCATTTTTCTGTTTTTTTTTGAATTTTCCGCCCATTTGAATCTCTGTCAAATCCTAGGTTGGACCAAGATTTAAACAAGTTTAACACGTGAAAACGAAAAGGTAAGCATGGATCCTTCTTAGTCACTCCAAAATGTACCAATTGATAGATGTGTTAACTTTGCTTCATGGAAAAAATAATTTCATGTAAATGAGTTAACTTGGATTTCCTACCCTTGAATCCATAGGAAACTTTGTTCTAATGCACTATAATAATCAACCGAGTTTTTACACCAACAGGTCTGTCACTTACGTGTGGTGCCCATGCGTGAGGTCCCACACTTCAGTGAGCACAAGTCACATGCAATAGGTACGCAAACTCCCAGCCATTTTCTTTGTCAAGAGAAGACGCATCAGGATGCGTATTGGAAGTCTCTGGGTCCTTCAGGATCCTTCGGTTGTCCCTCTCACAAAAAAACAAATCTCTCTCATTCTCGGCCTCGCTCGACTCGCTCGCTCGCACCTCCTGCTCACTGACAAACCCTGCACAAAAGTCAACATCATCACCCGAAAAAGGGGAGACACCATAATGCTCTCCTTCTTCTCTCCTTCCGAGTGATCCCTCTTCCTCCGAGTTTCACTCGACGGGCAAACACATATGTGCTGCATAGTAGAGTAATAATAAAAAGGTACGTAGAAAAATCGACCTACGAATCTATAATTAAATAGGTTAAACTAGGGTTTTGCCCAGTACTACAGATCAAGGTTCAAAAAATCCAACTACGGGGTTCGAACAACCCCATTTCTAATCAAAGAATTTTTTCGACGTCATCCAAATGGCCTCAAACTATAGCATGGGCGGATCCAGACTATAGCCAAGGGGGGCAGCCGCCCCCACTCAATTTTCTGAAATCTTGTAATATGTTAAGCTAAAGGCTGGTTTGCCCGCACTTAGAAATGATATTTGCATCACTTATCATATGTTTGCCCATTTGAATCTTGTCAAATCCTAGATTTGACCAAGATAATTTAAACAAGTTTAAAACATGAAAATGAAAAGGGAAGCTTGTATCCTTCTTAGTCACTCTAAAATGAAGTTTGGGGAGGTTTTTGAAATTTCCATGCTTGAAACCAAAAACCACTTCTCTTCATGCTTGACTTCATAAGACAAAGTTTAGGGTTAGGGGGTAGATACATGATTTTTCTGGTTTGAATATGTCTAGACCTTATTTATCAACTTAATTGAATGCCTACTATATAACATAAGAAGACCTTTTTTGTTTTTTTTGAATTTTTATACCCATTTGAATCTTGGTCAAATCCTAGGTTTCACCAAGATTTGAATAAGTTTAAAACATGAATATGAAAAAGTAAGCATGCATGTATGCTTCTTAATTAATCACTTCGAAATGAAGCTCTTGGGAGGGTTTTTGAAATTTCCATGTTTGAAACCAAAAACCACATATCTTCATGCGCTTGACTTCATGAGACAGAGTTTAGGGTTAGGGGGTAGATACATGATTTCTCTGGTTTGAATATGTCTAGACCTTGTTTATCAACTTAATTGAATGCTTACTATATGACATAAAAAGACTATGTGCCTTGATTTTTCATTTTTTTAAATTTTGCCCATTTGAATCTTGGTCAAATCCTAGGTTTGACCATGATTTAAACAAATTAAGCATGTATCCTTCGTAGTCACTCCAAAATGAAGCTCTTGAGAGGGTTTTTGAAATTTCCATGTTTGAAACCAAAAAACCGCGTACTTCTCTTCATGCTAACTTCATAAGACAGAGTTTGGGGTTAGGGGTAGCTTGATACATGATTTTTCTCGTTTGAATATGTCTAGACCGTACCTTGTTTATCAACTTAATTGAATGCTTACTATATATATGACATAAGAAGACTATATGCATTGGTTTTTCATTTTATTGTTTTTTTAATTTTATGCCCATTTGAATCTTGGTCAAATCCTAGGTTTGACCTGATTTAAACAAGTTGAAAACATGAATATGAAAAATTAAGCATATATCCTTCTTAGTCACTCCAAAATGAAGCTCTTTGGGAGGGTTTTTGAAATTTCCATGTTTGAAACCAAAAACCACATATCTTCATGCGCTTGACTTCATGAGACAGAGTTTAGGGTTAGGGGTAGATACATGATTTCTCTGGTTTGAATATGTTTAGACCTTGTTTATCAACTTAATTGAATGCTTACTATATGACATAAGAAGACTATGTGCCTTGGTTTTTCATTTTTTTTAATTATGCCCATTTGAATCTTGGTCAAATCCTAGGTTTGACCATGATTTAAACAAGTTTAAAACATGAATATGAAAAATTAAGCATGTATCCTTCGTAGTCACTCCAAAATGAAGCTCGATCTTGAGAGGGTTTTTGAAATTTCCATGTTTGAAACCAAAAAACCACGTACTTCTCTTCATGCTAGACTTCATAAGACAGAGTTTGGGGTTAGGGGTAGCTTGATACATAAATTTTCTGGTTTGAATATGTCTAGACATTGTTTATCAACTTAATTGAATGCTTACTAGATGACATAAGATGACTATGTGCATTGGTTTTTCATTTTTTTGAATTTTTATGCCCATTTGAATCTTGGTCAAATCCTAGGTTTGACCATGATTTAATCAAGTTTAAAACATGAATATGAAAAATTAAGCATCTATCCTTCTTAGTCACTCCAATATGTAGCTCTTGGGAGGGTTTTTGAAATTTCCATGCTTGAAAACCAAAAACCACTTCTCTTCATGCATGCTTGACTTCATAAGACATAGTTTAGGGTTAGGGGGTAGATACATGATTTTCCTGCTAGTTTGAATATGTCTAGACCTTGTTTATCAATTTAATTGAATGCTCACTATATGACATGAGCAGACCTTGGTTTTAATTTTTTTATACCCATTTGATTCTTCGTCAAATCCTAGGTTTGTTGACCTAGATTTGAACAAGTTTAAAACATGAATATGAAAAGGTAAGCATGTATGCTTCTTAATTAGTCACTCCAAAATGAAGCTCTTGGGAGGGTTTTTGAAATTTCCATGATTGAAACCAAAAACCACTTCTCTTCATGCTTGACTTCATAAGTCAGGGTTTAGGGATATATAGGGGGTAGATACATGATTTTTCTGGTTTGATATGTCTAGACCTTGTTTATCAACTTAATTGAATGCTTACTATATGACATAAGAAGACTATGTGCCTTGATTTTTCATTTTTTTAAATTATGCCCATTTGAATCTTGGTCAAATCCTAGGTTTGACCAAGATTTAAACAAGATTAAAACATGAAAATGAAAAATTAAGCCTTGATCCTTCTTATTCACTCCAAAATGAAGCTTTTGGGAGGGTTTTTGAAATATCCAGGTTTGAAACCCAAAACCACTTCTCTTCATGCATAGTTTAGGGTTAGGGGTAGATACATGAATTTTTGGTTTATAGTAAGCATTCAAGTTGATAAACAAGGTTTAGACATATTCAAACTAGAAAAATCATGTATATACCCCCTAAGGCTAAACTCTGTGATATATATGAAGTCAAGCATATAAGAGGAATGGTTTTGGGTTTCAAACATGGAAAATTCAAAAACCCTCCCAAAAGCTTCATTTTTTGAGTGAATAAGAAGGATCCAGGCTTACTTTTTCATTTTCATGTTACTGACTTGTTTAATTCTTGGTCAAACCTAGGATTTGACCAAGATTCAAATGGGCATAAAAATTCAATAAAGAATTCAAAAAATGAAAAACCAAAGCACATAAGCTTCTTAAGTTATAGTAAGCATTCATGTTGATCAACGGAGTCTAGACATATTTAAACAATAAAAATCATGTATATACCCCAAACCCTAAACTCTGTCTAATGAAGTCAAGCACGAAGAGAAGTGATTTCCGGTTTAATTTTTTATTTCTTTTTTTGAATTTTTATGCCCATTTGAATCTTGGTCAAATCCTAGCAGGTTTGACCAATATTTAAACAAGTTTAAATCATGAAAATGAAAAGTAAGTATGGATCCTTCTTATTCACTCCAAAATGAAGCTTTTGGGAGGGTTTTTTTAATTTTCCATGTTCGAAACCCAAAATGATATCTCTTCGTGCTTTACTTCATAAGACAAAGTTTAGGGGTAGGGGGTAGATACATGATTTTTCTGGTTTGAATATGTCTAGACCTTGTTTATCAACTTGAATGCTTATTATATGACATCAAAAGACTATGTGTTTGGTTTTTTTTTGAATTTGTTATGCCCATTTGAATCTTGGTCAAATCCTAGGTTTGACCAAGATTTAAACCAGTTTAAAACATGAAAATGAAAAGTAAGCCTGGATTCTTCTTAGTCACTCCAAAATGAAGCTTTTGGGAGGTTTTTTAAATTTCCATGTTTGAAACCCAAAACCACTTCTCTTAATGCTTGACTTCATAAGACAGAGTTTAGGGTTAGGGGCCAAGTATATACATGATTTTTCTTGTTTAAATATGTCTAGACTTTGTTTATCAACTTGAATGCTTACTATATGACATCAAAAGACTATGTGTTTGGTTTTGATTTTTTTGAATTTGTTATGTCCATTTGAATCTTGGTCAAATCCTAGGTTTGACCAAGATTTAAACCAATTTAAAACATGAAAATGAAAAGGTAAGCCTGGATTCTTCTTAGTCACTCCAAAATGAAGCTTTTGGGAGTTTTTTCAATTTCCAATGTTTGAAACCCAAAACCACTTTTCTTCATGCTTGACTTCATAAGACAGAGTTTAGGGTTAGGGGGTATATACATGATTTTTCTGGTTTGAATATGTCTAGACTTCGTTGATCAACTGTAATGCTTACTATATGACATAAGAAGCTTATGTGCTTTGGTTTTTTTTTATTTCTTTTTTGAATTTTTATGCCCACTTGAATCCTGGTCAAATCCTTTGTTTGACCAAGATTTAAACAAGTTAAAACATGAAAATGAAAAAGTAAGCCTGGCTCCTTCTTAGTCATGAAAATGAGTTAACTTGGCTTTCCAACCCTTGAATCCATAGGAAACTTTGTACTAATGCAGTATAATAATCACCCGAGTTTTTACACCAACAGGTCTGTCACTTACGTGTGGTGCCCATGCGTGAGGTCCCAAACTTCAGTGAGCACAAGTCACATGCGGTAGGCAGGCAAAATACCCGATCAATCCGGGCGGTGGCTGTTAAGGACCCGATCGCATTTCTTGCTTTCAGACTGGGGTCTACCATGTAAAAGTTTGTTCCTTTTGGATGCATCACTCGTATTTGCAAGTTTTTTGGGGGTCCCGCAAATTCAGGGTAGCATCATGCCCCCCTTCCCACGCCAACACAAACAGAGTTCAACACAACCTAATTAAGCAAGGTTCAACACAGACATAGTTCAACAACCCCTAATTAAGCTAATAGGTTCACCACAAACGCTGCTGAGCAGCAAACATAAACAGAGTTCAACAAAAGATGCTGCTTTTGAAGCAGTAGGAGAGACAAACATGCACAACAGTTACGGAGTATATTTACCATCTTCTTCCTGTCGCCTCCTCCCGGTCCCGCTTCTTCTGCTTCTTGCTGCCCATACCTTTAATCTTTGGTGGCTTGGGCTTGGGAGGAGGCACACGACCGGTCTCGATAGCTTGGTTCAATTTCTTCCTTAGGAATAGCCCATAGGCCATGTGGTTGGCTATGAAGCCGGATCGGTTAACAGTTTCCCCAACTTTGAGACAGCCGGACCCACCGGCTTCGGCATGCTGCAGGACGCTTCGAAAGTCAACCTTTATGCTCTTTGTGCAGAAGGGGCAGCTGTTCCTGGCACCAGTCCAGGGTTCACTCCAATACTTGTCGAACTTCCCCGCCTTAAGCTTGTTGAGAGTGGCCCTGGCCTTCCTATGACGCGACTCGACATCGCTGTCAACCTCATCAGTAGCAACCTGATACATGCCAAATAAACAGGTGAAGCAAATATGTAGCAGTTGCAACTAATAATGAATATGAATCTAAAAAGATTCTGACGCTAATTCAAAACCCTATAGCGCAAAAAAAGAGGGAGAGACCATAGAGCAAATCGATACAGGGCTATGTTGAATAAGGGAGAGAGGTGAATCGGATGTGAAGCAAATATGTAGCAGTTGCAACTAATACTGAATATGAATCTAAAAAGATTCTGACGCTAATTCAAAACGCTATAGCGCAAAAAAAGAGGGAGAGACCATAGCGCAAATCGATACAGGGCTATGTTGAATAAGGGAGAGAGGTGAATCGGAACATACTTCCTCCCCCTCGTCGACGATATTCTCGTCGAAGGTCGGCGGCGGCGGTTCAAAGATGAGTTCAACCTCGTCCTCGTCATCTAGGGGATGCTTCCCAAGAGAGTGGACCCATCTACCAACAGCATCAGATGCCGATGAGCGACCGATGGCCCGACCTTCGGCAATGGCCTCCGCTTCGTCTTTGGCATCCGCTGCGGCGATGATCGCCGCCGTTGCGGCCATGCGTGCTGCGGTCGCGGCTCTGGACGCCTCCTCTGCGGCTAAGGCCAGCCGCGCGGCTTTCGCTTTCGCTGCGTTGACGGCGTCGGTTGGGCTCTCCATCGGTGGAATGGGAAGGGGAAGTGAAGAGAGGGTTTTTTCCTAGTCCGTGGAGAGAGGGAGAAGTGTGGACGTGAAATGGATAACTGACGATATTTCAAGATTTGGGAGACATAGCACGAACGGGCAGATGACAGCGCGTGGGTGCATTACCTCATACTGCCTCTGTCCTAGAAAGAGCGTACGTGTGGGTTTTCAAGGCATATTAAGGATTTTATTATTACATTGGGAAACTGTCATCGACCATCACTTTCCTCTTCAACTTTTCCACCTCCAATGAGCTAAATGCATGTAGTAAATAAGAAAACCATATTATGCTAAATACTACTACCTCCATCCCAAAGCGTAAGGCTTATATTATTTTTAGAAGCTCAAACTATGTCAAGGTAAACTAAGATTTTACCAAAAATCATTATCATGCAAAATACAAAATTAATATCAATACATAGACAATGAATTTTTTTTGGTATGGTATCTACAAAATATTATATTAGTTGATAGATTGTTCTAAATTTTCGTCAACCTTTACTTGCTTTGACTCTTAAAAAAAGACTTAAGCTTTGTGATGGAGGTAGTACGTACTAGTCGTGAAGAAACTATATCCCTCGTGATGAGAAAGAAATATTTTTTACTACCACTCTTTTGTGGACAAATTTTGAAGTGCATTGCAAAACGAGAAGTACACTCTTTTATGGACAAATTTTAACTCTACACCCATTATTTCAGGATGGAGGGAGTATAACCCAACTTGTTTTTTTCTTCTGGGCACTACACTGCTTTTTCCCTGTGCAATGCTTGGTTCTACCCTTTTTCTCAATGTAATGGTCACTTTAAGTCATTTTTTCCCACACACATTTATTTTGTACTTCTCTACAGTGTTGACCGTGCTACTACTATTTGTGTTAGTGCGCCAAAAACAAAATGTTATTTTCTAAGTGCCAAATTAATCTAGGGCGTTGGTTGTGAACCGGTGAACAAAAAAGAGATAGCCCAAAAGAGGAACACACCAAGGTACAAAAACTAGCATATATGCATGTTTCTATGTACATATATATGACCCTGGGTTTGTAGATAAAAAACATTCATATATGCGCTTACTATTAATATACATAAGTTTATGCTGATTCTCTTGGTTTAGGTATATATATGGTTAGGCATCACTACTAATTCAGAAAAAACAAAAATGTAACCCTTCAAGTGAAGTCATTTTAAGTGACCTAACAACTAAAATTCATATATAGGATTTGTATAGGAATTATGTAGGATTTAGATCACATGTGAATTTTCCCCACACTAGTTGTTTGATTCATAGGAACATATCCTATAGGAATCTTGCAGTGCAAATCCTATAAGAATAAAACATTAGGTCATACCTCATGGAAAATTTCCTTTGGCACAATCAAACACAACTCATCTTCCTATATGATTCAACTAGCCATTAAATCTCAATCCTATGTTTTTCATATTTCTATGGTTTTCCCATCCTATGAATCAAAGGAGCCTTAGGGCTTATATCTTTTTTTAGAAAGGCAAACTATGTTAAGATTGGCCAAGTTTTACGAAAAACCTTTAACATGCAAAATACAAAGTTGAGTCATTTCGTTTGAATCGGAGGGAGTACATTTGACGTTATGGTACTATTTGACAGCTGCTTGGCACTGTATTTTTTTCGAACCAAACTTCCCCCTTCATGAAGCTTTTATTTTAGCTTCAGTGACTTGATACATCCATATATCTAGACAAAGTTGAGTCAATTCATTTGAATCAGAGGGAGTACATTTGACTATATGGGTATTGTTTGACAACTGCTTGGCACTGTCTTCTTTTTTGAACCAAACTGCCCCCTTCACGAAGCTTTTATTTTGGGATAGAGCTTCACTGACTTGATACTTCCAAGTCTCACAGTGACTTGGTGCCACCATCCACCATCCATCTCAGATCCAATGTATGCGATCGACTTAGAATTTAAACTAAATAATTATTATAATTGCTCAGAAATATTTCAAGAACTTCCAGTTAATCGTGCATATTTCGATTTATATTTTGGTGAAGTTTCATTCGATTTGAATCAAAGGTTTGTGAGCAAATATATATATTTAGTTTAAACTAGTGCTCGTATACGTAAAAAGCTCTTTAATCACAAGCTAGTCGTCCGAGTGGGATGAAATATTCACAGATTTTAGAACAAGGCATCTACATTTTACTGGATTTTTTTCATAATTTTTGTTTTTAGGTTCGAAATAAGAGATAGTTTGGAACGTTGGATCTCAAATGGTTGGTAGATGGTGGCACCAAGTCACAATGAGATTTGGAGACTTCAAGTCACTGCAGCTCTGTCCTTTTATTTTGACAAACTGCAGAGCCGCTGGTGCATCTATGGTTGCGTACGGCCGACGCCGATTCTTAGCAAGGAAGTTCTTCCTATAAGTAGTAGTATCCATACTCCACTCCAAGGCATGTATAAAAAAAGAACCCATCCCGTTCTCGTTTTCCCGATCACTCTTCTCTGAAGATGGAGGAGGCCCTCTTCTTGTGCCCCCTCTGCCTGCTGCCCTTCAAACCCCCCATATCCAAGGTCGCTCCCTTCCGATTTCATTCTTAGGTTCACCTGTGAGAAATGTCAATGACAACTGATGCCACGTACGTTGTTCCGTGCAGTGCAAGGGCGGTCATATGGGCTGTCGGCGCTGCGTCGGCGAGCTTGCGCCGAACCCGTGCAAGAAGTGCGAGCAGCCGGCGAGGTTGCCGCCGTCGAATCGATCTGGGGCAAGATTGCCGCCGTCGAATCGATCTGGGGCAATGGTCAAGTGCGTCGGCTGCCAGAGCTTGGTCGCCTCCACGGAGTCCTACAAGCACTATATCGCGTGCCCGCATGGTCCGTGCGGCTGCACAGAGGCCATCAATACCGGCTGCAGCTTCACCGGCCCGCCGCGGGAGCTCCTGGTACACCTCCAAGCATCCCACTCCATCCCAGTGTTTACGTTCCAGTATGGCATACCCGCCTGGTGCATAGTTCGTGTTCCGGTACAACCGCGGGGACACCTGTTCATCGGCAGTGGGGAAGAAGACGGTAGCGTGTTCGCCATCACCGTTGGCGCGCTCGGCCCGACCACCATTGTGTCCTGTGTGTGCATCAGGTCGGCCGCGTGCTTGTTTCCGATGTACAAGGCGCAGCTGCTGGTGATTGGTCCGCCGGCGCCGGCGACGGCTGGGACCAGTGACCTCTCGACGGACACCTTGATGGCGGTAATCGAGCCGACGAGCTCCCCGACGCCTAGCTCGATCATGTTGCAGCAGCTCACTTCTTTCCTGGCGGTGCCGCCCCGTTACGCGAAGCAGAATGGAGGGCAGCGTGTGTTGCCTATCTGCGTTTGCATCAACAAGAAGGTTATACAATAATCTTCGTTTAGTCATACTGCAATGTAGTTACTCGAAGATCGGAGGGAGTAGTTTAGTTCGAAGTAGGGTTCGTTCGGATGTATTTTGGACTTGTATAGTAGTACTACTACTCCAGAACTATTAGCTAGCTAGTTGGAGTGCTAGAATGCAGCTCGGAGTATTATAGTATTTTGGCAGTACTACTAGTATATGTGACTGCAAATTCAAACTAAAATGGAGTATTTCTTGCTAATGTTGTTCTCTTGGAGTCATCATTTTTTTCTGAACGTGTTAACTATGCTATTGTCTAAGGATTCGTTTAGATTTCTTTGGTTGAATTCATATTTCGTCTCTTCCTAATTTGGCAAAACTGCACTGTCATGGGCATTCTTACAAGGTCGCTGAAGTTTCAAAGTTTCTTAATGTATATTGCGTAGGGTGTACCCCCTTAACATGGATCTGTTGCATTTTTGGGTTGTATTTTTTTTGGCAATTTTCAGGACCATAAAATAGCACGCCTTCAGTTGAAATTTGAATTACTTTTCGTGGCCGATACTAGCATGGAGTAGTAAAGTTTTTTTGTACTCCCTCGGTCCCACCAAAAGTGTCTCACCTTTGTTAAAATTTAGATGGATAGATGTATTTTTTTTACAAAGTTGAGACAACTTTGGTGGGACGGAGCCACGGAGTCCTAGTTGATGGCGAGAAGGTTGATGCCTTGCTAGGTTGGTGTACGTTGCAAAAAGAACAAGGTTGGTGTGTATTTGTTTTATTTGTTCACCATAATACTGACATGGCCATCGATTTGATTAGACAACACAAGCCTGGGATGTTTCACTTATTTATTGTAGGAAGCACGATTAATGTTCTGTAATGATGGGGCTACTCCTATAGTCCGTCTGCTCCTACTCGGGTGTCGGGTCACAGTCACACTCTCCTCTTTTTTTGAACACATTCACACTCTCCTCTTTTTTTGAACACATTCACACTCTCCTCGAAACTGCAGTAGGCAGTATATGCATAAGAGGAGGAGCGTCTCGGTTCACCTCCGTCGTCTATCCCCACTCCGCCCAGCTTCCATAGCACGCGCCTGCGTCTCCGCCATGGCGCTTTCGCATCCTATCCAGCAGTGCCCAGTTTGAGAGCCTCTGTTCTCCAACTCAAACCCCCACCTGCCGCCATTGATCGCCATCTCTCTCCCAAAGTTCGAATCAGTAGATCTCCCAAGAAAATACCAACCCCATTGTACCACCTGCCTCATTGCGATGGCGAAATCGAGCAGGGTCTGTGGATCTGGGCTGTTTCACAAGGTGTTTACGGAAGGCCCCCTTGAAGTGCTCATCAGCCAGTGCGACGCCATCACCGCCGCGTCCCTAGTCGGTTCCTCCAAAAGTATTCTTCAGTCAGCCAAATACAGTGCCACTCTGCCTGCTTCTCAGCCGTTTGGCCTTCCGTGTGTTCTCTGTTGTGACCCGGCGGATAAACCATGGGTGTTCAAGGAGGATTTGCCGGTGCACAGCAAGTGCAAACTAGTGCCGCTGGACAGGTTCTCCTATGATGGCCTAATGCCACACGGTAAGGATGAGGAGCGGGCAGGCGCCAATGGAGATTGGATCGCCATGGTTGGCCCCGAAGGCAAGTGGAACCTCCTCAATGTCTACACTCATCGCAAGATTAAGCTTCCATCTTTGAGGAAGAAGTTGGAAACCACACGCAATCCACTTATATTCGAGTATCAGCGTTCTGCTATTCAACTGCAGAAGATAGCTATTTGCCAAGTTCCTACAGCTGCTAGGGGGTATAAAGATTTCTCCCTTGTCGCAATCTTCGACTTTGCAATTGCCTACCTCCATGGCGAATATCCTCGTACATGGATATTTCTTGAAAACCAGTTTCAGTACGGCGCCATATACTGCGATGCAATTATACATAACGGACTTGTGTTCGCCGTTACTGAGCTTGGAAATGTTTATGCATGGGATCCTAATCAATTTGGTAACATTTCCTCCCTATCTTTTTTATATACGTAACTTATATAGTATTTCACCTCTTATTTGTTGAACTGTCTTGGCATCTTTTGGCTTAAAGGAATTCCATAGGCGCACACCATAACCCTCTTGTGGTATGGACATATATAGAATTTAACATCTATAGGAATTTTAGTATGGTCTAATGTGCATGTTGTTCCGTAGGAAAAAGGCCCCCTAGTAATTAAGTTTCTTTATTATTACTCCCTAGAAAATTTAAGGTAGAGTAGAAATAGAATCAATAAAGGTGCCATGCAATATTGATAAAGACTTTCATTTGTTTATATTCCCCCGGTTCTAGAGAATAAGGAGTACTATATTCAAACCATCTAAAATTTGGACCAATATTTTGGGGAACATGTTTTAAATCCATATGAAGTTTTACCAAGATGTTCGAAATATATTTCAAACCATCTTATGTTCGACCATGATTTTATAAAGTACTAGTATTGGCATCCCAATATCAAATCAATATCACTAGTAGATAAATCATGAAATATATTTTCATGTGACGTGTTCTTTCCTTTTTCAAGGTCCTATAGTGCTCCCTGCTCCATTCATTCCGTGGACGGCTGGATTTGATGGCTATGATGATTTTGACTCTAATAGTCGTACGTGGTGGCTGGCAAGATCTCAAGATCGTTCTAGACTTCTCCTGGTCTATGCACGTGGCGTAATGGATTTTGACGCTGACGGTGCTCCAATGTATTATTATGATAGTACCCCTTCTGTCCATTGCGGTCGCGCTGTTCACAGCTATTCGGGGTATACCTGCATTGTATTCTCGAATGACACTAGTCGGTTACTTCCAGCCAACCCGTGGGAAAGGGTTACTAATCTTGGAGACTATTCTATGTTCCTTGGGTTGAACTATCCGATTTTCATGCCAGTGGGTGGTGCAACATTTCCCCCAGGATATTTGACAAGAAGAAACTGCATCTACACCACGCCTCAGGCCATTGGCTCTCAGTTTGACACATCACATCAAGAAATTTTCCGCTTCAGTCTAAATGGCGAAGACCACCAAAGCATCTCTTTCTCAAGCAGCGGTCCAGGGGCCAACTGGCATACGGGGTTTTGGTTCATCCCAAGCTACACCAACGCGCTGGACTGGAACAAAGACAATCAGAGTTAGGGATATTTATGTAATAGTAGGATCATACTACTAGCTAGCTCAGTTGGTCTTGACTCCTATTTAACTATTTATAGCTAATGGACTTAGGTGATTAACTGATGCTATTTGCATGAACCCAGGTGCTTCTTTTAATTTGATCAAATACGGTCTATACACATGCATGGTTGTTTGGCTGTTTCAGTGTCCCTAGAGGCATACATATATACTGTTATTTAGCAATCTTTATTACAGTACAAAGGTCTTAACCTCATGGTTCACAGAAAGTATAAACGTAGATCAACCATCTAAACATAGAAGACATTCTAGTGTATGATTCTTACATATACACATCAACATCCTATCAGAAAATCTTAATGTGAATTGTACTGGCTGTACAAACCCGTGCATCATTCTCTAGCCGGTTGCACCCAAAAACCAAATCGTGGTACTTCATAGTTGACTGTATGTAGGACAACATACAGATCCAATGCGAAGCCATGGGTATCACCTGCATGACAGAACCATATTTCACATGGTTGGAGGTACTCCATATGGCATTTAAAATCATTCCTTGTCCTTCATATGGCCCTAAAAATAGTACAGTTGGATTTGTGGGTTTTAATTTTTTATTAACACACTCAATTGATTGCCCAAACATTGATTAATAATATTATTAAGGGGTGTGATGTTGAAAGCCATAAGAACAATGTGCCAAACAATCTTTGCTAGCGGACGGTAAATGTATACCCATCAGAAATAATCAGCAGACGTGCATGTTTCTTTGGTCAGAATAACTGCTGCACCATCTTAAAAGTAAATGGCATGACCATTTATTTGATTTGATAGCGTGCAGCTAGATGGCGTACATTACTATCTCTACTTCCTTGGGTCGCCCAAATCTGGAGTACTAAAAGCAAATCCTGGTGATTCATTTGACAAGACAACACAGATGCGTCCTCCTTCCAAGAGAAGCTGCATTCCTTGCCAAAAAAGAGAGAGAGGCTGTATTTATAACTACCTCACCGGCCGCCACTAGTACAAACCATCACTCCCTCTCCACCTCCACCTCCACCTCTTCCCTAGTAGCTCCACCTCCATATCGGCGACGGACCACGGATCGCGCGATGCCTATTATGTCATACATCGCAATCCCAGGAATATTGTTGTTGCGAGGCATAATAGTTAAGTATCACAGTCATCATTCATTACAAACCATAAGTCTTACAATTTTGGAATCACATCATCCATATTACACGAATAGTTGATCTATTGATCAACGAACAAACACAAGTTCATAGTTCAACATAGCGGAAGCGTAAGATACAAGGACTCTCTAGTCCACAGGCCAACGCTTGACGTCGGAAGGCGCTTAGTTGTCGTAGGCGTCCTGCTGGTCATCTCCTTGTTCCTCTTCATACTCTGGCCATTTGAATAGCCAGGGACAAAGCCGTGAGTACGTTGAGTACTCGCAAACTAATACTAATGTAAGTGCTAGACATTCTAGTATGGTTTGCTAAGCTCTAGTTTATTTGCATAAAGCTAGTTTTGGTTCACAAAGTTTGAGAAAAGCTTATTCAAGTGCTAACTAACTCAAGTGGGAACATTAGTGTCATTCCCACCATTCAAGTGGTGATTTCAATTCAATTCACCACAAGTCATTTCACCATCATCTTTCAACATCATTTTCAAAAATATGACATCGGAAACTGTATGGCCTTTCCAACCGTCCGTAACCGTGGACGCGGCTATTCGAATAGGTTTACACTCTGCAGAGGTTGCACACTTGTGCCACAACATTTGATTTCATCCGTCGGGAATAACCCCGAATAATCGTAACACAGTACGCGGATCATCAACCATAACCTTTCACTTACATATCCTAGTATAGGCACCTCTCCCCATGAGCTTGGCCTCCCAGTGAAGACCAACCAACCTGGGAACTGCACAGGGCTTGGGCCGGACATTCACCTCATTTCGCATCATATCGTATCGTTTCTTTTGTGGTAGAGGCAGCTTTCGGCATAACCCCGATGACGCTTGTTTAGAGGGAACCCATACTAAGACACATAAACTTCCAGTTAAGCCCTACCCATAATCAGGTATTGTGGGGGTACTTGAGAATTGGAAAGGTATCGCATTCAAACCAACATCATGTTTTATCAAAAATCACCATCTTCTCTTGGTTCATATTCACCTTCAAAAATCATTCAATGGAATGCATCATCATTCCAAGGTTTCAAATTCATTTCAAATTCACATTGTTCCCATCTAGAGTAGTCAAGTTTTAATTTTAGCACTAGCAACTAGTCATGAGGGGTGCTAACTACTTGTAATGCTAGCTAGGCTAAGTTTGATACTCTTGTAGTATTCTAGACTTAGACCAAAGTTAACTATAAAAGTAACTTATTGGGAAAACAAGTAAAAGCTTGTAAAGTAAAAACTTGGGATAGGCTTATGTAAGAAAAGGTAAGATTCATGGTGCCTTGCCCCAATGGGCTTTGCACTTTGCAAGAATATTAGCTTGCAACAATTGGCTTGCCTTGGTAGTTCTCAAACTGTTCCTCCTCCTCCTCTTGGTAGTATCCTTCTTCTTCGGCGTACTCTCCGGTGCTACCGTCTAAATTTGAATACGAGTATAATTACTCACTAATTCAATGGCTATTCCATACATCACATATAACACACAAACTATTCTATGCACACAAGTAAATAAACTAGGGTGCATGGGTTGTGGGGTTTAAATAGAATTTTCTTTGTATTTTATATGTAAATGATAGTTTCCATAGGGTTCTTGAGAAATAATTTCCTCTCATTGAAATCTTCTTAAGATTTAATTTCTCAAACAATCATGGATGAACTCATATTGACCTAAGTCAAATGTTCATCATCATCATTTGGGAAAATGATTTAAATGAGGTGGATCACCTCATACCATTTAAATAACACTACATTTGATTTAAATCTCAAGTAATTCATATAAGAGAGTTTGGGACCAGGGGTCCAAACATCCCATGAATTCATGTGAGACAAGTTTAAATGAAGTATAAGACTCCACATAATTTGTTTTAATAGTTTTGGACAATATCAACTAGTTAAACTAGCCATAATATCCATTCATTAAACCATGGCATGATCATTCAAAGTGACCACACCATTTTATTGCATAAACAATTAGTGTAAGTCAAATGTGAGCTATTAGAGTTGGAATTAACTTAATATCTATTTTGGTTGATTTTTAAGAATTATTTGAATAGGGAAAAGTCCCTGTCTTGTTATTTTTATCATATTAATTCTACAACGAATTTGACCATGAGGCCAGTGGCATGTTGTAGAGAATTTCAGTGGCTTTCTAACAACATAAAGTTCACTAAATTTGGTTTAGCCAATTTGAAATGGTCGAATTTCAAAGTTTGGGCAGTATTGAAATGGGTGTGTAATAATTAAACTGGATTTGAATTTAACAGGCCGGCGGGAAAAGCTACTGGGCCCAATCATTTAAACAGGCCCATGGCCAGCCCACCACGCTCGTGCACGCGTGGGCTGCCCGCCGCCTGTCAGCGGGCGTTTAAACCCGAAACGGTATGGAGACGTGTGGTGCGTTGGATTAGATGGCGATCTAACGGCTGGTCATCGTCGTCTCCGACGAGAACCGACGGTGCGCGGCGCAGGTAGGGGGTGGGAGAGCTTACGGCGGCTCCAGCAAGGGATGGCAATATGCTCGATGAAGTGGTGGACGACGGCGAGTCGACTGGTACCGGCGGCAACTCCTGGATCGGCTTCAATCGGCGGCGAGCTTCCGCGGCGTCCGTCGGCAGTGAGGTGGCGATTGGGTGGCTACGGTGGCGAATGTTGATGGTGGAGTGGCTCAGGCGGTCGAGTGAGAAGAGGGGAGTGTGCTGGTGTGCTCAATTCGACGAACGGAGCTCTCCTTTTATAGGCGAGCGAGTGACCGTGAGGGCTGCGGCGAGGTCGACATGCTCGCGGCGATTCCGGCGAGCGGTTGGGCTAGGCGAGGGTGCGGTCGGGTTCTCCTCTTCCAGGCGAAGCTAGGGGTGGTGTTGGCTTGGTCGGGCGACGTCTGGGTTGGTCGCATTTCTTCCACGACGGCCGCGGCGCGTACGGGAACAAGTCATCGTCTCCGGCGCCGGCGGTCACGGGTTGGGGCTGGGCGCGTGTCTGGCGCCGAGGTGTCACGGCGGTGTGCTTGGTGAAGAAAGGGGGTCCAGGGCGTGAGCGAGGTGGCTGCGCGGCGCGTGGCCAGTGCGCGTCCATGGCGCGCATGGTCGCGACGCGGGCGGCATCCAGGGCAGGTTTGGGCGTGCGTCGTCCGGGCGTTGTCGAGCTCCTCCTCGACCAGGGCGATGCTAGGCGTGGCTAGGAGGGTGAGGTGGTGTTGCTGGACACCAGGGCCAAGGTGGAGGAAGAAGGAGAAGAGAGGGGGTGCGGCATGGATGGCATGGGCCGGCATGGCCATGCCATGCAAGCTATGCTTGCCCTCCTTAGGTTTACTATGTGCCATTTATGGTTAGAGGGAACCAGGGGACCAAATGGGCTAGGTTTGATGTAGATTAGATGTGTAGATCACTATAGCAAATAGTGTCAAATAGTGACATAGATGCTATTTGCAAAATTTGTCCAAATTTGACTTAATTCAAATGGTTGACCACTTTGAATTGTGTGTGTTTAGTTGAGTTTTAAATGACCAGAGATGAGGAGAGGTGGTGGTGGAAAAGTTTAATTCCAAAAAATTTCCAAAATTGACAAGTGTGAGATTGTTGAACTTAATAAAAAGTTACAACTTTGGATGAGCATAGCTATTGATCTAGAAACAATTTGGCAGGGTGATCTTCATCAAAGTTGTTCACCTTGATGTTGACTTTGAAATGGTGCAAAGAGTTAGCAAGAATTGGTTTGGGAAATTTGAATGGCAAGGGCTCAAAGTGGTGATCAGACTAGAATTGTCCAAATTGACCATTATCATATGTGAGTTGGATTTGTGTTTGAATTCCATTTGAAAGGTAAAACTTTGGTTCCAAAAGTTGTAATAAGTGTTTAATAACATTTTTCAACTAATGGTGAAGACCAAATAGGTCTAGGGTCAAAATTTATAAAAATGCCATAGGGCATATGTGAGGGTTTTTAGGGTTTTTCAATTTATGGATTTTCATCCTCTTTGTTTTATTTGGTTGGTGATCTTCATATGATCACACTAGGGTTTTAGAGCATATCAAATACAAGTAATAACAATCATCATGGCATATCACTCAAATGCACAAGTCCTATGCATGGTACTATATGCAAATAGAAAAGTTTTTGTTGGTTTGAAATTTTGCTTTCTGGAATTCTCTAACTTTCTTTTTATTGAAATTTGGGGTGTTACATATCGGCGACGGACCACAATCGCGCGGCTTCGACTTCCTCTTCGACGGCGGCGGCGACAGAGGCGTGAGGCACCTTCTCCGCGGCGCATCACTCATCCTCGTCCCGCGGCAACAATGGCTGTATGTGAAATCACCATACCCTTGTGTATGGTAGAGATGATGATGTGCGGATAAAATTTTATTGGCGGTTGCTCATCCTTGTTTGAATATTTGGTGTAGATTCACATCTAGGGCAGGGTCAAGAGCAGAGGTTTGTAGAACAGCAGCAAGTTTCCCTTAAGTGGATCACCAAGGTTTATCGAACTCAGGGAGGAAGAGGTCAAAGATATCCCTCTCATGCAACCCTGCAACCACAAAGCAAGAAGTCTCTTGTGTCCCCAACACACCTAATAGGTGCACTAGTTCGGAAGAGATAGTGAAATACAAGTGGTATGAATGAATATAAGCAGTAGTAACGGCGCCAGAAAAGTGCTTGCTGGCGTGGTTGATGGTAGTAATATTGCAGAAGTAAAGATGCAGTAAAATAGTAAACAAACAGCGATAGCAGTATTTAGGAACAAGGCCTAGGGATCATACTTTCACTAGTGGACACTCTCAACATTGATCACATAACAGAATAAATAGATAGATGCTAGACTCTACACCCTCTTGTTGGATGATGAACACCACTAACTGTGTAGGATTACACGAACCCTCAATGCCGGAGTTAACAAGCTCCACAATATTCAATGTTCATATTTAAATAACCTTAGAGTGCATAACAGATCAACATAACCAAACCAAGTACTAACATAGCATGCACACTGTCACCTTCACACTACGAAAGGAGGCATAGATCACATCAATACCATCATAGCAATAGTTAACTTCATAATCTACAAGAGATCACAATCATAGCCTACGCCAAGTACTACACGATGCACACACTGTCACCATTACACCGTGCAGGAGGAATAAACTACTTTAATAACATCACTAGAGTAGCACACAGATAAATTGTGATACAAAACACATTGCAATCATAAAGGGATATAAATAAGCACTTCACTATGCCATTCATAACAGTGAATAAGTATTGTGAAATATAGCCTAAGAGACCCACACGGTGCACACACTGTCACCTTTACACACGTGGGACAAGGAGTCTCCGGAGATCACATAAGTAAAATCCACTTGACTAGCATAATGACATCTAGATTACAAGCATCATCATATGAATCTCAATCATGTAAGGCAGCTCATGAGATTATTGTATTGAAGTACATAGGAGAGAGATGAACCACATAGCTACCGGTACAGCCCCGAGCCTCGATGGAGAACTACTCCCTCCTCATGGGAGCAGCAGCGTTGATGAAGATGGCGGTGGTGTCGATAGAGGAGCCTTCGGGAGCACTTCCCCGTCGGCGGCGTGCCGGAACAGACTCCTGTGATCTTGGCTTCGCGATGGCGGCGGCTCTGGAAGGTTTTCTCTGGTTTCGTCGAACGTGGTAGGGTTTTCGCGACGGAGACTTTAAGTAGGCGGAAGGGCAGCCTCGGAGGGGGCCTGGTGGGTCCACACACTAGGGGGGCACGGCCCCCCCTCTGGCCGCGCCAGGGTGTGGGGCCCCGGGGGCTCCCCTACGCGACTCGGGTGTTGAGCTTCGTCCAATTATAAGACTCACGGGTGTTGATTTCGTCCAATTAGAGAATATTTCCTTACTAGGATTTCTGAAACCAAAAACAACTGAAAAGCAAGGCCCTTCGGCATCTCGTCAATAGGTTAGTTCGGGAAAATGCATAAATATGACATATAATGTGTATAAAACATGTAGATATCATCAATAATGTGGCATGGAACATAAGAAATTATCGATACGTCAGAGACGTATCAGCATCCCCAAGCTTAGTTCCTGCTCGTCCGGCAGTGTACGATAACAAAGATAATTTCTGGAGTGACATGCCATCATAACCTTGATCATACTATTGTAAACATATGTAATGCAGCGATCAAAACAATGGTAATGACATGAGTAAACAAATGAATCATAAAGCAAAGACTTTTCATGAATAGTACTTCAAGACAAGCATCAATAAGTCTTGCATAAGAGTTAACTCATAAAGCAATAAATCAAAGTAAAGGTATTGAAGCAACACAAAGGAAGATTAAGTTTCAGCGGTTGCTTTCAACTTAACATGTATATCTCATGGATATTGTCAATGTAAAGTAATATAACAAGTGCAATATGTAAGTATGTAGGAATCAATGCACAGTTCACACAAGTGTTTGCTTCTTGAGGTGGAGAGAAATAGGTGAACTGACTCAACATAAAAGTAAAAGAAAGGTCCTTCAAAGAGGAAAGCATCGATTGCTATATTTGTGCTAGAGCTTTTATTTTGAAAACATGAAACAATTTTGTCAACAGTAGTAATAAAGCATATGTATCATGTAAATTATATCTTACAAGTTGCAAGCCTCATGCATAGTATACTAGTAGTGCCCGCACCTTGTCCTAATTAGCTCGGATTACCAGGATTATCATCGCAATACACATGTTTTAACCAAGTGTCACAAAGGGGTACCTCTATGCCGCTTGTACAAAGGTCTAAGGAGAAAGCTCGCATTTGGATTTCTCTTTTGATTATTCTCAACTTAGACATCCATACCGGGACAACATAGACAACAGAGATAATGGACTCCTCTTTAATGCATAAGCATGTAGCAACAATTAATGTTCTCATATGAGATTGAGGATATATGTCCAAAACTGAAACTTCCACCATGATCCATGGCTTTAGTTAGCGGCCCAATGTTCTTCTCTAACATTATGCATGCTTAACCATAAAATAGTGGTAAATCTCCCTTACTTCAGACAAGACGAACATGCATAGCAACTCACATGATATTCAACAAAGAGTTGATGGCGTCCCCAGAAGCATGGTTATCGCACAACAAGCAACTTAATAAGAGATAAAGTGCATAAGTACATATTCAATACCACAATAGTTTTTAAGGCTATTTTGTCCCATGAGCTATATATTGCAAAGGCGAATGATGGAAATTTAAAGGTAGCACTCAAGCAATTTACTTTGGAATGGCGGAGAAATACCATGTGGTAGGTAGGTATGGTGGACACAAATGGCATAGTGGTTGGCTCAAGGATTTTGGATGCATGAGAAGTATTCCCTCTCGATACAAGGTTTAGGCTAGCAAGGTTATTTGAAACAAACACAAGGATGAACCGGTGCAGCAAAACTCACATAAAAGACATATTGTAAACATTATAAGACTCTACACCATCTTCCTTGTTGTTCAAACTCTTTACTAGAAATTATCTAGACCTTAGAGAGACCAATTATGCAAACCAAATTTTAGCAAGCTCTATGTATTTCTTCATTAATGGGTGCAAAGTATATGATGCAAGAGCTTAAACATGAGCAGAACAATTGCCAAGTATCAAATTATTCAAGACATTTTAGAATTACTACATGTAGCATTTCCCGATTCCAACCATATAACAATTAACGAAGAGTTTCAACCTTCGCCATGAACATTAAAAGCTAAGAACACATGTGTTCATACGAACCAGCGGAGCGTGTCTCTCTCCCACACAAGCATTTATTCAAACAAAAACACAAACAAAAGCACACAGACGCTCCAAGTAAAGTACATAAGATGTGACCGAATAAAAATATAGTTTCAAGAAAAGAAACCTGATAAGTTGTCGATGAAGAAGGGGATGCCTTGGACATCCCCAAGCTTAGCTTGAGTCTTCTTGAAATATGCAGGGATGAACCACCGGGGCATCCCCAAGCTTAGACTTTTCACTCTTCTTAATCATAGTATATCATCCTCCTCTCTTGACCCTTGAAAACTTCCTCCACACCAAACTCGAAACAAACTCATTAGAGGGTTAGTGCATAATCAAAAATTCACATGTTCAGAGGTGACACAATCATTCTTAACACTTCTGGACATTGCCCAAAGCTACTGGAAGTCAATGGAACAAAGAAATCCATTCAACATAGCAAAAGAGGCAATGCGAAATAAAGGCAGAATCTGTCAAAACAAAAGTCCGTAAAGACGAATTTTAAAATGGCACCAGACTTGCTCAGATGAAAATGCTCAAATTGAATGAAAGTTGCGTACATATCTGAGGATCACTCACGTAAATTGGCATAATTTTCTGAGTTACCTACAGAGAATTAGGCCCAGATTCGTGACAGCAAGAAATCTGTTTCTGCGCAGTAATCCAAATCTAGTATCAACCTTGCTATCAAAGACTTTACTTGGCACAACAATGCAATAAAATAAGATAAGGAGAGGTTGCTACAGTAGTAACAACTTCCAAGACTCAAATATAAAACAAAGTACTGTAGCAAAATAAACACATGGGTTATCTCCCAAGAAGTTCTTTCTTTATAGCCATTAAGATGGGCTCAGCAGTTTTAATGATGCACTCGCAAAAAATAAGAGTTGAAGCAAAAGAGAGCATCAAAAGCAAATTCAAAACAAATTTAAGCCTAACATGCTTCCTATGAAAAGGAATCTTGTAAATAAACAAGTTCATGAAGAGCAAAGTAACAAGCATAGGAAGATAGAACAAGTGTAGCTTCAAAAATTTCAGCACATAGAGAGGTGTTTTAGTAACATGAAAATTTCTACAACCATATTTTCCTCTCTCATAATAACTTTCAGTAGCATCATGAGCAAACTCAACAATATAACTATCACATAAAGCATTCTTATCATGAGTCTCATGCATAAAATTATTACTCTCCACATAGGCATAATCAATTTTATTAGTTGTAGTGGGAGCAAATTCAACAAAGTAGCTATCATTATTATTCTCATCATCAAATATAGGAGGCATATTGTAATCATAATCAAATTTATCCTCCATAACAGGCGGTACTAAAAGACCAATATCATTATAATCATCATAAATAGGAGGCAAAGTATCATCAAAGTAAATTTTCTCCTCAATGCTTGGGGGACTAAAAATATCATGCTCATCAAAGCCAGCTTCCCCAAGCTTAGAATTTTCCATATCATTAGCAACAATGGTGTTCAAAGCGTTCATACAATATGTTCCATAGGTTTTTTAATTTCGCATCAAACCATCCATGTCTTAAATCAGGAAATAGAATAAGAAGCTCATTGTTGTCCATTATGCCTAACTAGTGTAAACAAGAAACAAAAAGATGCAATTGCAGGATCTAAAGGAAATAGCTTCGAGCACACACACGGCAACAGAAAAGTACTTTACCTGGGACCGGAGTATGAGAGCCTTTTACCTTTCCTCCCCGGCAACGGCGCAGAAAAGTGCTTGATGTCTATGGGTGCTTCTATTCTTGTAAACAGTGTTGGGCCTCCAAAACAGAGGTTTGTAGAACAGCAGCAAGTTTCCCTTAAGTGGATCACCCAAGGTTTATCGAACTCGGGAGGAAGAGGTCAAAGATATCCCTCTCATGCAACCCTGCAACCACAAAGCAAGAAGTCTCTTGTGTCCCCAACACACCTAATAGGTGCACTAGTTCGAGAAGAGATAGTGAAATACAAGTGGTATGAATGAATATAGCAGTAGTAACGGCGCGAGAAAGTGCTTTTGGCGTGCGATTGATGGTAGTAATATTGGGAAGTAAAGATGCGATAAAATAGTAAACAAGCAGCGATAGCAGTATTTAGGAACAAGGCCTAGGGATCATACTTTCTAGTGGACACTCTCAACATTGATCACATAACAGAATAAATAGATAGATGCTAGACTCTACACCCTCTTGTTGGATGATGAACACCACTAACTGTGTAGGATTACACGAACCCTCAATGCCGGAGTTAACAAGCTCCACAATATTCAATGTTCATATTTAAATAACCTTAGAGTGCATAACAGATCAACATAACCAAACCAAGTACTAACATAGCATGCACACTGTCACCTTCACACTACGAAAGGAGGCATAGATCACATCAATACCATCATAGCAATAGTTAACTTCATAATCTACAAGAGATCACAATCATAGCCTACGCCAAGTACTACACGATGCACACACTGTCACCATTACACCGTGCAGGAGGAATAAACTACTTTAATAACATCACTAGAGTAGCACACAGATAAATTGTGATACAAAACACATTGCAATCATAAAGGGATATAAATAAGCACTTCACTATGCCATTCATAACAGTGAATAAGTATTCTGAAATATAGCCTAAGAGACCCACACGGTGCACACACCGTCACCTTTACACACGTGGGACAAGGAGTCTCCGGAGATCACATAAGTAAAATCCACTTGACTAGCATAATGACATCTAGATTACAAGCATCATCATATGAATCTCAATCATGTAAGGCAGCTCATGAGATTATTGTATTGAAGTACATAGGAGAGAGATGAACCACATAGCTACCGGTGACGTGGGCATTACCCTTCGGGTAACCAGTATTGCCCTATCTGGTATTGGCAAATTGGAGGCCCATGAAGATACCTGAAGGCAAGATGGGCCACTAGGCCGGTGCATCAGAAGATTCCTTGACGGGCAAGACAAGGAAGCGAACAAACAAGGAAAGATTGGATCTAAACTACTGTAAACCTAGTCGTCCTCGGTTAGGACCCTTGAGACCTGGCCTCCTATATAAAGGCCAGGAGAGGGGCTGCCGAGGACACGAACAATCTTAGCAACCTTAGCCAGGAAAAGCTTAGAACTAGGTAACCCTAGCGACATCAATCTCGACTAGATCTCAGTCGAACTATTCGGCACCCCATTGTAACCTGTTTTCATCATAATCAAAAAACAGACAGGCATGAAGTAAGGGTTTTACCTCATCGAGGGCCCCGAACCTGGGTAAATCGCTCTCCCAGCTTGTCTGTGAACCGATGTCTCGTGTCAGCCTGCAGGATTCCATCAACCCTAAGCCCCTATCGGAGGGCATTGGCGAGGAGTACCCTCGACAATTGGCGCCGTCTGTGGGAAACCTGTTGGCACAAGGCAAGGCACCGGCAGATCCGATCATGGCATCGGCAGCTTCACCGGCAAATCCACCGGCAACGTTGCCAGCAACTTCATCAGCAACTTCGTCGGCACCATCGTCGCCCATCCTGGGAAGCCCGATCGATTCGGCTCCTACGAGTTTACTCCACACAGCGACTCCTCCCGTTCGAACTTTTCAGATCTACAAGGGAACATGGAGATGACCTTCGCAGCGTCCACTACAACGTCAATGCGAAGGAATCCTACGATTCTGGAATCCCTCGAATCGACGAGTTCTAGCGCACCATCATCACCCGTCTGTCATTGGTGTGAGGATCGCGTGCTCCACCCACGTGACTGCTCGGTGTCCTCCATGTGGTGGGTCGACACGTCTTGAATTAACCTCGTACTCTGCTGAACTGCGACACCGGCACGGGCTGAGATCGGCGACACGCCGTTCATCGCCCCGATTCATCGGGAGAGGACGTGTCGACGCCGTCCGGGAATCACCCGAACCGGCACACCATCAGGTTTATGTCGCCAATAACACGGGAAACACAAGGCGTAGAGGTGACGAGGATCATACCCCTCCGTGTGAAGGGCGAGTTTGAGAACAGTGCCGACCAGCAACGGCGATTACACCATCGCGGATGAGGAGTGGGCAGCGGCAAGGGCAGCAGTACTCAACAACACACCGCTCCCCGCGGGGACTTCGGTTGGAACCCTCAATGCCTACCGCTCCATACTAGAGAAGAATCGGGAGCACTGTCAAAGAGCAAGCCTCCCTCGAGAGCGCTTATGGCGGATCGATCCAGCGAGACGAAGGGGCTCTGAGTGCCTCGAAGCACTCAGGGAGTAGGCAAGCACCGGTCAAGGATATCGAGGCTTTCGGAAGATGACGGAGAGATAACATCGAATCTGACTAAATCCTTTGTGACTACGGATCTGCGGGCATGCCACGGCCAAAACCGTTGCGGGCAACGGCCAACCTCGCTTACCTCATCAACCAGCGCCGAAGGATCTATGGCTCAAGCTCACCGAGGTGCCCTCGAAAGTCTCGCGATATTGGGAAACAACCTAGTCCCGAAGGAAAGGACTATGGTCCAAGGTAGTGGGTCAAAACATCACGCGAGAGACGCTCGGGACGAGATCACCCAGAGCAGGATCGACAAAGCAAGACGACGACGCGCCACCAGGAAAGACGACGACAGCGATTCTTCGGATGAAGACCAGGAGTACGACGGCGAACTCAGGGGAGCCGATTGTTTAAGTTACAAGATACGCGAAGCAATGCCGCCCAAAAAGTTTAAGCCTACCCCTACCGACGCTGCCAAGTACGATGGGCAGCAAGAACCAAGATCTTGGATAGATGACTACCTGCAGACTGTGATCCTGCACAAAGGAAACCAGATAGCGGCAATGCAATGCTTACAGCTTTACTTGAAGGATTCAGCACGGGCCTGGCTACGGGGGCTGCCGAAAGGTTCTATCAAATCATGGGACGACCTAGTAGACGCCTTCGTTGCCAACTTCCAAGCAACATATAAGAGGCCCGTCGGGATCGAAGAGCTACGAAATTGCCGGCAGAAGCAGAAGGAATCGATGCGTTCATACATCGGGAGATTCACCAAAGCTCCTAAACGCTGCCGAAGATGTATCTGTCGACAGAGCAATCGACGCTTTCAGCGACGGCGTTCAGCGGGAAAGTTACATAGAAGAACTCGGGCGCAAAAAGCCAAAACCATAACCAAGCTAATGGAAATTGCCAACAGCTGGGCTGATGGTGAGGATAACGTACGAAGGCCACGACAGCGTAGTGATGACAAAGACGATGACCAGCCGAAGCACGGTCGGGTGGCCGAAGGATCGTCACAAGAGAAGGAAAACCGCAACTGATGATAACAATCTGGCGCCGCAGGATTCCGATCGGCAGGATGAGCGAGACGACAGGCACGATGGTAACCGAATAACTCTGGAAACCGTGGTAATTATAAACCACGACAGCAGAGGACTCCCGAACTACCCTACGCTGAACAGGTCAACGCCCCCTGTTACCTACATTCGTATGTCGATTCCAAGGACGGCAAAACGAAGTCAAGTCACCTGCTCAGGGACTGTCGGCAGTTCCTTGACATGCACAAACTCATCCAGCAGTCAGGCCAGCAACAGCTACCACCACCACCCCCACCTCCACCGCAGCATCAAGTCCAGCAAGCTCAACCCCATCAACCCAACGAGGCGTTTCCACCACCACGTGGGCGGATGAGCATGATCCAGGACGGTGTTTCAAAGAAATGAAGACTCACCCGAGAGATCAACTTGGAGAAAGCATGTGGCAAATATCCCTGAATACGTCCTTGGTCTTCTCAAAACATTACGTTTAGTCAGCAGATCACCCGATGACCATACCAAAACCGACACGCCGCATTGGTAGTCGAAGCACAAATTGGGGGGTTCAAAATGAGCAAAGTCTTTATGGATGGCGGAAGCGGACTAAACCTGATATTCGTCGACACAATCAGAAGCATGGGGATCACCATGAGCATGCTGGAAGAAACAGACACCTGCTTCCATGGGATCCTTCCAACCGCACCGGGCCACTCTCTTGGCAAAGTTTACCTGAATGTTATCTTCGGTAGAGCCGATAATTTCAGGAAGGAAAAAATCGAGTTTGAAGTGGTGAACTGGGAGTCACAGTATCACGCTATACTCGGGAGACCAGCGTATGCCAAGTTCATGGCTGTGCCGCACTATGCATACCTCAAGCTGAAAATGCCTGGGAACAATGGGACAAACATCACAGTCTATGGAAGTTTTTCGCGCTCGGACAATTGTGATCGCGACTTTCAAAGGATCGCTGCGAAGTTCGGGAAACAGCAAGAAATCATCGACCTTCCGCCCAAGCTGTCTTTACGAGAGATCAAGGAAGAAAAAGATGGCCGGGAAATAAAGAAGAAGCCAGCCGCTCTCGCCCTTAAAGCTTCGGCAGCAGAAGCTTCGGCAGCAAAGGGTTCGGCAGTTGATGGCACAGAAGGTTTAGGAGAAAGCAAGTCGCTGGCAACCACCGCTCAAACCTACGATGAAACCAGCAACGCTGCAGCAATCACTAACGCGGAGAAGAAGCCGAAGAAGAGAAGAACCCCTTCCTTGACTAAGCGGTTCCAGCCTTTATTTTCTTTTTTCCCTTCATTATATCAGGGCCTTCCTCTTTTCGCCCTCTAGCATCGTGCTTACCTTATTAATAAGAACTTAAAGCTTCGATTCTTGTTAAGCATTGCAGTAACTACAAACTTCTAAACCCCATCACTATGCAAACATAGTACAGGGCAGAAGATCGTGCTCCAAAAAGCCTCTACGAGTGCTAAAATGACGTCACCTTTCCCTCTGCTTCAGATGCCTCTACGAGTGCCGTATAAAGCAAGAGTTTGGAAAACTTACACACAACCCACGCTCGATATTTCACTTATGGAAATATCGAGAGACGGGCTCATCGGCAGAATCATTACACCCGAAAAATTCGGGAATGATCGAAATTTACAAACGGTTAACAAAGTTGCGCTTGTGAGTTTAGCAAACCGCAACACGAGCTGATTGATACGTCTCCGACGTATCGATAATTTCTTATGTTCCATGCCACATTATTGATGATATCTACATGTTTTATGCACACTTTATGTCATATTCGTGCATTTCTGGAACTAACCTATTAACAAGATGCCGAAGAGCCAGTTGCTGTTTTCTGCTGTTTTTGGTTTCAGAAATCCTAGTAATGAAATATTCTCGGAATTGGACGAAATCAACGCCCAGGGTCCTATTTTGCCACGAAGCTTCCAGAAGACCGAAGGAGAGTCGAAGTGGGGCCACGAGGTGGCGACACGCCGGGGCGGCGCGGCCCAGGCCACAGCCGCGCCGACATGGTGTGGGCCCCTCGTGCCGCCTCTTTGCCCTTCCGCCTACAAATAGCCTCCGTCGCGAAACCCCCAGTACCGAGAGCCACGGTACGCGAAACCTTCCAGAGCCGCCGCCGTAATCCCATCTCGGGGGATTCCGGAGATCACCTCCGGCACCCTGCCGGAGAGGATTCATCTCCCGGAGGACTCTACACCGCCATGGTCGCCTCCGGAGTGATGAGTGAGTAGTTCACCCTTGGACTATGGGTCCATAGCGGTAGCTAGATGGTTGTCTTCTCCTCATTGTGCTTCATTGTTGGATCTTGTGAGCTGCCTAACATGATCAAGATCATCTATCTGTAATGCTATATGTTGTGTTTGTCGGGATCCGATGGATAGAGAATACTATGTTATGTTAATTATCAAGTTATTACCTATGTGTTGTTTAAGATCTTGCATGCTCTCCGTTATTAGTAGAGGCTCTGGCCAAGTTTTTGCTCTTAACTCCAAGAGGGAGTATTTATGCTCGATAGTGGGTTCATGCCTCCATTGATATCTGGGACAGTGACAGAAAGTTCTAAGGTTGTGGATGTGCTGTTGCCACTAGGGATAAAACATTGATGCTATGTCCGAGGATGTAGTTGTTGATTACATTACGCACCATACTTAATGCAATTGTCTGTTGTTAGCAACTTAATACTGGAAGGGGTTCGGATGATAACCTGAAGGTGGACTTTTTAGGCATAGATGCATGTTGGATAGCGGTCTATGTACTTTGTCGTAATGCCCAATTAAATCTCACTATACTTATCATGACATGTATGTGCATTGTTATGCCCTCTCTATTTGTCAATTGCCCGACTGTAATTTGTTCACCCAACATGCTTTTATCTTATGGGAGAGACACCTCTAGTGAACTGTGGACCCCGGTCCATTCTTTTATACTGAAATACAAATCTGCTGCAATACTTGTTTTACTGTTTTCTTGCAAACAATCATCTTCCACACAATACGGTTAATCCTTTGTTACAAGGTGAGATTGACAACCTCACTTTCGTTGGGCAAAGTACTTTGGTTGTGTTGTGCAGTTCCACGTTGGCGCCGGAATCTCTGGTGTTGCGCCGCACTACATCCCGCCGCCATCAACCTTCAACGTGCTTCTTGGCTCCTGGTTCGATAAACCTTGGTTTCTTTCTGAGGGAAAACTTGCTGCTGCTGCGCATCATACCTTCCTCTTGGGGTTCCCAACGAACGTGTGAGTTACACGCCATCAAGCTCTTTTTCTGGCGCCGTTGCGGGGGAGGAAGTTACACCACAAAGATTTCTATCTCCCACGTCAACCGCACGCTCTCTTTTGGCGCCGTTGCGAGTGGAGATCAAGACACGCTGAAAGGGGAGTCTCACTTCTCAATCTCTTTACTTTGTTTTTGTCTTGCTTTATTTGATTTACAACTTTGTTTGCTGCATTATATCAAAAACACACAAAAAAATTAGTTGCTAGCTTTACTTTATTTAATGTCTTGCTCTCTATAACAAAAACACAAAAAAATTAGTTACTTGCATTTAGTTTACTTTTGTTATCATGTCTAGCTCTGTTTGTTACTTCTTCACCTGAGGAATTAGTTTTTACTTTTAAACAAGGGGATGAGGAAAGTTTTAAAGATGCTTGGTCCAGGATTTTTACTTCTTATCGTAAAACTGAACCTCAAATGACTCTAAGTTTGCTCCTTAGTAATTTTTATTTTGGTCTTATGATTCGCTATAGATATGCCTTGGATGCTCTAGTGGGAGGAGATTTCCTTCATTGTAATGGGGATCAAGCTTTTAATGCCATAAAGAAGTTGGTTGCATCACATGATTCAGCTAATAACTTTGATTCAGCCCTTATTAGCATTTATAATAGATTAAACACTCTTGAAACAAGTGCATCTCGCCTAAATGAAAATTATGGATATATTCGTAACCGTCTTGATCAAGTTTTAGTGAACTCTGAACCTTCATTGTGGGATCCTACTATTAAAATTGTCATAGGTAACCAAACTCTTCATGCTAATTGTGATATTATGACTGAATTTTGCCTAATGCCTAAGAGTATTCATAAATCTTTGAAACTTTGGGAATTCGTTGAAGGGGGAGAAGGAATAACTCTTATTGATAACTCTGTTATAATTCCTAAAGGGAATAGCTGCGGGTGTGCATACAACCATTCTTGGGAGAACAATATCCATTGATTACCTTGTCATTGAATGCGCAGGAACAGGACAAATCACACTCGGAAGATCCCTGCTGAAACTATTGGGAGCAGTCATAGACGTGAGAGAAGGCACCTTAGGCACCTCTAAGCTGGGGATGCTGATACGTCTCCAACGTATCGATAATTTCTTATGTTCCATGCTACTTTATTGATGATACCTACATGTTTTATGCATTTATATGTCATATTTATGCATTTTCTGAACTAACCTATTAACAAGATGCCGAAAGCCAGTTCTTGTTTTCTTTTTTGGTTTCAGAAATCCTAGTAAAGAAATATTCTCGGAATTGGAGAAACTTTCGCCGGGGTCCTATTTTGCACGAAGCTTCCAGAAGACAAGACCTAACGAAGTGGGGCCACGAGGCAGCGGGGTGGCCGGCGCGGCCCAAGCCCTGGCGCGCCGACCTGTCCCTGGGCCCCTCGTGTGGCCCCTCGCGTTGACCCTCCGCCTACTTAAAGCTTAGGTCGCGAAACTGATGCCGAGAGCACGATACGGAAACCTTGCAGACGCGCGCCCCGCCGTCCCATCTCGGGGGATTCGGAGATCGCCTCCGGCCCTGCCGGAGAGGGGATTCATCTCCCGGAGGACTCTACACCGCCATGGTCGCCTCCGGAGTGATGAGTGAGTAGTTCACCTGGACCATGGGTCCATAGCAGTAGCTAGATGGTCGTCTTCTCCTTGTTGTGCTTCATTGTTGGATCTTGTGAGCTGCCTAACATGATCAAGATCATCTATATGTAATTCTATATGTTGTGTTTGTCGGGATCCGATGGATAGAGAGTACTATGATTATGGTGATTATCAATCTATTGTTCATGTGTTGTTTATGATCTTGCATGCTCTCCGTTACTAGTAGAGGCTCTGGCCAAGTTTTTACTCTTAACTCCAAGAGGGAGTATTTATGCTCGATAGTGGGTTCATGCCTCCATTTAATCTGGGACAGTGACAGAAAGTTCTAAGGTTGTGGATGTCTGTTGCCACTAGGGATAAAACATTGATGCTATGTCTAAGGATGTAGTTGTTGATTACATTACGCACCATACTTAATGCAATTGTCTGTTGCTTTGCAACTTAATACTGGAGGGGGTTCGGATGATAACCTGAAGGTGGACTTTTTAGGCATAGATGCAGTTGGATGGCGGTCTATGTACTTTGTCGTAATGCCCAATTAAATCTCACTATATTTACCATGTCATGTATATGCATTGTTATGCCTTTCTCTATTTGTCAATTGCCCGACTGTAATTTGTTCACCCAACATGCTTTTATCTTATGGGAGAGACACCTCTAGTGAACTGTGGACCCCGGTCCTATTCTTTACATAGCATACAATCTACTTGTGTTTATTGTTTTCTTTGCAAACATCTTCCACTCGATACGTTTAATCCTTTGTTACAGCAAGCCGGTGAGATTGACAACCTCACTGTTTCGTTGGGACAAAGTACTTTGGTTGTGTTGTGCAGGTTCCGCGTTGGCGCCGGAATCCCTGGTGTTGCGCCGCATCACATTTCGCGACCATCAACCTTCAACGTGCTTCTTGGCTCCTCCTGGTTCGATTAAACCTTGGTTTCTTTCTGAGGGAAAACTTGCTACTGTGCGCATCATACCTTCCTCTTGGGGTTCCCAACGAACGTGTGAGTTACACGCCATCAAGCTCTTTTTCTGGCGCCGTTGCCGGGGAGATCAAGACACGCTGCAAGGGGAGTCTCCACTTCTCAATCTCTTTACTTTGTTTTTGTCTTGCTTTATTTTATTTACTACTTTGTTTGCTGCACTAAATCAAAACACAAAAAAATTAGTTGCTAGTTTTACTTTATTTACTGTCTTGCTCTCTATATCGAAAACACAAAAAAATTAGTTACTTGTCTTTACTTTATTTGCCTAGTTTACTTTATTACTGTTATCATGAGTAATCCTGAAGTTGAAGTTCGTTCTTTTAAGCAACAAGGTGGAGAAAGTTTTAAAGATGCTTGGTATAGAATTAGTAATGCTCATCAAAGGTGCATTAAGAAACACTCCACCACTATCCTTCTTAGGAACTTTTATGTTGGTTTATCTAGTTGGAATAGATATGTTCTTGATACTCTTTCGGGAGGTAATTTCCTAGGTACTCCCGCTTTAGAAGCTAGTTGCATCATTGAGAGTCTAGTTGGAATACCACCTGTTAATGAAGTTAAAATTGAAATCTCTCTTGAAGATGTTATGAAAAAATTGGAAACCATAGAGAAAAATTTTCCAAGTGTTGAAACTAAATTGGGAATGTTATTTGACAAAACTTATGAACTTGATAAATCCTTAGGAGGAATTGATGAAAGAATTAGTATCCTAGGAACTTGTGTTGTCCATGATAATCAAACCAATAGGATTGATGAACTTGAAAAAGCTATGGGAACCTTGGGTTCAACCTTTTCTTCTCTCAAGTATAATGAGAAAGCTTATGTGGGTAAAGAGCAAAAATTCATGTACGCCTCTAAAGTGCCTAAACAAAAGAATTACTATAGGCCTAAAATTGCTAAAACCCCTAGCACCACCATAGAAAATTTAGATAATGGAGCACCTAAAGTACCCTCTGCAACAAGTTGTGTTTGCATGAAAAATAATAATGTTGATGCTTCTACTCTCGATGTTACTTGATTTGCACTTTCTGCGCCTAGCTGAAAGGCGTTAAAGAAAAGCGCTTATGGGAGACAACCCATGTTTTTACCTACAGCAATTTTTTGTTTTGTTGAGTCTTGGAAGTTGTTTACTACTGTAGCAACCTCTCCTTATCATGTTTTTGTGCCAAGTAAAGTTTCTATGTCAAAGTTGATGTTATATTTGGGATTGCTGCGCAGAAACAGCATTGCTGTCTGTCACGAATCTGGGCACAGTTCCCTGTAGAAAATTCGAAAAAATCTGCCAATTTACGAGCGTGATCCTCAGATATGTACGCAACTTTCATTAGTTTTGAGTTTTTCCATTTGAGCAAGTCTGGTGCCATTTCTAAATTCGTCTTTACGGACTGTTCTGTTTTTGACAGATTCTGCCTTTTATTTCGCATTGCCTCTTTTGCTATGTTGGATTTATTTCTTTGATCCATTAATGTCCAGTAGCATTATGCAATGTCCAGAAGTGAAAATAATGATTGTGTCACCTCTGAATGAGTGAATTATTAATTGTGCACTAACCCTCTAATGAGTTTGCTTGAAGTTTGGTGTGAAGGAAGTTTTCAAGGGTCAAGAGAGGAGAATGATATACTATGATCAAGAGGAGTGAAAGTTCTAAGCTTGGGGATGCCCCGTGGTTCACCCCTGCATATTTTAAGAAGACTCAAGCGTCTAAGCTTGGGGATGCCCAAGGCATCCCCTTCTTCATCGACAACATCATCAGGTTCCTCCCCTGAAACTATATTTTTATTCAATCACATCTTGTATTCTTTGCTTGGAGCGTCGGTTTGTTTTCGTTTTTGTTTTTGTTTGAATAAGATGGATCCTAGCATTCACTTTGTGGGAGAGAGACACGCTCCGTTGTTGCATATGGACACATGTGTCCTTAGGCTTTACTCATAATGTTCAAGGCGAAGTTTCTTCTTCGTTAAATTGTTATATGGTTGGAATTGGAAAATGCTACATGTAGTAATTCTAAAATGTCTTGGATAATGTGATACTTGGTAATTGTTGTGCTCATGTTTAAGCTCTTGCATCATATGCTTTGCACCCATTAATGAAGAAATACATAGAGCTTGCTAAAATTTGATTTGCATATTTGGTTTCTCTAAGGTCTAGATAATATCTAGTATTGAGTTTTGAACAACAAGGAAGACGGTGTAGAGTCTTATAATGTTTACAATATGTCTTTTATGTGAGTTTTGCTGCACTTGTTCATCCTTGAGTTTGCTTCAAATAACCTTGCTAGCCTAAACCTTGTATCGAGAGGGAATACTTCTCATGCATCCAAAATCCTTGAGCCAACTACTATGCCATTTGTGTCCACCATAACTACCTACTACATGGTATTTCTCCGCCATTCCAAAGTAAATTGCTTGAGTGCTACCTTTAAAATTCCATCATTCACCTTTGCAATATATAGCTCATGGGACAAAATAGCCTTAAAAACTATCGTAGTATTGAATATGTACTTATGCACTTTATATTTTATTAAGTTGCTTGTTGTGCGATAACCATGCTTCTGGGGAACGCCATCAACTATTGTTGAATATCATGTGAGTTGCTATGCATGTCCGTCTTGTCTGAAGGTCTATCATTTTAGTGGTTGGAGCATGCAAAATTGTTAGAGAAGAACATTGGGCCGCTAACTAAAGCCATGAATCATGGTTGAAGTTTCAGTTTTGGACATATATCCTCAATCTCATATGAGAATAATAACTTTGCTACATGCTTATGCATTTAAGAGGAGTCCATTATCTGTTGTCCATGTTGTCCCGGTATGGATGTCTAAGTTGAGAATAATCAAAAGCGAGAAATCCAAAATGCGAGCTTTCTCCTTAGACCTTTGTACAGGCATGGGAGGTACCCCTTTGTGACACTTGGTTGAAACATGGCATGCAAAGATCCGGTAGTCCAAGTTAAGTAGGACGAGGTGCGGGCACTATTAGTATACTATGCATGAGGCTTGCAACTTGTAAGATATAATTTTCATAACTCATATGCTTTATTACTACCGTTGACAAAATTGTTTCATGTTTTCAAAATAAAAGCTCTAGCACAAATACAGCAATCGATGCTTTCCTCTTTGAAGGACCATTCTTTTACTTTTATTGTTGAGTCAGTTTACCTATCTCCTTCCACCTAAGAAGCAAACACTTGTGTGAACTGTGCATTGATTCCTACATACTTGCATATTGCACTTGTTATATTACTTTATGTTGACAATATCCATGAGATATACATGTTACAAGTTGAAAGCAACCGCTGAAACTTAATCTTCCTATGTGTTGCTTCAACACCTTTACTTTGATTTATTGCTTTATGAGTTAACTCTTATGCAAGACTTATTGATGCTTGTCTTGAAGTACTATTCATGAAAAGTCTTTGCTTTATGATTCATTTGTTTACTCATGTCATTACCTTTGCTTTGATCGCTGCATTCATTACATATGTTTACAAATAGTATGATCAAGATTATGATGGCATGTCACTTGAAATTATCTTTGTTATCGTTTTACCTGCTCGGGACGAGCAGAACTAAGCTTGGGGATGCTGATACGTCTCCAACGTATCGATAATTTCTTATGTTCCATGCTACTTTATTGATGATACCTACATGTTTTATGCACATTATATGTCATAGTTATGCATTTTCTGGAACTAACCTATTAACAAGATGCCGAAGAGCCATTCCTGTTTTCTGCTGTTTTTGGTTTCAGAAATCCTAGTAAAGAAATATTCTCGGAATTGGACGAAACTTTCGCCCAGGGTCCTATTTTTGCACGAAGCTCCAGGAGACCGAAGACCTAACGAAGTGGGGCCACGAGGCAGCCAGGGGGTGGCCGGCGCGGCCCAAGCCCTGGCCGCGCCGACCTGTCCCGGGCCCCTCGTGTGGCCCCTCGCGTTGACCCTCCGCCTACCAAAGCTCGTCGCGAGAGCCCCATCGAGAGCCACGATACGGAAAACCAGAGACGCGCCGCGTGATCCCATCTCGGGGATTCGGAGATCGCCTCCGGCACCCTGCCGGAGGGGATTCATCTCCCGGAGGACTCTACACCGCCATGGTCGCCTCCGGAGTGATGAGTGAGTAGTTCACCCCTGGACCATGGGTCCATAGCAGTAGCTAGATGGTCGTCTTCTCCTTGTTGTGCTTCATTGTTGGATCTTGTGAGCTGCCTAACATGATCAAGATCATCTATATGTAATTCTATATGTTGTGTTTGTCGGGATCCGATGGATAGAGAGTACTATGATTATGGTGATTATCAATCTATTGTTCATGTGTTGTTTATGATCTTGCATGCTCTCCGTTACTAGTAGAGGCTCTGGCCAAGTTTTTACTCTTAACTCCAAGAGGGAGTATTTATGCTCGATAGTGGGTTCATGCCTCCATTTAATCTGGGACAGTGACAGAAAGTTCTAAGGTTGTGGATGTGCTGTTGCCACTAGGGATAAAACATTGATGCTATGTCTAAGGATGTAGTTGTTGATTACATTACGCACCATACTTAATGCAATTGTCTGTTGCTTTGCAACTTAATACTGGAGGGGGTTCGGATGATAACCTGAAGGTGGACTTTTTAGGCATAGATGCAGTTGGATGGCGGTCTATGTACTTTGTCGTAATGCCCAATTAAATCTCACTATATTTACCATGTCATGTATATGCATTGTTATGCCTTTCTCTATTTGTCAATTGCCCGACTGTAATTTGTTCACCCAACATGCTTTTATCTTATGGGAGAGACACCTCTAGTGAACTGTGGACCCCGGTCCTATTCTTTACATAGCATACAATCTACTTGTGTTTACTGTTTTCTTTGCAAACATCTTCCACTCGATACGTTTAATCCTTTGTTACAGCAAGCCGGTGAGATTGACAACCTCACTGTTTCGTTGGGACAAAGTACTTTGGTTGTGTTGTGCAGGTTCCGCGTTGGCGCCGGAATCCCTGTGCTTGCGCATCACATTTCGCGACCATCAACCTTCAACGTGCTTCTTGGCTCCTCCTGGTTCGATTAAACCTTGGTTTCTTTCTGAGGGAAAACTTGCTCTGTGTCGCATCATACCTTCCTCTTGGGGTTCCCACACCCGGGGGTAGCCATATATTCCCTAAGACAAAGAGTAAGAAAAAGGACAAGAAAGGTAAGGGTAAAGCCCAAGGTAATGTCGATGTTTCATCCTTTGATAATACTTGATACACACTTTCTGCGCCTAGGCGTGAAAAGCGCTTATGGGAGACAACCCATGTTTTTACTACAGTATTTTTGTTTTATATTTGAGTCTTGGAAGTTGTTTACTACTGTAGCAACCTCTCCTTATCTTAGTTTTATGTTTTGTTGTGCCAAGTAAAGTCTTTGATAGTAAAGTGAATACTAGATTTGGATTACTGCGCAGAAACAGATTTCTTTGCTGTCACGAATCTGGGTCTAATTCTCTGTAGGTAACTCAGAAAATTAAGCCAATTTACGTGAGTGATCCTCAGATATGTACGCAACTTTCATTCAATTTGGGAATTTTCATTTGAGCAAGTCTGGTGCCATTTTAAAATTCGTCTTTACGAACTGTTCTGTTTTGACAGATTCTGCCTTTTATTTCGCATTGCCTCTTTTGCTATGTTGGATGAATTTCTTTGATCCATTAATGTCCAGTAGCTTTATGCAATGTCCAGAAGTGTTAAGAATGATTGTGTCACCTCTGAACATGTTAATTTTTATTGTGCACTAACCCTCTAATGAGTTGTTTCGAGTTTGGTGTGGAGGAAGTTTTCAAGGATCAAGAGAGGAGTATGATACAATATGATCAAGGAGAGTGAAAGCTCTAAGCTTGGGGATGCCCCGGTGGTTCATCCCTGCATATTCTAAGAAGACTCAAGCGTCTAAGCTTGGGTATGCCCAAGGCATCCCCTTCTTCATCGACAACATTATCAGGTTCCTCCCCTGAAACTATATTTTTATTCCGTCACATCTTATGCACTTTGCTTGGAGCGTCGGTTTGTTTTTGTTTTTGTTTTGTTTGAATAAAATGGATCCTAGCATTCACTGTATGGGAGAGAGACACGCTCCGCTGTAGCATATGGACAAGTATGTCCTTAGGCTTTACTCATAGTATTCATGGTGAAGTTTCTTCTTCGTTAAATTGTTATATGGTTGGAATTGGAAAATGCTACATGTAGTAATTCTAAAATGTCTTGGATAATTTGATACTTGGAAATTGTTGTGCTCATGTTTAAGCTCTTGCATCATATACTTTGCACCCATTAATGAAGAAACACTTAGAGCTTGCTAATTTGGTTTGCATATTTGGTTTCTCTAGAGTCTAGATAATATCTAGTATTGAGTTTTGAACAACAAGGAAGACGGTGTAGAGTCTTATAATGTTTACAATATGTCTTTTATGTGAGTTTTGCTGCACCGTTCATCCTTGTGTTTGTTTCAAATAACCTTGCTAGCCTAAACCTTGTATCGAGAGGGAATACTTCTCATGCATCCAAAATCCTTGAGCCAACCACTATGCCATTTGTGTCCACCATACCTACCTACTACATGGTATTTCTCCGCCATTCCAAAGTAAATTGCTTGAGTGCTACCTTTAAAATTCCATCATTCGCCTTTGCAATATATAGCTCATGGGACAAATAGCCTTAAAAACTATTGTGGTATTGAATATGTACTTATGCACTTTATCTCTTATTAAGTTGCTTGTTGTGCGATAACCATGTTTCTGGGGACGCCATCAACTATTCTTTGTTGAATATCATGTGAGTTGCTATGCATGTCCGTCTTGTCTGAAGTAAGAGAGATCTACCACCTTAATGGTTGGAGCATGCATATTGTTAGAGAAGAACATTGGGCCGCTAACTAAAGCCATGATTCATGGTGGAAGTTTCAGTTTTGGACATATATCCTCAATCTCATATGAGAATAATAATTGTTGCTACATGCTTATGCATTAAAGAGGAGTCCATTATCTGTTGTCCATGTTGTCCCGGTATGGATGTCTAAGTTGAGAATAATCAAAAGCGAAATCCAAAATGCGAGCTTTCTCCTTAGACCTTTGTACAGGCGGCATGGAGGTACCCCATTGTGACACTTGGTTAAAACATGTGTATTGCGATGATCCGGTAGTCCAAGCTAATTAGGACAAGGTGCGGGCACTATTAGTACACTATGCATGAGGCTTGCAACTTGTAAGATATAATTTACATAACTCATATGCTTTATTACTACCGTTGACAAAATTGTTTCATGTTTTCAAAATAAAAGCTCTAGCACAAATATAGCAATCGATGCTTTCCTCTTTGAAGGACCATTCTTTTACTTTTATGTTGAGTCAGTTCACCTATCTCTCTCCACCTCAAGAAGCAAACACTTGTGTGAACTGTGCATTGATTCCTACATACTTGCATATTGCACTTGTTATATTACTCTATGTTGACAATTATCCATGAGATATATATGTTACAAGTTGAAAGCAACCGCTGAAACTTAATCTTCCTTTGTGTTGCTTCAATACCTTTACTTTGATTTATTGCTTTATGAGTTAACTCTTATGCAAGACTTATTGATGCTTGTCTTGAAGTACTATTCATGAAAAGTCTTTGCTTTATGATTCACTTGTTTACTCATGTCATTACCATTGTTTTGATCGCTGCATTCATTACATATGTTTACAAATAGTATGATCAAGGTTATGATGGCATGTCACTTCAGAAATTATCTTTGTTATCGTTTTACCTGCTCGGGACGAGCAGAACTAAGCTTGGGATGCTGATACGTCTCCGACGTATCGATAATTTCTTATGTTCCATGCCACATTATTGATGATATCTACATGTTTTATGCACACTTTATGTCATATTCGTGCATTTTCCGGAACTAACCTATTAACAAGATGCCGAAGAGCCGGTTGCTGTTTTCTGCTGTTTTTGGTTTCAGAAATCCTAGTAACGAAATATTCTCGGAATTGGACGAAATCAACGCCTGGGGTCCTATTTTGCCACGAAGCTTCCAGAAGACCGAAGGAGAGTCGAAGGGGGCCACGAGGTGGCGACACGCCATGGCGGCGCGACCCGGCCCGGCCGCGCCGACCTATGGTGTGGGCCCCTCGTGCCGCCTCTTACCTGCCCTTCCGCCTACAAATAGCCTCCGTCGCGAAACCCCAGCACCGAGAGCCACGATACGGAAAACCTTCGAGACGCCGCCGCCGCCAATCCCATCTCGGGGGATTCGGAGATCACCTCCCCCTGCGGAGAGGGGATTCATCTCCCGGAGGACTCTACACCGCCATGGTCGCCTCCGGAGTGATGAGTGAGTAGTTCACCCCTGGACTATGGGTCCATAGCAGTAGCTAGATGGTTGTCTTCTCTCATTGTGCTTCATTGTTGGATCTTGTGAGCTGCCTAACATGATCAAGATCATCTATCTGTAATGCTATATGTTGTGTTTGTCGGGATCCGATGGATAGAGAATACTATGTTATGTTAATTATCAAGTTATTACCTATGTGTTGTTTAAGATCTTGCATGCTCTCCGTTATTAGTAGAGGCTTTGGCCAAGTTTTTGCTCTTAACTCCAAGAGGGAGTATTTATGCTCGATAGTGGGTTCATGCCTCCATTGATATCTGGGACAGTGAGTTCTAAGGTTGTGGATGTGCTGTTGCCACTAGGGATAAAACATTGATGCTATGTCCGAGGATGTAGTTGTTGATTACATTACGCACCATACTTAATGCAATTGTCTGTTGTTAGCAACTTAATACTGGAAGGGGTTCGGATGATAACCTGAAGGTGGACTTTTTAGGCATAGATGCATGCTGGATGCGGTCTATGTACTTTGTCGTAATGCCCAATTAAATCTCACTATACTTATCATGACATGTATGTGCATTGTTATGCCCTCTCTATTTGTCAATTGCCCGACCGTAATTTGTTCACCCAACATGCTTTTATCTTATGGGAGAGACACCTCTAGTGAACTGTGGACCCCGGTCCATTCTTTTATACTGAAATACAAATCTGCTGCAATACTTGTTTTACTGTTTTCTTGCAAACAATCATCTTCCACACAATACGGTTAATCCTTTGTTACAGCAAGCCGGTGAGATTGACAACCTCACTGTTTCGTTGGGGCAAAGTACTTTGGTTGTGTTGTGCAGGTTCCACGTTGGCGCCGGAATCTCTGGTGTTGCGCCGCACTACATCCCGCCGCCATCAACCTTCAACGTGCTTCTTGGCTCCTCCTGGTTCGATAAACCTTGGTTTCTTTCTGAGGGAAAACTTGCTGCTGTGCGCATCATACCTTCCTCTTGGGGTTCCCAACGAACGTGTGAGTTACACGCCATCACTGATCACTCATAATGATTTGCTAACCAACCAGTACTCATACATCCAACGGGCAATTAAGCTTCGCCCCTTTAAATATTTGCCAACGGCATGGTAAAAGTACACATTCATGTACCAACCAGATAAGAAGTTTTTGGCCCAAAAAACCCGAACACTCGGATGAATTAGCCAATACAATTTACAAAAGTAACTTTACACCTTTATATCACCCTTGCGGAGTTTCCTTTTCCTCAGGTACCTTTGACATCTCCTCAAGCCTGTCGACAATTACATGAGCAGGAGCTAAAACCTTCGGGTACAGCTCCTCGAAATCACCAGTTGCGTTGGCAATAGACAGCAAGCAAGCTGAAGGATAACAAGCAAGCACAAGGGCAAGCGTACATTTGGCCCCTGCAAAGACTTGAGATCTTACTAGCTCCCGAACCTTCTTGGCACTTCCAAATTCAGACATCAAAGTCAAAAGGGTAGGGGGAACTGCATTCAGAGGAAACATTGTTTTCCAAACTACCCTCATGGCCTTGTAGCACTTGTCGAAGAACTGGTGGACCTGTTGCACTCGATCCTGAAATTTGACGACGGCCGAAGCCTTCGAGTGTTCCCGCCAGAAAATCTCTTCGGATGAGGAAAGCTGAGTCAAAGCATGCACCCGCTCGTGTATCCGCTTGTTCTCTTCCGCAGGGTTCAACGCTATGACTGCCAAAAGAATTAGTAAAAGACTCAGACAAGAAGTTGCTAGCAAGCAGGCAAAGGGATCAAGAAACTTACAGTTTAAACTTTCGGTAGCCTTATGCAGCTCGCCAAGAATGTACCGCTCCACGTCGGCTGCAATCTCGCTCTTTTTATTGATGATGGCAGCTAAGGCATAAGTGCTGCGTAAATCCTTCTCCATCTGCGTCATTCGGTCTTTCATGCGCTGGATCCGATCGCTTTCGGGAAGCGCACCCGACGAGTCGTCGCAAACGAGGGTACTGGGAAGACCTGCAAGAAGTACTGGTTATAAAAAATGATGGATATGGTACAGCCCAACGTCCAAAATAACTCCCATCGGGAGAACGCAAGAAAGTGATATCATAGCAAAAGTGTGCCTACAACAAATGCTAGCACGAAGTTTATTACAAAACATGAGTTTGGCGGCAGAGCAATGTTTTGCATCAGCTCAAGGCACAAGTTTGTTACAAGAATCAAGGAAGCTGAGTTTGAGTCGATGAACTAGGGCCAGTCGACGATTTCCTTGATGAAACCAGTTCAAGAAGCTGACGGGCACAAGTAAGAGCAGACGCCTTAAAGGTGCTCAAATCAACAGGCTGCCCGTCTTGCCCTTTTGGAAGCCCCTTAGTCATTTCCTCGATGTCACCCTTAAAGCCGTAACCCATCATAAGCTGGAAGGCAAGGACAGCACCAAAAGTGCGCGATGTACGCTTGAATACCTCGATGACCTCCTTGGTGTCAACCGCGAAGGTATCGATCAGCTGTCCCAGGGTCTTCTCTTGCTTAATCTTGGGGAAGATCATCAAGTGCATCCGCGCCAGAGCACCCTTCACAAGAAGCTCTTGTGTAAGCTGGTGAGAAGCGAGAATCGTTGACACCGCGTTCGCTGGGGAATTATTTGGAACTCTTTCCAGGGCATCGACAGGAATGTTTGCTGCCTCTGCAATAGAAAGGAAGGAAAAAATTCAGTCATTGACAAAAAGTTTAAATCCATAAGAACGTCTCCCGACAAAAGTATGTTAGAGATTACCAAGCAAGGCCAAAGAAGATTGACGAAGGACTTCATCCTTTTCGGCTGCTCGAGCCTCAGCTACCAGCCTGGATGCTTCTTCTTCCTTCAGCTTCCCTTTCAGTCTGGCCAGCTCCTCCTTCAGAGAATCAATCTCTTGGCGAGCCGCGGCAGCTATCTTGACTGCGCCATCCAGTTTTGAGGAGGAAGATTCAACTTCTTTTTGCAGCCGAACTTTGTCAGCCTCTAGAGAAGTGAATCGAGAGGCGAAAACCTCCAGAGAAGAGATAACGCCACGCAGGTCCTTAAGAGAGAAAGAAAAACAATTAAACAGGGCAAGCTCCAAGAAATTTGTATTAAGATCAGAAGAGGACTTACAGAAAAAGGAGCCGCAGTAGCAGCAGTTGGAGAAATATCTTTCCCTTTGGAAAGGGAAGACGCAGTCGATGCTTGAGCCATGGGGGCAGCCTTAGGAGCCGAAGCTTCGGAAGCCACCACGACCGGCGAAACAGCATCAGACTTGGCCTTTTTAGGAGGAGGCTCGATAAAGCCCTCGTCACTGCAAAAGTAAACAGTCGACTGTGATTATAACAGGAGTATGGAAGGTAAAAAAGGCACAGTATAACTTTCAGAAAGGAACTACTTACATGTCGAAGAGATCATCTTCATCGGCAAAGCCGCCGGTTGATCTCTTCGCAGGAGAAGCTCTGACCCCATCCGCAGCTGCATCAACAAAAGTATCACGATCAGTGTCGACGTTACGCACTGATCCATCTGCGATACAAGTGTTATCGGCTGAGGAGGGAAGATCAGCGCGGGCAACTTCAAGATTCATTGGGCCATTATATTCATCCTCTAAACCTGTTTGATCGATGGTGTGGAAATCTACGGGGATTGAGGAGCCTTTCCCCTCAGAAGTATCATCCGGTGAATCACGTGTATTTTCAGAAGCCATAGGGATCTGGCAAAGAAGAATGACAAGTAAGAACAAAGGTAATCATGTCGGCTAAGCAAGGAGCTATAATAGAGATGTGAAAAAAGGAAAATACCCCTGATGGTGGATGATCAACGTCAAGGGGAGCATAAGAAGAGATCAGCGGAATCGAATCTTCCTGGTTGAAGGAAGTAAGACGACGAACTTCATCAAGCAACTCTTTTTCTGATAGATCGGCAGCATTAATCCTGGTCTCATCCTTTGGACCTGAGTACAACCACATCGGGTGAACTCTGGCCATGACTGGCTGGATTCGGCGCTTCAGGAAAACTGCTGCCACCTCCGTACCAATCATAGTTTGGCCGTCAGCCTCTTTGATTCGAAGGAATTTGGCAAACAATTCTTCGGCTGAGGCCCTTTCGTCGGCTGAGAGGATGTTCTTCCAAGAGTCCTTGGGCTTGGCTTCAGTAACGTCGGCATAGCAGGGGAGTCGACATTCGGGTGACGAGGAATCTTTAACGTAAAACCATTTCAACCTCCATCCTTGCACGGACTCTCTCATTGGGAAATTAAAGTAATTAACTTCTGAGCGAGCAACAAAACCTACTCCTCCGGTGACAAAGTACCCATTACTACTGCTGTATCTTTTCACATAGAAGATCTTCTTCCACAGCCCGAAATGAGGTTCAATGCCCAAAAACGCCTCGCAAAGGGTGATGAACACAGCAACATGGAGGATTGAGTTGGGGGTAAGTTGCCATAATTGGATTTCATACGTCCGCAAGAGATGGAGGAGGAATCCATGAGTGGGGAGTGAAAGGCCTCGATGAAGAAAAGATAAGAACATCACAGAAAATCCAGCAGGAGGATCAGGCCGAGAGATCGCACCTGGAAGGATCACATCTCCCGCGTCGGAGGATATCAATCCTAAGCTTCGAGACCTCTTTTCGTCGCGCTTGGTGACGGTTGAAGCTACCCAGTCCCCAGGTTTGGCCATCGAGCCCGACGGCGCTGGCGGCGCCGGAGCTGGGGGAGGGGCGTTCGGAGCGCTCCCCTTCGGAAGAGAAGAGGAGGACTTGGCAGCGGCACCTTCGCTGGTGGAGCTAGCAGCGGCGGCGGTATTCTTCTTCTTCACCATTGCGAGATCTGAGGAAGATTGAAACTGTGGCGGCGGCGCAACAATGGCGAAAGAAGGAAGAAGAGGGAGAATGAGGAGATGCTGCGGGAACCGTGGAGAAAATTGAGAACTTTTTGTCCCTTGGAGATTTTAAGGAAGTAAGCACGTGGCGCTTGAGGAAGGGAAGGAACTGACGGCCCACTACGCCCACGATTGCGCGAAAATCGAGGAGCCACCTCGGTCGTTACGCGTATAGTGGTCAAGCCCTAAAACACTGATTGAGCAGGGCTAGGGCTAGCTCGTCATGATGGGCCCGTCAAATCAGCCTGCAGCAGTTACACGTCAGCAATGACGTCATAATTTGGAAGCATTCGAAGGAAACATAAAAAGTTATCGGATGAAGGATTTGAGTCCACGCAGCATCCGTACCTAGACTCGGGGGCTACTCCCATCGGGAGCGCTGACGCGCACCCGATAAAATGAAGACTCGACAGAATGAGCAGTCGAAGGAAGAAGGTTTGAGTCAGCACTCGGTTGCAAAGCGCTCGCACCCAGACACTCGGGGGCTATTACTCCCATCGGGAGCTCGTGATGCATACCTGATAGAAGTTTTTGCACTCCAGGATCATGCCCGGGGACTTGATTCTGTGTAGGGTAACGGTGTTTTGCCATCGGCAGTTAACCAAACAACAGTTGGGCACGTTACTCATTATCCTTTGCATAAAGAAAATATATCGGATGACTTATGAAGATCTCGGCAGAGGAAAGAATTCGAGTAGTACAACTTGAGTCTATGCACGGATTGCAAGCATCCGTACCTAGACTCGGGGGCTACTCCCATCGGGAGCGCTGACGCGCACCCGATAAAAAGAAGATGAAGCATAATCAAGATGAACAAGAGCAATGAAGGAGAAGAATGTCAGGAGAAAACATGCATTAGTCTCTACCCGAATTATCTTCGGGTAGACACTCGGGGGCTACTGACGTGGGCATTACCCTTCGGGTAACCAGTATTGCCCTATCTGGTATTGACAAATTGGAGGCCCATGAAGATACCTGAAGGCAAGATGGGCCACTAGGCCGGCGCATCAGAAGATTCCTTGACGGGTAAGACAAGTAAGCGTACAAACAAGGAAAGATTGGATCTAAACTACTGTAAACCTAGTCGTCCTCGGTTAGGACCCTTGAGACCTGGCCTCCTATATAAAGGCCAGGAGAGGGCTGCCGAGGGACACGACAATCTTAGCAACCTTAGCCAGGAAAAGCTTAGAACTAGGTAACCCTAGCAATAGCAATCTCGACTAGATCTCAGCGAACTATTCGGCACCCCATTGTAACCTGTTTTCATCATAATCAAAGAACAGACAGGCAGGACGTAAGGGTTTTACCTCATCGAGGGCCCCGAACCTGGGTAAATCGCTCTCCCCGCTTGTCTGTGTACCGATGTCTCGTGTCAGCCTGCAGGATTCCATCAACCCTAAGCCCCTATCGGAGGGCATTGGGGAGTACCCTAGACAAGTACAGCCCGAGCCTCGATGGAGAACTACTCCCTCCTCATGGGAGACAACAGCGTTGATGAAGATGGCGGTGGTGTCGATGGAGGAGCCTTCGGGGGCACTTCCCCGTCGGCGGCGTGCCGGAGACAGAGACTCCTCCCCAGGATCTTGGCTTCGCGATGGCGGCGCTGGAAGGTTTCTCTGGTTTCGTCGAACGTGGTAGGGTTTTCGCGACGGAGACCTTAAGTAGGCGGAAGGGCAGCCTCGGAGGGGGTGGGCCCACACACTAGGGGCGCGGCGCCCCCCCGGCCGCCCAGGGGTGTTTGTGTGGGGCCCAGTGGCTCCCCTCGGCGACTCTCGGGTGTTCGGAAGCTTCGTCCAATTATAAGACTCTGGGCATTGATTTCGTCCAATTCCGAGAATATTTTACTAGGATTTCTGAAACCAAAAACAGCGAGAAACAACAACTAGCCCTTCGGCATCTCGTCAATAGGTTAGTTCCGGAAACGCATAAATATGACATATAATGTGTATAAAACATGTAGATATCATCAATAATGTGGCATGGAACATAAGAAATTATCGATACGTCGGAGACGTATCTCATCCTTGTTTGAATATTTGGTGTAGATTCACATCTAGGGCAGGGTGTCAAGCGGGGTGGGTAGCGGGCTAGCTAGTTTCAGTGCGAGTGCTTTAAATCTGCTCTAATCTCAACCACTATTTGCTCTAATTTTCTGCTTTGCGGGACGATTCGCGGACGCCGCTTGCAACCCTAATCTAGGGTATTGATCCTAGTTTAGTAGACTACTAGGATTTACATGCCAATTTGTTTTTAGACTAGATCCGGATATTTGTCAATACTACTACGTACTTCTTCCGTTCGTATTTAATTGACTCTAGTTGAAAGCATCGACAGTTCATTTTCTTCTCTCCCTCGCGTCGACTAATTAAAACCGAACAGAGGGAGTATTAGGAATCCATGTGCATCCGTACTACCAGTAAGGTATTGCGTTGTTGCAGAGGCTCAGTGTAATCAATATCTTTCGATATTAATATACTCACTTTATCAGAAAATAAATTAGTAATCCATGTTCAAACTTGCTAGTTTGATCGACGTTTGATGATGATTTGTGAGGCCATGTATGGGCCTAGTTTGTTTTGCCTGGTGGTCAGTAGGCTGATGATTTATTTTTTTGCTTGGTCGATCTGTGGTCGTTCCATGGCCACTGCTGATTAAGCATTACTAGAATCAACAATTTTTTGCTTGTCTGTTGATTGGAAGTGTATGCACTCTTCTGAAGAGCACCATCGCACGATGATTAGTCTTAATGGAGATGCAGATGTCGATCAAGAGGGAGAAACATATCTTGATCATGCATTTCTCACGAGATTACTTGGTGATTGGAAGTAGAATCCACAATTTGTTGTGCAAACTTCTCAACATATGCATATATTCAATGAATTGGCTTTATGTGATCAATAGTACTTCTTATTGCAGATGGATGGAGGGGAAAGAGCGAAAAAACCGATACTTAGTGAGATGACTTCTCATTCTGTGACTTCTGATATCCCAGATGACAAGGTAAATATATAGAACGACGATTCGTAGGTGATAAAAGCAGAATCCACAATTTGCCGTGCAAACTTCTCAACATATGCATATATTTGATTAATTAGTTTTATGTGATCAATAGTATTACTTATTCCAGATGGACGTAGGGGAAGGAACGAAAAAGCGGATGCTATGTGAAATGACTTCTAAATCTGTGTGTTCTGATATCCCAGATGACAAGGTAAACATATGGACCGACGCTTGTTTTGCCGCTGCCCCTGTTAGATGGCTAGATGCTCTGGTCTAATTTCTGTTCATGTGCTTATTATTGCAGAAACATAGAGTTGAAGAAAACTCTATATTGTCTGATGACAAAGGTGAAATGGCATGCCAGTCTTTTAAACCTCCGACGCCACCTTGTTTACTGTCTATGGAGACTGATGCAGCTGGACCTGGTACTGATGAGCCTATACCTGGCATCATCGTGCCACATGAAGAAGGTTGTGGATTGGGTTTACCCCCTGCTGTAGAAACTGGTGGTGCAGCTGGAGCTGCTAGTGTAGAGCCTCTAGTGAACGGTGTCGTGCCACGGGAATTCTCTGAACTGGAGCAAAACGGTTTACCTATTGTCAAGACCGATTTAACTGGTGCTGATGCTGGAGTTGCTACTGATGATCCTGCACCCGAAGGAGGTTTTGTATTGGTAGAACCCGTCATGACTATGCCCACAGTACTGACTGGTGGTGGACCTGGAGCTGGTAGGGTAGAGCCTCTAGCGAAAGGTGTCGTGCCACGAGAATCCTCTGAAGTGGATATTGGTGGTTTACCCTCTGGTATTGGTATTGTAGAGATTTCAGCAAACGGTGCTGTCCCACCCAACTCCTATGAACTGGAGCATGTACCTGATGTGCCTTCTGTAGAACCTGACGCACCTGTAAGTAGTGGTGATGATTCCGCTGAATCTGATCAAGAAGGATCTACATCTCTAGGACAAGATGTCAGCTGTCATTCACCTGAACCTGAGCTGAAGTCAGCAACGGTAGCTTATATAGCACGGACTGTCCTTCAAGCTCTAAAGATCCAGTTGGGTGGTTCACAGGACCAGCTACTCCAAGCCATTGTCACTACAAAAGCCAACATGCTTCGTCATCTCCTGCATACTGTTTGACAAGCTGAAGCACTGCAACTGGCGCATTGTTCAATCCCATCAGCATGGAGAGAGGAGCTATGTTTATGTCAAGATGATTCATGCTGATTTGGTAAGGTTCCATGATAAGATGTATGGGTGGGGTGAGGCAAGAGCCACATTTTGCAGCATTCACACAGTCTTCGCTCTTGAGCCAGACCCCATGGATGCTTACCCAGTGGTGCAGCTGTCCTGACTTGATATATGTTTTATGATCAGTATGCTGCTGTCGTGGAACTGTGATGTGGAGCTACCTTTCTTATGGTTTCTAGGCTTTTGGTTTCAACATGTATTATGGAGCTTACCTTAGGACTTTCGCATGCGTTTGGCTGTTGACCTGTAATGTTTGTGGTTGGTTGTCTAATCTACTTGGCACAATCACATTGCAAAGGCAAATGTTCCTTTTCTCTTTAATTGTTATTATGATTTATGTGTTATAACCAGGCAAGAATATGCAATCTTGGTTCTCTGACCGATATATATGTACATACAACTTTTGTTCACATAATAACACTTACACGGGAAAAGAGTAGCTTTCTCTGTTGGACAAACACCAAACCACAAAAGGGTAACAACACAATATCCAAACTAGGTACGGCACCTGTTGAGCATACATGACTTTTGGCGTAAAATCACGTTAACCAACACTAGCATCATCTTGTTCTTTGCAAGGTGCTATGCTTATCAGTCTAATCCCAATACACCACCTACTTCAGGTGGCACGATGATGTCAAGTGCAGGCTCACCAGTACCAACTCTCTTGCATCAGTCTCCATTGAAGGTACGCCACTGCTGCAGTAGACACCATTAGCAATGCAAGCTGAAGGTGTTCTTATCCTCATATCAGGATCACATAATACAGGTGTCAAGCTTCATGCACTAGCCAACACAATCAAAAGTCCGAACTAGGATCGCTAGGAAAAAATCTGAAGATCTTTTTTCGAATCCCACGCTGAACATCTTTTTCACTAATTAGGTAAGCTCCTGTGACAAACATATTGCAGCAACTCCAGCAGTGGCTCAATATTTTGGCGCTGTGGGCTGATGCTGCGCATGGAGCCGGCAATAGCTTCACCGGAAGCTGCAAACGTGGCGGCCAAATGCAGGGCTGAAACAGCGTATTTTCGGAGGCGCTATAAATGCGCGCCAAAAACGAATATAATGAAAAATAGAGTGCAGTAAAACAGAAGATCAAACAAAGACTAGAAATAGACATAAAATAGGATAAAATTAGCTTGATAGATACTCCGTAGTTCATATTTTTACAAAGTAGTGCGATAAAACTAAACTAAAACTCGACATCTGACGAGTCCGGTGTCGTGCCCGACACCGGATCCGACGAGAAGAGGTCAATCCAACGGGGGTCGTCCTCGCCAATGGTGGTCGGCCCGGCGAGCGCGCTTCGATGAAGGCCCGCTTCGTCGCCTTCTCCGCCCTCCGTCGTGCGCGGTCCTCCTTCTTCGCAGCCGCCTCATCGCCTTCTCCGCCCTATGTCTGCGGAAGTGCTCGTTCTCGGCGGCAATGTCCTCGGGGAAGCGGGCCGCCCACTCGCGCGCCGCGCTCGTCCCGCTCGGCGATGCGCAAACGGCGCTCCGTCTCGCGGCGGTGGCGCTGTTCCTCCTGTCTAACGATGTACGGCGGCGGCGCGAGATCCTCGGCCTGCTGGCGCGTACACACGTCATGGAAATTCATCGACGATCGCGGGTGCCCGAGCCCGCCACGCGTCGTACGCGCGCGGCCTCGTGCGCGGTCTCGTAGGTGCCGAGGCCGATGCGCTCGCCGCCGTCACGTATCTCCGCGTAATACGTACCTTTGGGGCGCGCGCGGATGCTGCGGTACCCCGTGCCCGAGACGCGGCAGTACCGCGAGCTCGACGCGAGACGAGGCATGGCGGCGGCGGAAGCGGAGCCGCGGCGGCGATATTAGGCGCAGATGGGCAAATTTCAGCAACCCGTGTCCATCTTTTTTTTGGCAGGATTACGCCATGTACCACCTTCCAATTAGAAAATAGTACTGTTCAGCCTTCCCCTGTTGGGCCCAATATTTCACTTTGGGTTGCCAACGGCCATCTACATGGTAATTGCTATCGGCCTACTTGCTCCGGCTGTCGAAGCCCAATAACTACAAATGGGCCTTTCTGCTCATGCAATTTCGGCCCTTTTCTAATGAAACACAGATCCTATGAATGGCAAAAAACGCGCAGATTCTACATAAAAGTTGTTTTTATTTATTTTGAATTATTGGGTTCCAATTTTTGAAACTGCTCATGCCCAATATGAAAATCCTTGATCGCTCCATACCCACATGGATAGCGGTATTTTTAATAATTCATAAAGTGGATTTGAAATTTAAAACATATCCTAATAATTTCATGATTTAATCTATCAACTTGCAAGATCTTGGAGAGAAAAAGCTTGTATTAGTCTATAGAATCCTCAACGTTTCAAAGGCGGCAGTGGATCAAAAGAAAAAGGAAGTAGCCAGAAATTAGGGGTAAAAAATAACTCCAAGAAAGGAAACTTTTATTGTTCATAGAGGATGACATGCGGGACCCATGCTCCAGCAGCTTCCTCAACGTTTCAAAGGCGGCATGAGATCGAAAGAAAAAGGCAAGTGACCAAATATCAGGAGACAAAGATAATCCAAGAAAAGAAACTTTATTGTACATAGAGAATGACATGCGGGTCCCATTGTGCAGCAGCGGTCCCAACGTTTCAAATGCGGCTTGAGATCAAAAGAAAAAAGAAAGTAGCCAGAAATTAGGGGGTAAAAAAAACTCCAAGAAAGGAAAGTTTTATCGTTCATACAGGCTGACATGTGGGACCTATGAGCCAGCAGAGTCCTCAACGTTTCAAAGGCGGCAGGGATCAAAAGAAAAAGGAAATAGCCAAAAATCAGAGGGTGAAAAAAAACCAAGAAAAGAAAGTTTTATAGTACATAGAGGATGACATGTGGGTCCCATGATCCTGCAGGTTCCTCAACGTTTCAAACGTGGCATGAGATCGAAAGAAAAAGGCAAGTGACCAAATATCAGGAGCCAAAAATAATTCAAGAAAAGAAAGTTTTATAGTACATAGAGGATGACATGCGGGTCCCATGATCCAGCAGGTTCCTCAACGTTTCAAACGTGGCATGAGATCGAAAGAAAAAGGCAAGTGACCAAATAGAGGAGCCAAAAATAATTCAAAAAAGAAAGTTTTAGAGTACATAGAGGATGACATGCGGGTCCCATGATCCTGCAGGTTCCTCAACGTTTCAAACGTGGCATGAGATCGAAAGAAAAAGGCAAGTGACCAAATATGAGGAGCCAAAAATAATTCAAGAAAAGAAACTTGATTGTACATAGAGGATGACATGCGGGTCCCATGATCCTGCAGGTTCCTCAACGTTTCAAACGTGGCATGAGATCGAAAGAAAAAGGCAAGTGACCAAATATCAGGAGCCAAAAATAATTCAAGAAAAGAAAGTTTTATAGTACATAGAGGATGACATGCGGGTCCCATGATCCTGCAGGTTCCTCAACGTTTCAAACGTGGCATGAGATCGAAAGAAAAAGGCAAGTGACCAAATATGAGGAGCCAAAAATAATTCAAGAAAAGAAAGTTTTATAGTACATAGAGGATGACATGCGGGTCCCATGATTCTGCAGGTTCCTCAACGTTTCAAACGTAGCATGAGATCGAAAGAAAAAGGCAAGTGACCAAATATCAGGAGCCAAAAATAATTCAAGAAAAAAAACTTGATTGTACATAGAGGATGACATGCGGGTCCCATTTAGCAGCAGCGGTATCACCGTTTGAGAGGCGACACGGGATCGAAAGAAAAAGGCTAGTGACCAAATATGAGGTGCCAAAAAAAATTGAAGAAAAGAAACTTGATTGTACATAGAGGATGACATGCGGGTCCCATTTAGCAGCAGCGGTCTCAACGTTTCCAAGGCGGCAAGGGATCAAAAGAAAAAGGAAGTAGCCAGAAATCAGGGGGTCAAAAAAACTCCAAGAATAGAAAGAATTTTGGTTCATAGAGGATGACATGCGGGACCCATGAGTGCCAAAAATAATCCAAGAAAAGAAATTTTATTGTACATAGAGGATGACATGCGAGTCCCATTTTGCAGCAGCGGTCTCAACGTTTCCAAGGCGGCACGGGACCAAAAGAAAAATGAAGTAGCCAGAAATCAGGGGGTGAAAAAAATCCAAGAAGAAAGATTTCAATTGGGCTGCATCTGGACATCTGGGCCTTCGAACTATCCTTCTTGGCCTTTTGACTCGTACAATTTCAGCCCACTCCAAAAGGAAAGTTTGGAATTTTCTAAAAAAACAGGAAAGGCCTATGCTTCGCAAAAACAAAAAAACAAGGAGATTCAACATATAAGTTTGTTTATGTAAAAATAAAGATTTAATTTATCCGTTTGAAATAGCTCAGAGCGCAATACACTGTTTGTTGCAAAATAATCAAGATATCACATGTTTGTTGTACGGGGAGGCTGACATCGGGGACCCATGAGCCAGCAGCGTCGTCAACGTTTTAAAGCGGCAGGGGATGGAAAGAAAAAATAAACCAAAAATCTGTTGGTAAAAAATCCAAGAAAAGAAACATTTTCGTTCTAAGAGGATGACATGCGGGACCCATGAGGCAGCAGCATCCTCGGTGTTTATTGTTCATAGAGGCTGACATGTGGGACCCGTGAGCGCAGTCCTCAAAGTTTTAAAGGCTGCAGGAGATCGAAAGAAGAAAAAAAAAGCAAAAAATCGTTTGGTCAACAAAATCCAAGAAAAGAAACATTTACTGTTCTGAGAGAATGACATGTGGACATGCGGGTCCCATGAGCCAGCAGGTTCCTCAACGTTTCAAACGTGGCATGAGATCGAAAGAAAAAGGCAAGTGACCAAATATGAGGAGCCAAAATAATTCAAGAAAAGAAAGTTTTATAGTACATAGAGGATGACATGCGGGTCCCATTTAGCAGCAGCGGTATCACCATTTGAGAGGCTGCACGGGATCGAAAGAAAAAGGTAAAGTGACCAAATATGAGGAGCCAAAAATAATTCAAGAAAAGAAAGTTTTATAGTACATAGAGGATGACATGCGGGTCCCATTTAGCAGCAGCGGTATCACCGTTTGAGAGGCTGCACGGGATCGAAAGAAAAAGGCAAGTGACCAAATATGAGGTGCCAAAAAAATCCAAGAAAAGAAAGTTTTATAGTACATAGAGGATGACATGCGGGTCCCATTTAGCAGCAGCGGTATCACCGTTTGAGAGGCGGCAGGGGATCGAAAGAAAAAGGCAAGTGACCAAATATGAGGTGCCCAAAAAAACTCCAAGAAAAGAAAGTTGATTGCACATAGAGGATGACATGCGGGTCCCATTTAGCAGCAGCGGTCTCAACGTTTCCAAGGCGGCAGGGATCAAAAGAAAAAGGAAGTAGCCAAATCGGGGGTCAAAAAAATCCAAGAATAGAAAGAATTTGGTTCATAGAGGATGACATGCGGGACCCATGATCCTGCATCGTAAACGACTCGATCGGAGCGTTGAACGAGATGGCGCGATCGAGAAAAAAACAATGCCGGAGAGGCTGCCATCTGGGCCCTACATCCCTCGGCGGTGCGGATTTGCGTTGACTCGGCCGGCGAACCCGATTCGAGATGCACCACGTCCCGGGACACCATACGCCACGTTTTGGCCGTTTCGTCGGGCTAGGTGGCCTCAAAAACGAGAAAAAAACGTTTTGACATGCACAACGGAGAGACCAAAAATCGTCGGCCATGGTACACCAGCAACCACGGCGCGACTTCAACTTCGTCGGTCATGGCAACTTTTCTTGTAGTGTGAATATTCCAAGTTTTTTGGTTTGGGACCCAAAGGTCCTTAACCACAGCCGGGTAAGTGTATGGAGTTTCTTGAATGTTAAGGTTGTCGTAAATAGTTTGCCATTGAGAGAACCAGGGAGTACTCCAAATGGAGCTGCTGTCATCGACAATTTGGTAAAAAGAAGCTGAAAATAACAAATGTCTTACTTTAAGAATTGATGTCCAGAAAGCAGATTTTGGCAAGTTTTGTTTGGCCCTCCAAATGGTCGTGTCACTGTGGTACTTAGATTTGAGTATGAGTGCAAGATGACTTTGGGGTTCTTTTGCTAGCCTCCAAGCCGCCGAAAGAATTAAACTTTGGTTTATAGCCTGAAGGTTCCTAACGCCTAGACCACCAATCTTTTTTTCTGTGCAAACATCTGCCCAAGCTCTTAAGCAAATAGATTTTGTAGTTGGTTCTTCTTTTACCCCTGTCCACCAGAAATTCCTAATGATAGCAGTGAGCTTTGCAAGGAATTTTTTTGTGAATAGAATATTAGACATATAGTAGACTGGGATAGAAGAAAAGACAGATTTTATAAGGGTTAGACGTGCCGCATGCGAAAGTCTATTGGCTTTGTAGGCACTTAGCTTTGATTTGATTTTGTCGTAGACAAAGTTGTATGCTGCCGATCGGTCCTTCGCTGGAAGTGTGAGCGGGTGCCCCAAATGAATGGTGTTGTTGTCGATGTCAGGGACAGGGAATATTTGTTTGATGTCTTGTTTGACCTGTAAATTCACTTTTGTGCTGAACATTATACCCGATTTGTTCCAGTTTGGAACTTGTCCAGACCGGTGACAAAAATCCTTCAGGATATTGGATATGGTGGTTGCTTCCTGCACACTAGCCTTTCCACAAACTAGGAGGTCATCTGCAAACATCAAAGAATGAATAGGAGGGCATCTCGGTCCAAGAGAAATACCAGAAAGGTGGTTAGCCTGAAGAGCATCTTGTAGCATGAGGGAAAGCTCATTTACTGCAAGGACATAAAGAGAGGGCGACAACGGGCATCCTTGTCTTATGCCTCTGCTACTTTTGAAATGTGCAAAAGATTGGCCATTAATAATAACTGAGAATGTCGGAGAAGAGATGCAAGCATGTATCAAATTTATGAAATGGCTATGAAGCCCTTTACGTGCTAGAGCAAAGACAATGAAATTCCATTCAATTCTATCAAACGCTTTGGCTAAATCAATTTTTAGCATGAAATCCTTGCCATCCCAAGAATTAAGAGAAAAAGAGTGAGCAATTTCTTGAGCTACAATGATATTGTTACTAATGCGTCTACCTTCGATGAAAGCTTGTTGAGAAGGATGGATATAGTCCGGTAGATGTGGTTTCAATCTATTTGCCAAAGATTTTGCAATAATTTTATAGACAACATTGCAGAGGCTGATGGGCCCAAAATCCGAAGGAACATGACAAACAAGCTTTTTTGGAATGAGGGCAATTTGTGTTTCATTGAGGCGGGGAGGGAGTTTACCTGTGATGTAGAAGCTTCTAACTAGATTAGTTACATCATCTCCAATCCAACTCCATGCCGAAGTGTAGAAGCCCACACTGAATCCATCATGTCCCGAAGAAGCATTTCTCCTCATGGACTTGAGAATTTCCCAAACTTCATGTTTGTCCGGGATCAAGTTTGTAAAATCCTGTTCACCTTGGGGATGAGAAGTATTCGTGAACGGCCTGCCATTGTTAGGACACAAAGAATTGAAAATATTTTTGAAATAGTCAACAAATTCATGGGCAATGTCTTCAGGATCGAAAAGATTGTTTCCATGAGCATCTTTAATGGACACAATACGATTTCTCCGCTTGCGCTTGAGGACAGCATTATGAAAGAACGAACTGTTCCTGTCACCATGAGTAGCCCAATGTTTTTTTGCCCTTTGCCTATAAAATTCTTTAAGTGTTGTCATGTTTTCTTCATATTGGGTTATAAGCTTTGCCTCGAGAGAATGATCCTGTTCTTGAATAGGTTGCATCTGGATGGAGTTGATTTGTTGTTGGAGAGTATCAAGCTGTTGTTGAATCGGCTTTTTCTTCATGCACCATTTCTTGAGAGTACCTGCAAGGTTAGTAGTTCTGGAATGGAAAGGCTTAGTTGCAGACAAATCCCAAGCAGTTTTTGCAACATTCTGGAAGTCCTCTTCCATGGTCCACCAGTTCTCAAATTTAAATTTTAGCTTTGGTCTGCGATATTGAGATTCAGTTGATACAAGAATAGGAGCATGATCACCAAACATGATAGGAAGGTTAAAAACATTTGTGTTCGGAAACAAATCACACCATTCAACATTCGCAAGACAACGGTCAAGTCTTTCAAAAGCAGGAGTAGAAGAAAAACGCTTGTTAGTCCAAGTGTAAGCGGGACCGCTAAAGCCCATATCAAGAAGACCACATTGTTTAACATAGCAATTAAAAGATCGCATACGATAGTGGTTTACATTAGCAGATGTGGTGTCCTGGACACACATGATATCATTGAGATCTCCTAAACAAACTACTGGCTTCCCTAAATTATCGTGGACAAAAGTGGAAAAAAGATCCCAAATCATTTTGGTGAAGCGATGATGGGGATCGCCATAAACACAAGCCAGCAAAAATTGAGTACAAGTAGCTAAATGAACAACTACTGCTAAGATAAGATAGCGGTTGGAGAACTTGACTAATACTTGAACTTCATCAGACCACATCAACCATAGCCCCCTGAGAGACCAATCGACGGAACTACGAAACTATCAGCTATGTTAAAACGAGTAATAAGCTGTCCACAAGTTACTTTGGATGATCTGGTTTCAGAAACGAAGGTTACCTGTGCTCCAGTGGAGTTCATGAGCCTGGCAAGATGCTCCATCTTTTTTGAACTGTCAAGTTTCTTTCCCTTACCTTGGCAATTCCATCCGATCAGCTTCATGGTGCCCGTATCCTGACAGATGGATTCACGACCTGCAGCAGCCACTCCACTTCTCCCAGACTGGTCCAAGAAATAACCTAAATAAGAACAGTATCTAACGGATTGGGCCTGGAGGTGTTGGGATTGGGGAGGTGCTTGATAAGATAATGATGGAGAACCGTACTGAATAGCTCCAATCACAGCGATCAAGTCACAAGCGGTGAGGAAAAGCGGCGGGTCACCAACAAAGTTGCGTAGCAGAGTTTATCTCTTTTTTGGGGGAAATTTGGATTCGCGGGGAAGGCAAGAAAAAACTAGAAATTAATTGATGGGGAGAGATAGATCAAGTGGTAGAGAAAAAGATTTGGGGGTGAATCAAAGAAGAGATCGAACATGAGGAGGAATCGGAAGGGGGCATCAGAAGGAGAGGAACGGCATGTCGCCAGACGCCACACTGGCAAAATCCAGAATCGGTAGTCCTAGAAAACGTAGGAGGGAGGTTAGAGATTCAGAGCATCCCCACTCGTTGGCGCTCCCCACGCTCAAATCCGGCGAAATTTTCGTCCGGATTGGAGGAAGATTTGGCCTGGGGAGCGCCGAAGTTCCAGCCGTCCCCCCGGCAGGAAACCCCCAACCTCGACCATTTGACATATTTCAAACAAATTTAACATAAAATTTAACAAGTTCGGCGACCAAGAGTACGAAAATTGCTGAAACAAATTCGGCGATAATCAGTACAATGTTTAACAAGTGCTGAAACAAATGAAGCACACAATTTCACAATTTTTCAAACAAATTAAGACAGACTAGTTGGCGTCGGCGTTGGCGTTGCCTCGGAGCCTCCATATGTGCTCCACCAGATCATCTTGCAGCAGCTGATGCATTGTAGAGTCTCGAATCTCCTGGCGCATAGCAATGAAGGCGGCCCATGATGGAGGCACCTGGTGATTAGGCTGTGCAAGAGGACCCTCTCTCTCATATGGTGCTTCTTGCTCAGCCAGAGGAACCGGATGCTTTTGCTCATTTTCAATAATCATATTGTGTAGGCACACACAGCAGTTCATCACCTCCCACATCTGATCTTTGGACCAAGTCATAGCGGGGAACCGGACGACAGCAAATCTCTGCTGGAGGACACCAAATGCACGCTCGATGTCTTTTCGGCAAGCTTCTTGTTTCTTGACAAACTCGCAAAGTTTGGAGGTGCTAGGGTTCGAGATAGTCTTCATAAATGTTGCCCACTTTGGATAGATACCGTCTGCAAGGTAGTATCCTTTGTTGTAGTGCCGACCATTGATCACATAGTCCACCGGGGAGCATGACCCTCAACAAGCTTGGAAAAGACCGGGGAGCAGTTTAGGACGTTGATGTCATTGTTGGATCCAGGCATACCAAAGAAAGAGTGCCAAATCCAGAGATCATGGGTAGCCACTGCTTCAAGTATCACAGTGCAGCCTTTTTTGTGACCCTTGTACATTCCCTGCCACGCAAACGGACAGTTCTTCCATTGCCAATGCATGCAGTCAATGCTTCCAAGCATCCCTAGAAAACCTCTAGCTTCATTTGTTGCAAGGATCCTCTGAGTGTCTTCGACAGTGGGTGATCTCAAGTAATAGTCCCCGAACACTGCTATGACGGCCCTGCAGAACCGGTAGAAACAATCAAGGGCGGTGGACTCCGCCATCCGAAGATAGTCATCTGCAGTATCACCGGGAGCTCCATACGCCAGCATCCTCATAGCCACTGTGCACTTCTGCAGTGACGAAAATCCAACCAAACCAGTGCAATCCGCCTTGCATCTGAAGTAGGGATCAAAGTCTCGGATGGCATACACAATTTCCAGAAATAGCTTTCTGCTCATCCTGAAACGACGCCGGAAAACACTCTCATCGTGCAATGGATTGTCGGCGAAGTAGTCGGCGTACAACATGCAGTAGCCCTCCATTCGCTGTCTCGGCTTGCACTTCCGGCGACCTGGTGCCGACCCACCACGTCGACCAGTTGCCAGTCCGGCGTACATGCTTGCCAAGCAACCGAGGATCATCATGTGCTCGTCGTCTTGGGCGGCTGCTGCCATCTCTTCTTGCATAAGCTCGACGAACATCTGCTCCTCCTCTTCGTCCGAGTCCATGGCCGGCGAGGCAAATGGACGAACACCTGACGGGCGTGGTCGAGGCAACCCGAGCCGCGAGCGACGAGGAGCAGGCCAAAGTCGGAAAACAGGCCGGCGGAAGAGCAGCCAGATAGGCCGTCGTCGAAAGACGGCGGAATATAGGCAGGTGGGGAAGGAGGGGCGGCGGAATCTGGGCAACAAGCCGGCGGGGTGGTGCCGGCGGCGAGAGAGATACGAGGGGTGGCGGTGGGGTTCGTGTGTCGAGTCACCGACAGATCGGGCCCTTCCCCGCTTTTCACTCGTCCGGAGTCCCCGATAGGTCCCCGGGGGGCCGGGGATGGCGTGGGCTCGCCGGATGGATGAAGGGCCGAATCCGGACGAAAACGAGAAACCGAGGGCGCGACTGGGCCGAATTTCGCCGTCCGGATGGGAAAAACGTCGCTCGGAGGCCTCGTCGGGGGACGAGTGGAGATGCTCTCACCGCGGCGCTAGTGCATTTCCTATGCAGAATTCGACCTGCTTGGAGCTCTGGCCAAGCTCGAAAGCTATGCCATCTACGAAGTCATGTACACGTTATGGTATGGTATAGCCCATGGTCTTCAAGGTCATCGCTTCTAGTTATCTCTTTTGTATCTCAAGGTTTCACCATGCTTTACATTAAAACCTGCAGAAGACCGTACACATACAATATCGACTACAAGGTTTTGAAAAGATGCACGACCCCCACCTCAATAGGGCCTTGTTTACGGGAAATGCACTTTGGCTTATAGGAGCATTTGCTCTTATTGTGTGAATCCACATTTCGAAGTGTCAAAAAATTCTAAACTAAATTTTTACATGTATATCTAGACTTTTTATGTTGGTACACAAATTTTTAAAAAATAAAAAATTTATGTGGTTCCTGTAAAAAAAGGCAAATTTTGATGTTGTAACACGACTACGTACAACACCTTTTTTTTTTGTCTTTTTTGTACACACCACACAAAATGTTGTTTTTCCACGAAAATTTGTGTACGTACATAGAATGTCACGGTGTACACAAAAAAATTTATGTCAATTTTTTAATATTTTTAAAATTAATTTTTAAATATTTTGTATAGTGGGAGCATTTGCTCCTATGAGGCAAAACGCCACCTCCCTTTTTTACTGGAAAACCTCTTTTGTAGCCTGGGCTACATGTAGTCAGGTTTTATTTTTCTCTCAAAAACTTCAAAACTTTTGATTTTATAGATTAATTTTTTTTTAAAAAAAAATATGTAGACGTAGAGAATGTTAGAATGTATCAATGTGTAAATTCTTAGATTAAAATACATTGTATTTTACCATTAGTGAAAACAACAAAATCTCACAAAATGAAAAAATCAAGATTATAGTGTACGGTCATTCTATTCACCAATGATGAAATCAAGATTTGTTATTTTTGCTGAGTCCAAAATACAACACATTTCACTCTGAAAGTTTACACATTAATAGATTTCAACATTCTCTACATCGTGAATTTTTTCAGATTTTTTTGACATTTCTAAAATAAAATTTTCATCGATTCAAAAACACAGCCTCCGTGTAGCTCGGTCTATGTATCACCACTCTTCTGGTTTACTTGATTACTTCTCTCCTATATACACCTCTAAGAAGCTTGGGATGGAAGAGGATTTGGTGTTCACCCAATCCCCTCTCATCTCTCAAATACTTTTGGCGGACAATAAACTAGTAAGACTTTGTTTGGTACTAGAGTTTTTGTAGGGATTATTGAGGATACTACCCTAGAGTATTGGGTGAAGCCCTACCTTCACCCAATCCCAATCCCTATCAAACCCTATCCCCAATCCACTAGGTAGAAGTAAGGTATTGGGGATTGCGAAAAATACGTTAAGATTTGGGAAAAGTGGGGATAAGCGCGCACTAAACTCGCTCAATACTCTAGTACCAAACATGCTTTCGGAAATAAGTGGGGATTTGAGATCTGGTGGAGATTATTCCCACTAATTCCTATAAAAATTCTAGTGCCAAACAAGATCTAAAATGGAGAGTCTTTAATCTAGCCAAAAATGTGGGATTTAAGGGCATATATTGAGATTATTTCATCCAAAACCGAACAAGTGAACGGACTATTGGAGAATTTTGTGGATTTGGAATAATCCCCTCCGATCTCGTAAATACACAAGAAGTAACAAGCCCTAGGTGAGAACATAGTAAGTATCAAAAAATGCCTTGTGGCCAGGATACCTCCCTTTCATGGCAAGATGTCAAACCGTTGCTTTGCTGACGCGTAATAAAGAAAAAAGGATGAAGCACAAAAGAAGCATCGCCAAGACATATCCAAGCATCACACAACAATCCATCAGCTTGAGAGCCGACGATTATATGTACTGGGGCACCACAAGCTCCTCGGCAATTGCGCCAACTAAGACACCATTTTTTCGAAATGGAGAATGAGACCCTGGTGCTAAGACACCACTACACCAAAGCTATGTGACTTTTATCCTTTGCAACCGCAAGTTGAGATTGACCTAACATGGAAGGAACAAAAAAAAAGTACTCCGTCTAACCCAAATTAATTGACGCAGTTTAAGAGTACGCTTGTACTGAACATACTATATTGTTGGGCCAATTAATTTGAGCTAGAGTGAGTACTTCAACTTAAATATGTGGTTCCTCTCTGGTGGACTAAAGGAAATACATAGGAGAAAAACATATTCTCCCTCTCATGGTTATAGGGTTGTGTGCGTGATCATCTCTTTTTCCCACATCAATGCACAAGCCTATATATTTTCTTACGGAACTTAGCATGCATGTTAAGACTATCAACCTGATTGAATCTTAAACGCAAGTTTAATTCTGCGCATGGGATAATGGGTGGACTTCGCACTTCGCCTATGGCACTGATGCGCGTGAGACACACGTCCGTTGGGAACCCCAAGAGGAAGGTGTGATGTGCACAGCAGTAAGTTTTCCCTCAGAAAGAAACCAAGGTTTATCGAACCAGTAGGAGCCAAGAAGCACGTTGAAGGTTGTTGGTGGCGGAGTGTAGTGCGGCGCAACACCAGGGATTCCGGCGCCAACGTGGAACCTGCACAACACAACCAAAGTACTTTGCCCCAACGTAACAGTGAGGTTGTTGATAACCCACAAGTATAGGGGATCGCAGCAGTCTTCAAGGGAAGTAAAACCCAAATTTATTGATTCGACACAAGGGAGGTAAAGAATACTTATAAGCCTTAACAACTGAGTTGTCAATTCAGCTGCACCTGGAAAAGCACTAGTAACAGGGGTGATGTGAAAGTAGCAGTAATATGAGAGCAGTAGTAACGGTAACACAACAGCAGTAGCAGTAATATGAGAGCAATGGCACCAGAAAATAGTTGATACTACTTCCAATGTCATGTAGAACGAGTATATGATGATGAAAGATGGACCGGGGTTCCCAGCTATCTACACTAATGGTAACTCTCCAATAACAAGTGTTGGGTGAACAAATTACAGTTGGGCAATTGATAGGAATCAAAGCATTAAGTTAGAACATCCAGCTTATTAATCATGTAGGCATGTTTTCCATATATAGTCGTACGTGCTCGCAATGAGAAACTTGCACAACATCTTTTGTCCTACCAGCCGGTGGCAGCCGGGCCTCAAGGGAATCTACTGGATATTAAGGTACTCCTTTTAATAGAGTACCGGAGCAAAGCATTAACACTTGGTGAAAACATGTGATCCTCACATCACCGCCATCCCCTCCGGTTGTCCCGATTTCTGTCACTTCGGGGCCTTTGGTTCCGGACAGTGACATGTGCATACAACTTGTAGATACAATCTAAGCAATAATTATAGAGCTTAAATCTAAGATCATGCCACTCGGGCCCTAGTGACAAGCATTAAACATAACAAGATTGCAGCAACAATAACTTCACAAACTTTATAGATAGACTAATCATAATGTATCATTCATCGGATCCCAACAAACACAACACCGATTACATCAGATGGATCTCAATCATGTAAGGCAGCTCATGAGACCATTGTATTGAAGTACATGGGATAGAGAGTACCAACTAGCTACAGCTAGAACCCGTAGTCCATGGGGGAACTACTCACGGAGCATGATGGAGGCGGTGGCGTCGATGGAGATGGCTTCGGGGCACTTCCCCGTCCCGGGTGCCGGAACGAGACCTGTCCCCCGAATTGGAGTTTCGCGATGGTGGCGGCGCCCCTGGAGTCTTTCTGGTTTCGTCAAAAGGTATCGAGTTTTTAGGTCGAAAGGGCTTAAATAGGCGAAGAGGCGCGGAGCGGACAGGTGGCCCCACACCAGGCCGGCGGCCGGGTGTAGCCGCGCGGCCCACATGTGTGGTGGCCCCTGGCTCGCCTCCGACTCCCTTCGGTGTTCTGAGCCTCCGGGAAAAATAAGATCTTTGGCGTTGATTTCGTCCAATTCCGAGAATATTGCCCGAACAGCCTTTCTGGAACCAAAAACAGCAGAAAACAGGAACTTGCACTGTGGCATCTTGTTAATAGGTTAGTTCCGGAAAATGCATAAAAACATTATAAAGTGCAAGCAAAACATGTAAGTATTGTCATAAAACAAGCATGGAACATCAGAAATTATGGATACGTTGGAGACGTATCAGCATCCCCAAGCTTAGTTCCTACTCGTCCTCGAGTAGGTAAACGATAAAAAGAATAATTTCTGTAGTGACATGCTACTTACATAACCTTGATCATACTATTACAAAGCACATGAGATGAATGAAGTGACTCAAGGCAATAATCTATAGTTGCTAACAAATAGATAACATATAGTAAAACTTTTCATGAAGAGTACTTTCAAGACAAGCATCAAAAGTCTTGCATAAGAGTTAACTCATAAAGCAATAAATTCAAAGTAAAGGCATTGAAGCAACACAGAGGAAGATTTAAGTTTCAGCAGTTGCTTTCAACTTTCAACATGCATATCTCATGGATAATTGTCAACACAAAGTAATACGATGAATGCAAATAAGCAAGTATGTAAGAATCAATGCACAGTTGACACAAGTGTTTGCTTCTAAGATGGAAGGAAGTAGGTAAACTGACTCAACATAAAAGTAAAAGAATGGCCCTTCGGAGAGAGCAGGGATTAAATCATGTGCTAGAGCTTTTTAAGTTTTGAATCATATAGAGAGTATAAAAGTAAAATTTTGAGAGGTGTTTGTTGTTGTCAACGAATGGTAGTGGGCACTCTAACTACCTCATCAACCAGACTTTCAAGAGCGGCTCCCATGAAGGACGTTATCTCAACCAGCAAGGTAGATCATCCCTCTTCTCTTTTGTTTACACATGTATTTTAGTTTTATTTATGGTTGACACTCCTCCCAACCTTTTGCTTTCACAAGCCATGGCTAACCGAATCCTCAGGTGCCTTCCAACATTCACATACCATGAAGGAGTGTCTATTTGCAAAATTAAGTTGCTTACGATGAATCAGCAAAACATGTGAAGAGAATTATTAATGAAAGTTGATTAATTGGGGCTGGGAACCCCGCGCCAGCTCTTTTTGCAAAATTATTGGATAAGCGGATGAAGCCACTAGTCCATTGTGAGAGTCTGTCAAAAGTAAATGACAAGGTTGAAAGATAAACACCACATAGTTCCTCATGAGCTATAAAACATCAACACAAATTGAGAAGCATTTTGAAGGTTTAAAGGTAGCACATGAAGTATTTACTTGGAATGGCAGGAAATACCACATAGTAGGTAGATATGGTGGACACAAATGGCATAGGTTTTGGCTCAAGGTTTTGGATGCACGAAGTATTCCCTCTCAGTACAAGGCTTTGGGCTAGCAAGGTTATTTGAAGCAAACACAAGTATGAACCGTACAGCAAAACTTACATAAGAACATATTGCAAGCATTATAATACTCTACATTGTCTTCCTTGTTGCTCAAACACTTTTACCAGAAAATATCTAGACCTTAAGAGAGACCAATCATGCAAACCAATTTCAACAAGCTCTACAGTAGTTCTCCACTAATAGGTTTAAACTACATGAAAAAACTTAATCATGATCTACTTGAGAGCTCAAAACAATTGCCAAGTGTCAAATTATTCAAGACAATATGAAGCATTTTCTGTTTCCAACCAAATATCAATAAGTGATGTAGCTTCCAACTTTTATCATTGAACATTAAAAGTAAAACGAAGAACAAGTGTTCATATGAAAAAGCGGAGCGTGTCTCTCTCCCAAACAAGGATTGCTAGGATCCGATCTTATTCAAACAAAAACAAAAATAAAAGCACACAGACGCTCCAAGTAAAGCACATATGATGTGACCGAATAAAAATATAGTTTCAATAGAGAAACCTGATAAGTTGATGAAGAAGGGGATGCCTTGGGCATCCCCAAGCTTAGACGCTTGAGTCTTCTTGAAATATGCAGGGATGAACCACGGGGCATCCCCAAGCTTAGGCTTTTCACTCTTCTTGATCATATATCATCCTCCTCTCTTGACCCTTGAAAACTTCCTTCACACCAAACTTCTCATAAACTTCATTAGAGGGGTTAGTACTCAAAAAACTTGAATCCACCTTGGTCCTGTAGTGACACATTGCAAGAACTCAATAAAACATTAGCTACAGCTCTCGACGTCTAGAAAGCCTTGCTTAAAGTCCACAAGAGACAATGCAAAAATAGAGACAGAATCTGCCAAAACAGAACAGCCAGTAAAGACGAATTTTAAACAGGTACTTCCGTTGCTCAAATCAGAAAACTCAAAACTAATGAAAGTTGCGTACATATCTGAGGAACACGCACGTAAATTGGCATATTTTTCTGAGTTACCTACAGAGAAAACAGCCCAGATTTGTTACAGATAGAAATCTGTTTCTGCGCAGAAATCCAAATCTAGCATCAACCTTCGATTAGAGGCGTCACTTGGCACAACATTGCAATAAAATAAAGATAAGGAGAGGTTGCTACAGTAGTAACAACTTCCAAAACACAACAAAACAGTAGCAAAATAAACACATGGGTTATCTCCCAAGAAGTGCTTTCTTTATAGCCATTAAGATGAGCTCAGCAATTTTGATGATGCACTCGCAAGAAATAAGAGTTGAAGCAAAAAAGAGCATCAAGAGGCAAATTCAAAACAAATTTAAGTCTAACATGCTTCCTATGAAAAGGAATCTTGTACACAAATGAATTCATGAAGAACAAAATGACAAGCATAAGAAGATAAAACAAGAGTAACTTCAAAATTTTAAGCATATAGAGAGGTGTTTTAGTACCATGCAAATTTCTACAACCATATTTTCCTCTCTCATAATAATTTTCAGTAGCTTCATGAACAAACTCAACAACATAACTATCACATGAAGCATGCTTCTCATGATCCATAAACACATAATTTTTATCAAGCTCAAAAATAGTGCGATTAAAACTTTCAAACACACTTTTATCAATAATATAACAAGATGGTTGATCAATCTCAAGAGATATGGGACTCATAGATAATGTCAAGACCTCTCCAATCCCATTTTCATTAGTTGTATAATTAATATTATCAAGTAACATAGGACCATCATCAAGAGCTTTATCATAAACATTTGCTACGCAAAATTCTTTAGTACCATGCATTTCGACATCAGGCACAAACAAAGCATTATCATAAGATTTATCAAAGTAGCATGGATTATCATAAATAACAGTAGCATAATTATTCTCACAAGTTTTACTCATAGGGAATATTTCAAGAGAATCCACAGGAACATAACATTCAACCTCTTTCGGTAAGCATGGAGGACAATCAAATAGTGTAAGAGATAAAGAGTTACTCTCATTAGAAGGTTGGCATGGGTAGCTAATCCATTCTTCCTCCTTTTGTTCATCACTCTCCTCTTCTTTTTCATCCAATGAGCTTTCAGGTTCATCAATTTCCTCCTCTTTTTCATCCAATGAGCTTTCAGGTTCATCAATTTCTTCTTCCACAGGTTCCTGCAAATTGTGAGTGCATTCTTGTGCATTAATGAGTCTCTCTTTATAATCAATGATATAAGGATTATCGTGTAACTTTCATTGCAAAAATTAAGGATAGAAGAGACATAATCTTTAAGGTCCTTACAAACAACACAAGTTTCATAATTTTTAACCATGAAGGATTCTATCTCAGAGGCTCCCATAAATATGACAAATTGTTCTACCTCTTCAAACCCAAAATGAATATAGCTATTCCGATTATAGTTCTTAATTAAAAATTCCTCACTAAAGCCACATTGAAATTTAAGATGTTTAGTGTCCTGTTGAGAGCAACAGTTTATATCATGGCGTTTAAGCAAGATTTTAGCAATTGTATTCAATTTTTCTATCATAGCACTCATCACTTTTCCCGCTCTTGATTCTCTATAATTATTATATAATTCAATAAGCTCCAAATAGGTTGTAGGTTCTCCCATAGCAACAGTTTTTAATTTTTCGTTTTTTCAATTTTTTATGGATTTTCGGGTATATAGGAGAAATAAAACAAGACAAAAAAAATAAACTAGACAAACGTAAACTAAGCAAAGTAATACTAGACAGAAATAAACTAAGCACAAATAAACTAGACAGAAGTAAACTAAGCAAAACAAAATAAAATAAAATAAAAACAGAGATAGAGGTAGAGTGTACTCCCCAGGTGAACTTATGAGTAGAGCTATGCCTCCCCGACGCAGCGCGAAAAGTCTTGATAACCCACAAGTATATGGGATCGCAACAGTCTTCGAGGGAAGTAAAACCCAAATTTATTGATTCGACACAAGGGGAGGTAAAGAATACTTATAAGCCTTAACAACTGAGTTGTCAATTCAGCTGCACTGGAAAAGCACTAGTAACAGGGGTGATGTGAAAGTAGCAGTAATATGAGAGCAGTAGTAACGGTAACACAGCAGCAATAGCAGTAATATGAGAGCAATGGCACCAGAAAATAGTTGATACTACTTCCAATGTCATGTAGAACGAGTATATGATGATGAAAGATGGACCGGGGTTCCCAGCTATCTACACTAGTGGTAACTCTTCAATAACAAGTGTTGGGTGAACAAATTACAGTTGGGCAATTGATAGAAATCAAAGCATTAAGTTAGAACATCCAGCTTATTAATCATGTAGGCATGTTTTCCATATATAGTCGTACGTGCTCGCAATGAGAAACTTGCACAACATCTTTTGTCCTACCAGCCGGTGGCAGCCGGGCCTCAAGGGAATCTACTGGATATTAAGGTACTCCTTTTAATAGAGTACCGGAGCAAAGCATTAACACTTGGTGAAAACATGTGATCCTCACATCACCGCCATCCCCTCCGGTTGTCCCGATTTCTGTCACTTCGGGGCCTTTGGTTCCGGACAGTGACATGTGCATACAACTTGTAGATACAATCTAAGCAATAATTATAGAGCTTAAATCTAAGATCATGCCACTCGGGCCCTAGTGACAAGCATTAAACATAACAAGATTGCAGCAACAATAACTTCACAAACTTTATAGATAGACTAATCACAATGTATCATCCATCGGATCCCAACAAACACAACACCGATTACATCAGATGGATCTCAATCATGTAAGGCAGCTCATGAGACCATTGTATTGAAGTACATGGGATAGAGAGTACCAACTAGCTACAGCTAGAACCCGTAGTCCATGGGGGAACTACTCACGGAGCATGATGGAGGCGGTGGCGTCGATGGAGATGGCTTCCGGGGGCACTTCCCCGTCCCGGCAGGGTGCCGAACAGAGACTTCTGTCCCCCGAATTGGAGTTTCGCGATGGTGGCGGCGCCCCTGGAGTCTTTCTGGAGTTTCGTCAAAAGGTATCGAGTTTTTAGGTCGAAAGGGCTTAAATAGGCGAAGAGGCGGCGCAGGAGGGCGACAGGGTGGCCCCACACCAGGCCGGCGCGGCCAGGGTGTAGCCCGCGCGGCCCACATGTGTGGTGGCCCCCTGGCTCGCCTCCGACTCCCTTCGGTGTTCTGGAGCCTCCCGGGAAAAATAAGATCTTTGGCGTTGATTTCGTCGAATTCCGAGAATATTGCCCGAACAGGAACTGGCACTGTGGCATCTTGTTAATAGGTTAGTTCCGGAAAATGCATAAAAACATTATAAAGTGCAAGCAAAACATGTAAGTATTGTCATAAAACAAGCATGGAACATCACAAATTATGGATACGTTGGAGATGTATCAGTTGTCAATCTCACCGGCTTGCTGTGAACAAAGGATTAACCGTATTGTGTGGAAGATGATTGTTTGCGAAGAACAGTAAAGAACAAGTATTGCAGTAGATTGTATTTCAGATGTAAAGAATAGGACCGGGGTCCACAGTTCACTAGTGGTGTCTCTCCCATAAGATAAATAGCATGTTGGGTGAACATACAGTTGGGCAATTGACAAATAAAGAAGGCATAACAATGCACATACATATATCATGATGAGTACTATGAGATTTAATCAGGGCATTACGACAAAGTACATAGACCGCTATCCAACATGCATCTATGCCTAAAAAGTCCACTTTCAGGTTATCATCCGAACCCCTTCCGGTATTAAGTTGCAAGCAACAAACAATTGCATTAAGTATGGTGCGTAATGTAATCAACACAAATATTCTTAGACAAAGCATCAATGTTTTATCCCTAGTGGCAACATCACATCCACAATCTTAGAACTTTCTGTCACTGTCCCAGATTTAATGGAGGCATGAACCCACTATCGAGCATAAATACTCCCTCTTGGAGTCACAAGTATCAACTTGGCCAGAGCCTCTACTAGCAACGGAGAGCATGCAAGAACATAAACAACTCATATATGATAGATTGATAATCAACTTGACATAGTATTCAATATCCATCGGATCCCAACAAACACAACATGTAGGATTACAAATAAACGATCTTGATCATGATAGGTAGCTCACGAGATCGAACATGATAGCACAATTAGGAGAAGACGACCATCTAGCTACTGCTATGGACCCATGGTCCAGGGGTGAACTACTCACACATCGATCCAGAGGCGATCATGGCGATGAAGAGACCTCCGGGAGATGATTCCCCTCTCCGGCAGGGTGCCGGAGGCGATCTCCTGAATCCCCGAGATGGGATTAGCGACGGCGGCGTCTCTGGAAGGTTTTCCGTATCGTGGCTCTCGGTACTGGGGGTTTCGCGACGAAGACTATATGTAGGCGGAAGGGTAGGTCAGGGGGCGTCACGAGGGTCCCACACAACAGGGCCGCACGGCCAGGGGCTGGGCCGCGCCGCCCTAGCGTGTGGCCACCTCGTGGCCCCACTTCGTTTCCTCTACGGACTTCTGGAAGCTTCGTGGAAAAATAGGCCCCTGGGCGTTGATTTCGTCCAATTCGAGAATATTTCCTTACTAGGATTTCCAAAAACCAGAACAGCAACTGGCTCTTCGGCATCTCGTCAATAGGTTAGTGCCGAAAAATGCATAATAACGACATATAATGTATATAAAACATGTGAGTATCATCATAAAAGTAGCATGGAAGATAAGAAAGTATAGATACGTTTGGGACGTATCAAGCATCCCCAAGCTTAGTTCCTAGCCTCGAGTAGGTAAACGATAACAAGGATAATTTCTGAAGTGACATGCTATCATAATCTTGATCAATACTATTGTAAAGCACATGAGATGAATGCAGCGATTCGAAGCAATGATGAAGATAATGAGTAAACAAATGAATCATATAACAAAGACTTGTCATGAATAGTACTTTCAAGACAAGCATCAATAAGTCTTGCATAAGAGTTAACTCATAAGCAATAAATTCTTAGTAGAAAGCTTTGAAACAACACAAAGGAAGATATAAGTTTCAGCGGTTGCTTTCAACTTTAACATGTTTATCTCATGGATAATTGTCAACACAAAGTAATATAACAAGTGCAATAGGTAAACATGTAAGAATCAATGCACACAGTTTACACAAGTGTTTGCTTCTAAGATAGAAAGAAGTAGGTAAACTGACTCAACAATAAAGTAGAAGAATGGCCCTTCGCAGAGGGAAGCATGGATTACTATTTTTGTGCTAGAGCTTTTCATTTTGAAAACAAGAAACAATTTTGTCAACGGTAGTAATAAATCATATGAGTTATGTATAAGATATCTTATAAGTTGCAAGCCTCATGCATAGTATACTAATAGTGCCCGCACCTTGTCCTAATTAGCTTGGATTAACACGGATTATCATTGCATGACATATGTTTCAACCAAGTGTCACAAAGGGGTACCTCTATGCCTGTACAAGGGTCTAAGGAGAAGGTTCGCATTGGATTTCTCGCTTTTGATCATTCTCAACTTAGACACCCATACCGGAACAACATAGACAACAGATAATGGACTCCTCTTTTAATGCTTAAGCATTCAACAACAGTTAATATTTCTCATAAGAGATTGAGGTTTTATGTCCAAACTGAAACTTCCACCATGATTCATGGCTTTAGTTAGCGGCCCAATGTTCTTCTCTAACAATATGCATACTCAAACCATTTGATTATGAAAATCGCCCTTACTTCAGACAACATGCATAGCAACTCACATGATATTCAACAAAGGTAAAAGTTGACGGCGTCCCCAGAAACATGGTTACCGCTCAACAAGCAACTTATTAAGAAATAAGACACATAAGTACATATTCTTCATCACAATAGTTTTTAAGGCTACTTTCCCATGAGCTATGTATTGTAAAGGCGAAGAATGGAAGTTTAAAGGTAGCACTCAAGTAATGTACTTTGGAATGGCGGAGAAATACCATGTGGTAGGTAGGTATGGTGGACACAAATGGCATGGATTTGGCTCAAGGATTTGGATGCACGAGAAGAATTCCTCTCAATACAAGGCTAGGCTAGCAAGGTTGTTTGAAGCAAACTCAAGTATAAAATGGTACAGCAAGACTCACATATAAACATATTGTAAGCATTATAAGACTTTACATTGTCTCCTTGTTGTTCAAACACCTTAACCAGAAAATATCTAGACTTAGAGAGACCAATCATGCAAACCAAATTTTAACAAGCTCTATGTAGTTCTTCATTAATAGGTACAAGGTACATGATGCAAGAGCTTAAACATGATCTATATGAGCACAACAATTGCCAAGTATCACATTATTCAAGACATTATACCATTTACCACATGCGGCATTTTCCGTTTCCAACCATATATCAATGAACGAGGTAGTTCAACCTTCGCAATGAACATTAAGAATAAAGCTAAGAACACATGTGTTCATCTGCAACAGCGGAGCGTGTCTCTCTCCCAAATAAAGAATGCTAGGATCCGATCTTATTAAAACAAAAACAAAAAAAAGCAAACAGACGCTCCAAGCAAAGCGCATAAGATGTGATTGAATAAAAATATAGTTTCACTAGAGGTGACCTGATAAGTTGTCGATGAAGAGGGGATGCCTTGGGCATCCCCAAGCTTAGATGCTTGAGTCTTCTTGAAATATGCAGGGATGAACCACGGGGGCATCCCCAAGCTTAGACTTTTCACTCTTCTTGATCATATTGTATCATCCTCCTCTCTTGATCCTTGAAAACTTCCACCACACCAAACTCAAAACAAACTCATTAGAGGGTTAGTGCATAATTGAAAATTTACATATTCAGAGGTGACAAAATCATTCTTAACACTTCTGGACATTGCACAAAGCTACTGAAAGTTAATGGAACAAAGAAATCCATCAAACATAGCAAAACAGGCAATGCGAAATAAAAGGCAGAATCTGTCAAAACAGAACAGTCCGTAAAGACGAATTTTCCAGGGGCACTTAACTTGCTCAGATGAAAATGCTCAAATTGAATGAAAGTTGCGTACATATCTGAGGATCACGCACGTAAATTTGCAGATTTTTCTGAGTTACCTACAGAGAATTCTGCCCAGATTCGTGACAACAAGAAATCTGTTTCTGCGCAGTAATCCAAATCTAGTATTGACTTTACTATCAAAGACTTTACTTGGCACAACAATGCAATAAAATAAAGATAAGGAGAGGTTGCTACAGTAGTAACAACTTCCAAGACTCAAATATAAAACAAAGTGCTGTAGTAAAATGATGGGTTGTCTCCCATAAGCGCTTTTCTTTAACGCCTTTCAGCTAGGCGCAGAAAGTGTGAATCAAGTATTATCAAGAGATGAAGCATCGACATCATAATTTGTTATAATGATAGAATCATAAGGTAACTTCATTCTCTTTCTAGGGAAGTGTTCCATACCTTTGTTGAGAGGAAATTGATATTTAATATTACCTTCCTTCATATCAATAGTAGCACCAACTTCGAAGAAAAGGTCTTCCCAATATAATGGGACAAGATGCATTGCATTCAATATCCAAGACAACAAAATCAACGGGACAAGGTTATTGTTAACCATAATACGAACATTATCAACTCTCCCCAAAGGTTTCTTCATAGCATTATCAGCAAGATTAACATCCAAATAACAATTTTTCAATGGTGGCAAGTCAAGCATATCATAGAGTTTCTTAGGCATAACAGAAATACTTGCACCAAGATCACATAAAGCATTACAATCAAAATCATTGACCCTCATCTTAATGATGGGCTCCCAACCATCTTCTAACTTCCTAGGAATAGAAGTCTCAAGTTTTAGTTTCTCTTCTCTAGCTTTTATGAGAGCATTTGTAATATGTTTTGTAAAGGCCAAATTTATAGCACTAGCATTGGGACTTCTAGCAAGTTTTTGTAAGAACTTTATAACTTCAGAGATGTGACAATCATCAAAATCTAAACCATTATGATCTACAGCAATGGGATCATTGTCCCCAATGTTGGAAAAAATTTCAGCAGTTTTATCACAAGCAGTTTCAGCAGTTTTAGCAATTTCAGGTAATTTTGCACGCTTTGCACTAGGAGTAGAAACATTGCCAACACCAATTATTTTACCATTGATAGTAGAAGGTGTAGCAACATGTGAATCATTAACATTACTAGTGGTGGTAATAGTCCAAACTTTAGCTACATTATTCTCTTTAGCTAGTTTTTCATTTTCTTCTCTATCCCACCTAGCACGCAATTCAGCCATTAATCTTATATTCTCATTAATTCTAACTTGGATTGCATTTGCTGTAGTAACAATATTATTTTCATTATCCTTATTAGGCATAACTTTCAATTTTAAAAGATCAACATCAGAGGCAAGTCTATCAACCTTAGAAGCAAGAATATCAATTTTATCAAGCTTTTCCTCAACAGATTTGTTAAAAGCAGTTTGTATACTAATAAATTCTTTAAGAATGGCTTCAAGACCAGAGGGCACACTCCTATTATTGTTGTAATAATTCCCATAAGAATTCCCATAACCATTACCATTAGCAGAAGGATATGGCCTATAGTTGTTACCCAAATTATTCCTATAAGCATTGTTGTTGAAATTATTATTTTTAATGAAGTTCACATCAACATTCTCTTATTGAGCAACCAATGAATCTAAAGGAACATTATTTGGATCAACATTAGATCTACCATTCACAAGCATAGACATAATCACATCAATCTTATCACTCAAGGAGGAGGTTTCTTCAACAGAATTTACCTTCTTACCTTGTGGAGCTCTTTCCGTGTGCCATTCGAGTAATTTATCATCATATCATCAAGAAGCTTTGTTGCCGCCCCAAAGTGATGGACATAAAGGTACCTCCAGCAGTTGAATCCAATAGGTTCCGCGAAGAAAAATTCAATCCTGCATAGAAGGTTTGGATGATCATCCAAGTAGTCAGTCCATGGGTTGGGCAATTCTTTACCAAAGACTTCATTCTCTCCCATGCTTGAGCAACATGTTCATTATCTAATTGCTTAAAATTCATTATGCTACTTCTCAAAGATATAATTTTAGCGGGAGGATAATATCTACCAATAAAAGCATCCTTACATTTAGTCCATGAATCAATACTATTCTTAGGCAAAGATAGCAACCAATCTTTAGCTCTTCCTCTTAATGAGAAAGGAAACAATTTCAATTTTATAATATCACCATCTACATCCTTATACTTTTGCATTTCACAAAGTTCAACAAAATTATTAAGATGGGCAGCAGCATCATCAGAACTAACACCAGAAAATTGCTCTCTCATAACAAGATTCAAAGCAGTTTAATTTCAAAGAATTCTGCTGTAGTAGCAGGTGGAGCAATAGGTGTGCATAGGAAATCATTATTATTAGTGTTTGTGAAGTCACACAACTTAGTATTTTCAGGGGTATTCATTTTAGCAGTAGTAAATAAAGCAAACTAGATAAAGTAAATGCAAGTAACTAATTTTTTTGTGTTTTTAATATAGAGAACAAGACAGTAAATAAAGTAAAGCTAGCAACTAATTTTGTGTGTGTTTTGTTTAAGTGCAGCAAACAAAGTAGTAAACAAAGTAAAGTAAAGCAAGACAAAACAAAGTAAAGAGATTGGAAGTGGAGACTCCCCTTGCAGCGTGTCTTGGTCTCCCCGGCAACGGCGCCAGAAAACAAACTTGATGCGCGTGAGACACACGTCCGTTGGGAACCCCAAGAGGAAGGTGTGATGTGCACACGAGTTTTCCCTCAAAAGAAACCAAGGTTTATCGAACCATAGGAGCCAAGAAGCACGTTGAAGGTTGTTGGTGGCGGAGTGTAGTGCGGCGCAACACCGGGATTCCGGCGCCAACGTGGAACTGCACAACACAACCAAAGTACTTTGCCCCAACGTAACGTGAGGTTGTCAATCTCACCGGCTTGCTGTGAACAAAGGATTAACCGTATTGTGTGGAAGATGATTGTTTGCGAAGAACAGTAAAGAACAAGTATTGCAGTAGATGTATTTCAGATGTAAAGAATAGGACCGGGGTCCACAGTTCACTAGTGGTGTCTCTCCCATAAGATAAATAGCATGTTGGGTGAACAATTACAGTTGGGCAATTGACAAATAAAGAAGGCATAACAATGCACATACATATATCATGATGAGTACTATGAGATTTAATCAGGGCATTACGACAAAGTACATAGACCGCTATCCAGCATGCATCTATGCCTAAAAAGTCCACTTTCAGGTTATCATCCGAACCCCTTCCGGTATTAAGTTGCAAGCAACACAATTGCATTAAGTATGGTGCGTAATGTAATCAACACAAATATCCTTAGACAAAGCATCAATGTTTTATCCCTAGTGGCAAAAGCACATCCACAACCTTAGAACTTTCTGTCACTGTCCCAGATTTAATGGAGGCATGAACCCACTATCGAGCATAAATACTCCCTCTTGGAGTCACAAGTATCAACTTGGCCAGAGCCTCTACTAGCAACGGAGAGCATGCAAGAACATAAACAACTCATATATGATAGATTGATAATCAACTTGACATAGTATTCAATATCCATCGGATCCCAACAAACACAACATGTAGGATTACAAATAAACGATCTTGATCATGATAGGCAGCTCACAAGATCGAACATGATAGCACAATTAGGAGAAGACGACCATCTAGCTACTGCTATGGACCCATGGTCCAGGGGTGAACTACTCACACATCGATCCGGAGGCGATCATGGCGATGAAGAGACCTCGGAGATGATTCCCCTCTCGGCAGGTGCCGGAGGCGATCTCCTGAATCCCCCGAGATGGGATTGGCGGCGGCGTCTCGGAAGGTTTTCCGTATCGTGGCTCTCGGTGCGGGGGTTTGACGAAGACTATATGTAGGCGGAAGGGTAGGTCAGGGCGTCACGAGGGGCCCACACAACAGGGCCGCGCGGCCGGGCTGGGCCGCGCCGCCCAGCGTGTGGCCACCTCGTGGCCCCGTTCCTCTCCGTACTTGGAAGCTTCGTGGAAAAATAGGCCCCTGGACGTTGATTTCGTCCAATTCCGAGAATATTTCCTTACTAGGATTTCTGAAACCAAAAACAGCAGAAAACAGCAACTGACTCTTCGGCATCTCGTCAATAGGTTAGTGCCGGAAAATGCATAATAACGACATATAATGTATATAAAACATGTGAGTATCATCATAAAAGTAACATGGAACATAAGAAATTATAGATACGTTTGGGACGTATCAGGCACCTTCACTTGTCCAAAAGAGTACCATCGCGAAAGCATCATGCGAATCATTCTAATAGAATGAATATAAATGGAGGAGGAAATCCCAAATCCTCTTGTAACAATATAGGGAAAGAAGAAAGAGGGGAAGGAAAATATACAAGTTACCCTTATTAATTTTCTTCATTGTTCTCAATTATAAGTATAGTTTTCCTCTAAAATCCAATATGATGTTGTACCTCATGGTGCATCAATGGTAATTTATTGCATTTCTCTTGACCCATTTGACCACTGTTTATGAGTGAGGGGAGGTTGTGCATATTTGTCTGCAATACATTATATTAGCCCATTCTAGTGCTAAGGGTGGCACTTCTCCACGTGACGCAAATGGTACATATATTTGTAACACGCCTGATAATTTTGGATGAAGTTACTCGGTAGTATTGAACTAGTTAGCAACCTAGCACCGGCTTGTACATGCATGACCAGATCACCTCTAGAGAACATATCACCTCAGAGGTATTGGGGAAGGACATCTTAGAAGTTCTAGATAAAAACTGCAAGTTTCTCTCCCTGAGAAAATTGAGTTCAATAATTCTAAAAAAAATATCTCAGAGGTTCTCGACCTAATATAAAATCTTCTTAAATAGAGTTGAACAAAAACTGACAAGCCCTTGCTCGAGGTTCTGGTTCAGATCCACTTGAAAGTTGTTGGATATTTATATGAAATTAAGGTTCATTTTCCTCATACTTTGTCAAGTGCCCCTTTTCGATAGTACTATATACCTATGAATAAACAAAATGTACAATAACATTCTACATAAGAGCCAACCCTTTCCTCAATTTTTAGGGGTTATGTGACATCAGCTTAACATAATTGATATAATACACATACCAATAAGTTACAACTTCTTTTCCTGAAGCTCATCTCCAAAATACTCCGAGGTTAAGCGTGCTTGGTCTGAAGTGATTTGGGGGTGAGTGACCGACCGGGAAACTGATCCCGGGTGTGCATGAGTGAGGACAAAATACGCAGGAAAGACATGTGTTGGTATGTTAGGCTAGTCTAGAGTTTCCAGAGAGTTTGTAGGGGTAACAGGCCCAGTCGGAAAGTGGATTGGGTGTTATATTTGGTTTCAAAGCTGACCTTCATGGTTACATGGGCGTGTATGGATCAGGGGCACAAACATTTGGCCCGTCATGGCACATGTGCCGACACTGGACGCACAAAGTAAAGTAGGGAAATTTTGGATTACAAAAAATGAGCCAAATTTGCTTGGTAAATAATTTGGTAAATGGGTAATTTCCTATAATCTCTAAAGAGCACTAAGCTCCCAGGGTCCCGAGAGTCTATGAGCGTTCCGCAGGTCACTGTCATGGGCCCCACCGCTTTATTTTTTTCGGCTGGAGGGGAGACCGGTGCTCTTTGACCCGTGGGATAACTTTCTGCTTCTCCTCCGCAGGCCGCAGCCTCTCTCGCGTGCCCCTCGGTTCCCTGTTGCGCCGCCGGCGCTCGCCGCCATGCCGGTCAACCCAGGTCGCATCCCCCGCCTCCATATGCGCCTTGGCCCTCTCCACCAGATCCCCACCCGCGCCCCGCTGTTCCCCCTCCATGCGCGACGCCGCGGATAACCCTAACCACCGCCGCGCGGTGCCTTTCGTGCTCCTTCTCTCTTGGGCCGGCCGGCGTGCTGCCGCCGCCTTCTTGTTTCATCCTTCTTCTCTAATCTTTCACAGGTTTCGTACGAAACTGGCGACGGAGGAAGCAGTGGCGATGGCGAGGTCATCTTTCAAGAGTAGCCGGAGCCTCTCTAGGTGTGAGACCTACCGAGGATTCCGGGTGTAGGCATTCGTCTAAGCCTTGCCGGAAGAAGCAGAATTGGGCGGCGCCGTCCATGGAGATCCCACAAACGCTGCTACTCCCTCCACTATATCTCCGACTCTCAAGAGGATCCCTTCGCGGCCCTCTCCGATGCAAACTGCGGCTGCGCGAGGGTCGACAGCCGTCGGCTAAACCAAGCACAACTCTATCAAATCCCTTTCCCCCATCGAGCTCTGATCTGCGACCCGCCTAGGTAATCTTCAAGTTTTTCGATTTTCCTAGCTGTTGTTTGGTTGACGCAAATCTGGAACGACACAGGGCAAAAATCACAGAATTACCCATTCACCGCGTGCTGTTCTAGCTTCTTTGGAAGTTTGAGAATGTTTCGTAGGTAGATCTGTACATCCATGTATTTTATATCTATTGCAGCCCGTCTTCTGATTTTTTTTTCATTGGATTTAGATGCTGCCATCTCACGGTTCTTGTACGTCAACAATCACGATTCATGTTTGTGACTGATGCAAGAATCTGATGATTGCCTGCTCGCACTTAGTCTATGGTCTTCCTGGGTCTTCCACCTATAAATGATTTGTCTTTGCAATTTATTGATGTTACAGAAAAATGAATCTAAAAATCAAATTCATTCAGGAAGTCAGAAAGACGAATTGGGTTCATCATGAGATGAAACGGTCTGTAGAGCCTAGCACTAATATGTTCGGCTCAGGCCAACATAGAATCTGAGAGCCTGTCAGTGTGCATTGTTTGTTCTAAACTTCTAACGCAGATGGTCCATCAGAGCAACAAGTCTGTCCTGAGCAATGGCAAGGAAATGGATTCACTTGAACTGTTGAACATGCAAACCATTATATCAAACTCAGAAGATAATATTCTAAGTTCTAGAGTATCGATAGTTACAACATGGTGCGGCCAAAAGCTATTTATATCGATTCATGAGGATTTCATTTCCAGACTTGGAAATGCCATGACTTCTGAATCCTATATTTTTCTTATGTATCATATTTGATAAGTTTAAATGTTGATAACTTGATAACTACGAGCAAGAAGTACCTATAATTAGCCTTGTGTTGGGCTGTACAGATAGGAGAGTTGTCTTTCTAAGAAGTAGGCCAGATATTTTTTCCTTCGGTTTTGTAGACCATATGGCATTGTTATGTTTGTCAGGCAGCTATGGTTCAAAATTATGTTTCATTAAGGCAGTACATGAGTTGTTTCTCTCAAAGACAGGTTGCCTTTTTTATCTTGTGGCTTATCTTCTATGCTGTTGTGCTCACTTTCTTAGTTTGTTCTTCTTATGCTGGGGTTATGGGTATCACCGATCATATTGGATGGATAAGCGAGAAAAGTCACAAGTTTGAGATCACATTCAACAACACAGAACTCAGTATTTTTATTCCACATATATGATGTGATTATACTTGGCCTTACATATCCGCATTTCCTCTTGCGTATCTAACATTACTATGTTAAATTGTTTAGATGCACATTAGTATCCACATCATATTTTCTTACTAAGGCTGCTGGTACCTATGATGCGATTGGTGCACTCAGAATTTTTTTGGAGAGAGCAGTGCTTACAAATGTTCTTGAAAGGTTGAGAAAACAAGACTGCCAGTCCATGGTTATTTCTAATGCTCTGAATTGGTTGAATGTCTACCCTTGGCTGATATCAAAATGGTTATCCATGTACAAATATGAAGTACCATCATAGCTCAATAACGGATGAATTGTTGAAATGGTTTTCTTTACCGGGGCTCCTAAAGATCTCATTGGTAAGCCGTCTTATATTGCTGTTGGTGATTTTTACAGCCTAGGTGGCTCACATCCCACTCCAGAACTGCAGAGACGCTCTTCGGAGAGGTAATTGCATGGCCAACATAGTGATACATGGGAGAACTAATAACTGACATGTGGATAAGATTATGATGGTTTTGGTCTTTGCATATATACTGATGAAAACCCAGGTATTCTGGCTTGGAAGAAAAATCCGTACAAAATGTACTGAACCCGCGAAACTTTCAGCTTGGATCACTAGCGCGGCGAAGCACGTTTATACAGAGTGTATGAATATGTCTGAATATTTTAGACAACTGAACAAAATACAAATTTCATAAGTAGCCCAAATTAGCAGAGGTGTTATGCTAGCTTATTGTGCATTCCTATCTGATGGCCGATAGCCATTTATTTGCCCAACTCGAAGACCCTTGCTGATCGTCGTGAGAATAATCTCAAGGTGTTATTCTGATTTTTTCCATTGTACTATCTAGAGTATAACTTTCTAATTTAAAAGAAAAAACTAGCTCTAAGATCTTTGAACTGGGTTTCTCACCAACAATCAGGTTGCGCTCTGATTTAGTATCCAAAGATTAAGACCATCACATTTTCTTTGATGTGTTGAATGATTATTTCGAAGAATTTTTGACGGAACGAATTAGTTTGGTCTTTTCACAATGATTGCTCTTATAACCATATTACAAAGGTTCCATTGAGTTTGTAATTTTCTTGTGCAAATGAATATCTTTGCTAGGATCTTGTGGAAGGAAACTACGAATGGAAATTCGGAAGACCTATTTTGTTCTATTTCAATACATTCTCTTTGAAGTTCTACAAAAAATTATAGTGTGCATAATTTTAAATTTTATCTCTTTATTAAAATTGAACATGTAATGACGTATTGACATCCCAATAGAAAGTGCTCCTATCACTACTTTAAGTTTCTAACCTTCCAAACAGGACTGAACACCCACTTTCATTATTTCTTAAGGATTTTTTTTCCTTTTATAGAGATATTAGTTTTTAATTATGAATAAAGGTCCCATACCATAGTATAGTAAAGAAAAAAAATTCTCTGCATGGGCACGTAGCAACATTCCAGCTAAGCATATATAAAACATGAAAAACAAACGTTAGCAGCTAAGGGCGTGTTCGGAAGTCCTCCAGCTTCTAGCTTCTCACAAATTCCCCGCGGAGCAGTGCCGAACATCCTAAATCCACGGAGCGAGATCCGTGAAGCTGGGTCAGATTGATGTACAAAACTCGAAGCGGCACTTCTCTGAATTCGTGGATCAGCAAAGCGTGGAGCAGCCTAATATTACATGGATATGCCACCGCCAAGTGGAAAACGTTTCGGCCCCTCACTCTATTCGTCCCTGGTCTCTCTCCTTTGGCCAGCAATGAGTTCGGACTCCCGATCTGGAAGAGACAAGAACGCATGCGCCACGCCCCGCCTCGCAGTCCCATGCCGCATCGTCGTCATGGCCGAGGCCGGCCTCCGCCTCGCCGCGATCGAAGATGTCGACGATGGCTCCCGACCGTATTTCTTGCTCCTCATCGTTGACAGGTCACAGGTCTTGATACTCCCATCGGAATCGAGGGGGAACAGGCGGCAGAGCGGAAGGAAGCTGTAGGATACCTCGCCGCCGATTATTAACCTGTCGGACGACGTGAATCGATGGTCGGAGTCCAGCAGGAGACGAGATCTAGAGGTCGTGCACCAAAAGGGGAAAACAAAGCAGTGCGTGTCGACTGTGCTTTGCCTCTGCCCCACATTCTTTGCAGGCTAGAAGGCCACGTTCTTAGCAGGCTACCACTGATAAAATGGCCTTTTGGCCCAGCCGAACTGAGGAGCGTTGCCGAACGTTTTCTGCTCCGTTCCCGACGCTGGAGCCGCTGCGTGAAGCCGGATCGATGGAGTTCGGCGAATCTAGACCGTTTCCGAACACGCCCTAAGAATGGCGCGGCAAGACGCGCAGGGTCCTTCTAGTAGAGGATCAATTCGGCAATCATCTGTGCCTACTCACGTGAAATAGCCATTGTCAACCGAATGCACTTTCTCCGCTTCTTCATCCGCGGCATGTTGTAGGAGTACTACTAATGGGGAGAGGCGGTGCAGAGTGGGAGTTGAGAGAGGCAGGCAACAACGTCGAAAAGCCACAGTATTTCTGCACGCAGCTGGTGCACATCGAAGAATAAATAGGAGGCCGGCCGCTCGCCTGCCCCATCGGTTGCAGATATGACAGCTTTTACTGCGGGGAATTAATGAGACGAAGATAAGTACTTCGTGGAAATGAGAAAAGATAAGAGGGTCGCTACATGGAGCTCGAGATTGGAGAAGATGATAGGGTCACTTCCGTGTCTCACATGAACCATGGAGGAGAGGAATAGACAACAATATGGTGGACATTCAGTGAGAGGAAGATGCTAGTAGTGCATCTAGATTTGTCCAATCGAGAAGAGGAATAGTGGTCAGCCGGTTTGGGCTGAAGAATGGGGCGGTTGGTCTGATCAGAATTAATCGCAACAACAGAACGTCAAATTCTCAGAGAAACGAAAAGGTAAAAATGGTCTACATGCATGGATGATGTGGATATCAATGGGTGGTGTGGTGGGACCGCTGAGGTGGCATAGTTGCATATTTAGAGAAATACTACTTATAGGATATGCTCGATCTTATATGAAGTTTTCGATTAGTGGGGATGAACTATTTAGTTATATAGGATATGCTCGATCTTATATGAAGTTTTCGATTACCACCAGTATCGACTGTTTAATTAGGCTCAACTAGGATGGAATATTTCTATAACTCCAATTTGGTTTTCCATGTATAACCGTTGAACCAAAATAAAAATGAATAAGAAATTTCATGAATTGTCCAACCGTCGTTCATAAATACTTAGATAGGTGCATGCTACGATGGTGGGGCCGACCAGCTAGGGTTTTTTTTCACCCGAAACGATACTTCGGAGGATCGGAATATCTCCAAATTAAACTAGCTTGCATGTCACACAAACATGTGTGTATATAAGATTCGTGGAGTATGTTGAAAGGGCCAGGAAAAAACTACTCCGATCCCACTCCTTATTATTGGAAACTACTCCCACGCATTAATTATTCCAAAACAACTAGCTAGATAGGGAATCCTGGAATTACTTGGGATCCAAAACTTGATATTCCATGTTCTTACGTTACTCCTTGAAGAAAGCGCATACCGACTGACCAGTATAGTCATCGCGGGGCTTGAACAAAAAAAGACGAGGGCAAAATCCAAAATACCGGTTTTTTAGGGAGTGGGCAAAAGGCCAAAACAAAAATCTTATATGAAGTAAAGTTGTTACACAGAAATATATCATTTAGAGTTATGTGCATGCAAAGCAGGTGGGATTGTAGGATGAGGTGCAAAATTACGTGCATGCACAAGGAATTAACCATCGCGCGTGTAACACCGTGTATTTATATCGTAGTGGCATAACACAATCGCTCGAAGGTGACAGGTGGCCCTAACTTAATTAATTATCTATATAAGTATTGTGTCAAAGGGTTTAGTGAGCGAGCATATATGTAGTATGCTATATATATAGGATGATTCAGTGGTCAAATTGATATATATATATATATATATATATGGGAAATAGTGGGCTACCTAGATGCATAGCTGTGCATACCCATATAGCCATTGGATCAGTTATACGGATCATTTCCACCACTCATCTAAACGGCTAAACTTGGACGCCGTTAGTACCAAACCCACCACGGTACAACCCCGCACCAGACTTTCTCTCTCCCGAGACATTCCCACGCCCCCATCAGATCCCTCCAAGGCTCCACCACGACACCACCCACCATCCGTCTCTGCCCCTCCTCCCCCGAGCCGCCGGCTCCGGCGCAGCCCATCACTGCATCCTCGTGTCCAGCGGCCGGCCTCCATCCACTACAACTCGCGGATCCGGCGGCTCCCTGCCCCGCAGCCGGCGCTGCACAGCTAACACACCTGAACCGCCTAGGAAAGAACAAATGGTTACTGTTTGTGGTTAACCGTAGAATTTTCTCTGATGTCCCTACCGTCGTTTCTTGCCTAGCATAACTCAAATCAACATCCGGAACTGTTTGTGGTTAACCGTAGCCACGCAAACTTGTCAAAAAATAACCAAACAACAACCAAACATTTTCATGGATGACCGTGGAGGAAAACAGCTTGTATATTTTTTTTCCAAAACGACAAGTAAAACGTGATACGGTGAAATAGCTCGTAAGTAATTCGCACCCATCGACTATTCATTTCTCGTGTTTTACAAATGGTTACAGAGATAGGTAGTAAATACCAGCACTTTACACCCCTGCATGACTGTTTTTTATACAGCTAATGTTTACACTAGCAAAAAACTTTAGGTGATTACTTCTATACCGCATGCATTTGTTTCCTAAAATTAAGGGTTTTTAGGTTGCTTGGTGCAGCCATAACGAATGTAGGCTATCGTTTTGGTAGAAAATAAAAGGAAACTAAATTTCATATTGAAACGTACACCCATCTGCACCGTCCAACGAAAACATATTGTTTCATTTCCAAAACGACAACTAAACCTCTGTACTACCTAGGTGTACACTATAGATGCGTTTTTTGCTATGGAAGAATCAACGGTATTATTGCTACGTTGGGACAGTACAGAACGGACGTTAGACTACATGACGGCCGATCCATTTGATGTGAACCTGGGAAGGATTGTAGCCACACTATCCAATGGTTGTTAGGCTATGCACAGCTATCACCCTAGGTAGAAAATCCGCGTCGATATATATATATATATATATATATATATATATATATATATATATATATATATATATATATATATATATATATATATATATATATATATAGAAATAGTGGGCTACCATGGTGTGTAGCTATACACCCACATCCAACCATTAGATCATCTATAGAGAGCACAAAGGGAGCACACGGTGTTAGCCCATTTTTCCATCCATGACATGCACTTCCGTTAGGCACCGCTTGCATGCTCAACCGGCACCATTTCCTTCAGCTTTTTGATACCAAAACCACAACTACACATGGTCACGGGTTGTACTACTGGTCAACGTTCGTAAAGGCAGCCAACTAATATATAATCTTTTCAACTTCTGAATCAAAATAGCCTGCTGGAAGGAGACCCATAACCGTAACCAATTGTTGTTTTGGTTGTTATTTACAAGCTGAAACAACGGTCATATACGATAATAGCTTAGAGACAATAACTCAACCGGTATCAATCCATTTTTCATTTTTTATTTGAGAATAATCCCATGAAAATTATGAACCAAAATGACAACTGCTTACGGTCACGGTCCGTGCTAAAACAACAACCTAGGCACGGTCACGGTCCGAAACAAAACGACAACTTAGCCACGGTCACGGTCCGTGCTAAAACGACAAACTAGTCACGGTCACGGTCCGAACCAAAACAACAATCTTGACACGGTACGGTTGTCTATTTACTCACTGGTGAACAAGCAGAGTCGGTATACCCATTTTTGCTTCTCTTTTCATTTTATAGCATGAGCTCAATGAGCATCTGCGCGGATGCAGACGCTAGCTTCGACAACATGCCGGATGATATTGTATCTTATGTTTTTGGGGCCGTAGCAGCTTCCGCGAGCTCTCCGGCAGATTTTCTTTCCGCTACCATGGTGTAAGTCAATGATAGTTTCTTCATCTCCTCCCCACCAACGAGCACATTTTTTTGTCTAACCATACACTACATACTACAGGTGCAAGAGGTTTCTAGAGGTTTCTACAGGTACATCGGTATTATCTCCGACCTACTGCAAGGAATCACAATTCGAGTCCACCTAATAATTTTCATTTCTTCCTAGGTCAATTTCAAATATGAAGTAGAGCTTTGTTTGGGGTGCACAATCTAACTGATAACCTTGTTTTTTTTAACAGCCGCAGGAGGATCGTGCCACACCAGCAGAGCTGCTTTTTGACTTGTTGCATCTAAAAAACAACTCCGGCAATTTACCAGCTCAATTCATCCAATTCATCGACGAATAGAAGAACCTTAACGGCCCGGCACCATGATTTTCATTTCATTCATTTTTTTCGTATAATGTGTCCGTGTGAAACGTGGTTGTTATTTCTACTTGTTATTTTTTCCCAAGTTATGCACCCCTTAAGATATTGAGCGGTTATGTTCGGATTAAAAACATTATGCTACTTGCCTGGTTACAATTCCAAAAGTATTCTCTCTCACGACTGTTATGCCTTAAAAAATATACAGTCCTTCCTATCAGCAAGAATCACCCGCGCTATCTCATATAAGTTTTGAAAATAACTTAGTTTCTCCCATCTACGTACCCAACACACACAGCAATGTTTTGTTAGGAGATTCCATTTCTCATTTTTCAGTTAATGTTCATAGCATTGATGACAAAACAAGACACTTCTTTCCATCTTGCTGGTCTTATGGATGTATTCATATATTAACACCCGGCACCGGTCAAGCACATTTGACTGCTCACCACGTTTGAAAAGCTAGCCGTACCCACGAATACTTGTCAAAACACAACCAAAACAACAAACAACTCTCGGTATGGATGACCGTGAAGACAAAATTGTCGTTTTTCTACCAAAACAACAACATAGTGACGGCACGGTGCCTCTCTCATGAATAATTGTCAATTCCGTAGCGGATGGCTTTTTTTTTCCAAGGCGGACAAAAACAAATTTGGCATCACGCGCCATATGATCGGACGTATTTTTAATGTAGTAAAAATTTCCATACCATATGCAATGTTTGGGGAAAACAGGAAAAGTTTACTTAGTGGGGGCGGCCATACCGCATGTAGATTGTCATTTTGGTACAAAAATGACAACCAAACATTGGAAAGAAAGATTCTGAAAGTACATCTACAAATGCCTACCGTCAAGGTGAGAAAACGTCGTTTCAATCCCAAAACGACAATCAAACATCGGTTAGGCACCACTAGGCTTTTTTTTTGGATAGTTTTAGACTCAACGGTATGTTTTACGCTGGAAAAAATTATAAATCAGGCATGGAACACTATGGACGGCCGTTACATGATATGACAGCCGATTCCTTTTTATCTGCACCTGGGAAGAGTTGGAGCCCCATTATCCAACGATTTTGAGTTTGCTTGTTTACACTCTGATAATTGTTTGTCGAACAATATTAAAATGACAGTCTACACTCGTTGTTAGACTCGGTTGATGGACAGCCTCCACGGCGCTGGCTTGCGCAGTCATAGCACGGTGGCAGTGTCTTTTGCTCCATAGTTTTGTTCAATGAGCTAAAAAAAATTGATACTGAAATGACAGTCATAGCATGGTGATGGTGGCTTTTAAAAGTAAAAGATGCTCCATAGTTTTGCTGAATGACCTAAAAACATTGATACTGGATTGATTATCATAGCATGGTGACCGTGGATTTTGAAAGTACAAAAATGCTACAGAGTTTTGCTACACATTCATCTATCCAAGCCGTGATCAATTAAGATGCTACATTATTTTTAGCCGTAAACACAAATAGTTGTTACATGGTTTGTCCTCACCGTGCCTACCAAAAAACGTCAAAACAAATCCAAAAAGGTAACTGACTTCGGCATGGCCTATAGCTATGTACCGTGCCGACACTAGTTTGTCGATTTGGTATCAAAACGACAACCAAACTTTGATACCAAAACGACAACCAAGCATCGGTCACGGTTGTTCTTTTTTCAAACTTTCGTCTACCAAAACGAGGACCATATTCACGGTCAAACTTTGATACCAAAACGACAACCAAGCATCGGTCACGGTTGTATTTTTTTCAATTTTTCTTCTACCAAAACCAGAACCATATTCACGGTCAAACTTTGATACCAAAACGACAACCAAGCATCGGTCACAGCTGTTTTTTTCAAACGACAACTCACACGCCAAATTCCGTAACGGTGTTACATGAGATGACATGCTCTTTTTTTGATCTGCACCTGGAGAGAGTTGTAGCCCCACTATCCAACGGCTGCTAACCTATGCATAGCTATCACCCTAGGTAGAAAATCCGCGTCGATATATATATATATATATATATATATATATATATATATATATATATATATATATATATATATATATATATTCATACTACACCCGGGTGTAGTTACACCCACGCGTGTTTCTCATAATCTAGATACTATCTATCGTACCTAAGAGTATCGTATCTAGATAAAAAGATCTGAGAAAAAGGGCAAAGTGAAGACCAAGAAAACAAGTACTAGAAAAATAGGACACGGTGGGGGTCGCCGGTGGTGGAATTCGCGATAGAGGCGGCGTGGTGGTTTCCCCGGCAAGGAAGCCGCAAGGAGGCAGGGTGGAGGGGGCTGCTGATCCCGGGAACCCTTCACAAGCATGCGCCCGCCCGTCTCCTCCCATCTCTCCGGTACACATGCCACCTTGATTTCTCCCCACACGGCGGCCAGCCGTCGGGGGGGAAGGATGTGAGCAGAGGTTGGAGAGGGGAAAAGGGGATGGGTGGGGGATGTGGGGTTGGGGAAGCAATGATGAATGGCTATGGCATGTGGGGAAGGCGAGGTTGTGGACATGCTATTCTCGGTGTGACGATGTTAGCTAGTTCCGTTAATAATTTGTGCTCCCTGGATGCAGTTTCATGCTCTCTATAGAAGATCTAATGGTTGGATGTATATGCATAGCTACCACCCATGGTAGCCCACTATTTTCCATAAAACTATTTTGGTAGTATATATAATACTTTGTAGGAAGTATGCACATTTTTTTACGTAGACTCATTTTTTACGTATACATATGCATGTATTTCGTATATACAATGCAAACTACATGCTCACTTACATTTTTTTCACCAAACTTGGTTTGTAATATCTTAGATATATTGTAGGAACATACTCAAACTGATAAAGTATCATATATACTTTCGTATGGTAGTATATTAGATATGGGTGTAACTACACCCAGGGGTAGGAAGTATTTATCATATATATATATATATATATAGAGCCCAACTATTCTCGAACCCCCCTTAAGAGTGGTTCTAGAATAGCTATTCTAGAACCCCCCCCTAATCCAACTCGGTTTCTTCCCCCGTCCTAACCGAACTCCCCACCTCCCCCCGACCGATACCGGTTCGTGTAGGAAGCGAACTCCCCACGTCCCCTCGTAAAAACACTCGCGCCCCGCCTCGAGCGGAGATCAACCAGCTCCACGATCGAAGCCTCCTACCTCGTCGGCGCGGGCGAGCGAGCGGCGGCGGTAGCCGACGCGAGGGAGCCCGCGACGGACACGAAGACGATCGAAGCCTCCTACCTCGTCGGCGCGGGCGAGCGAGCGGCGGCGGGAGCCGACACGAGGTGAACGGCGGCGGTAGCTGACGCAAAGGACCCAGCGGCGGAGAACGGCGAGATCCAGCCTCCTTACAAGCAGTAATGGCTCCAATTCGACGCAGATCGGCAGAGCATCCTCCAAATTCAAACCAGCCAAGCTCCAGAAAGAGGCCAGCAGAGCATGAGGTAACCCAGGAAGTTCACATAATTCACTTACTGCTTTTTTGCGTCCATCACTGCACAAAAAAGGAGCACTTCAGATCATCGTGAAAAAAATTCATATGAATTTAGTGTTGGAAGTTCACATGACTATTTTAATGCTTTTCCGTCCAACAATGTAAAACAAAAAAGAGACACTGGCAGGTTCTAAATGAAAAAAATATTGGAAGTTCACCTCCACTGGATTTTGTTTAGAGTAGAACATAAGAGCAGGCTCGTGTTAATTGAGACTGGAAGTTCACATGCAGAGTCTATTGTAGGAAAAAGAAAACTTATGTCTTTTACTGAGAAGTTCTTAAAAACAGTTTCCTGGAGTTCACTTCAGTTATAAAAAATAAAAACAGTAAAATGAAAAAATAAGTATGCAGGTGCATGTATGCTGGAAGTTCATATTACATTGTTTAGCGGTTAACTTTACTTGTTTTAGTTTTTTGAAGACATCAGACAAAGTTTTTTGTATAAAGCTTATAGTCCCAATGTTCATGAAGTTCACATGTTAAAAAACTTGCCAGGTTCTGCTACTGCAGGGCACAGAATCTGGAGCAGGCAGTGACGACGAGATAATCAGCTGGTCAGGCCCTAAAAAGCCTCCAATGACTCCCATATGCTATGATGAGCCAGTTTCATTTATCCAGCCAGTGTTCCGCATTCCCAGGCGAAAAACAAATGCTACCGCCATTGAAAGGAATGTCAATCAGAAGACCCAAGAACAAGACGACATGCATAACAGCAAGAGGAAGCGGGATACCACAACATCAACAGATGATGATGAGGATATTATGTGTTGGTCAGGTCCACCAAAAAAACCCCGTTCTCCAATAAAGTGCACTGAGGAGATATTTGCTACTAATGCAACGTTCCGTCAGCCACGAAAACGGCAATCTACAAGTACATCTAAAACAGCCACAGCTGGAAGCAATGATATGAACAGGGACAGTGGGCAAAGGTCATCTTCTAACAGTGAGGCTTCTGAACAGCAACGCAGTTATGGGGATGGTCAAAGTGACAACATTCACCAAGATCGTCAAGGCGCTGAATCAAGTCATATGCCGCCTCGAGATCCACTATGCCATGTACCAAAAGTCACACCGCCATGCCCCATAGTACCAGATGATAGAGCCACCCCTGCAGAGCTGCGAACATACACACATGTAAGTTCAATTTATATTGTTGCTGATCTGAATTTCACTCTTACACACATTTATTTAGTCCTTCTGCATGGAAGTTCACATGGTCTATTTTTAGAAAAAACAATTGATATGTTTTGGGAAGTTCGTGTACCCTGTATTCCTGATAAAAGTTCAACTGATTTTAGGAAGTTCACATGCTCTGTTTATATATGAAATATATAGTTGATATGTTCTGGAAGTTAATGTACAACAGTTTTCTCTCTGAAAAAAAGTTCAGATGACTTTAGGAAGTTCATGTGCTCTTTTTTTATTAAATTTTAGGAAGTTCACTTGACCTTTCTCCTGAAGTTAACATACAATAACAAGTGTAAAACAAAAAATTAATGCAAATAAAAAACCATGGCAATTTGCAGGCTGCAGATCTTGATAAGGACCTGATACCATCCATTGGTCAAGAATTTAGCACATTCAAAGATGCATATGTATTTTACAATACATATGCAAAGCACACAGGGTTTGGGATAAGGAAAGGGCAGCACAACAAGAGCAGGCGTTACTTGAGATGTGTACGAGAAGGTGCACACCGCAAGAGTGTCAATGAGGAAGACCGACAGCGTGACAAGATGACCAAAAGAACTGGGTGCAAGGCCTTTATGAGATTGAAAGAGAAGAGTGATGGTACCTGCATTGTCAAGGACATTACACTTCAGCACAACCATACCCTGCTGTTGAGCCCATCAATGCTAGTTTTCATGCGTTCTCACAAAAGGGTGGATCCAACATTGAAGGGCTTAGTAAAAGACCTTCAGTTCAGCAATATAAAACATGTAAACATAATGGGACTGCTTACAAGGCTGCATGGTGGACGTGATAAGATTGGCTGCCACAACAGAGACATACTAAACATGTAAGTACTCCCCCCCCCCCTCCTTTATATATATAATGAAAACTTACATGAAAAACAGGGGAAGAAAAAGAAAAAAAAATAACAACAAATTTCTTTTTGCAGGAAAGCAGAAAACACGAGGAAGGAGTCCATAAATGAGGTGCAGAATATGTTCAAATTCTTTGAAGACATGAAGAAGGAGAATGAGAATTTCTTCTATGACTACAAGGTTGACGACGAAAACAGACTGGAGAATGTTTTCTGGTCTAATGCTAGCTCGAGGGCGGCATATGCAGATTTCGGAGATTGCATAACTTTCGATACTACTTACAAGTCGAACAAGCACCACTTGCCCCTTGCAGTATTTGTCGGCGTAAACAACCACTTGCAGTCGACAATCTTTGGTGTTGCATTGATGGGAAACGAGTCAGAGGAGTCCTTCAAATGGGTATTCAGCAGATTCCTTGAATGCATGGGCGGTAAACAACCAATCTGCATACTTACAGGTTTGGAAAAAATCAGAATATATCCTCATGTTTGTACCTTCAATGCTGACAATTAAGTGCATGTTATATTAAAAAAGAAAAGTAGGTTTTTTCAGTTGTAGTTCATAACATAAACACCCAGAAGTTCAGATGTTTCCACCCCTGCAACACAAAAAAAAGATATTTAATTTGCTGAAGTTCACCTTTGTTTGTTTTGTGAAGTTTGCTTGCATTATACCTGATGTGTTTTTTCCTAATAATTGTTCAGATCAATGCCCAGCGATGACAAAAGCAATACCAAAAATTTTCCCACGGACTCTGCATAAGTTCTGTAGATGGCACATAATGAACAAGCATAAGGACCCGCTGAAGAAGCTTTATAAACTATTCCCTGATTTGAAGGATCTGCTGACTGCAATTCTTAACCATCCCCTAATGCCATCTGAGTTTGAAGATGCGTGGAAGGCTTTGATTGAAAAGTACAATCTGCATGATATAAATGTCATGATTAACTTATGGGCTGAAAGGAAATTGTGGATATCAGCTTACTGGAAAGAGGTATTCTGTGCACGCATGACTTCAACACAAAGAAGCGAGAGCATGAACTTTGTGCTGAAAAGGGGTTTTGTCACTGAACGAGACAACCTCCACATTTTTGCTAAACAAGTTAACAACTGCATACAGGCAAGGCATGAAGCAGAGAATGCAGAGGCAAATGCATCAACGGTGAGTGCTCGATTTCACGATTTATATTAATGAAAAGAAAATATGCTTCATAATTTGAAAAACATAGGATGAGAACATAAAAAAGGAAAAAAAGAGTATGCAGAGATGTATGGAAGTTCACAACTGTTTTAGTTAGGGGTTATTATGTACATAAAAAGTATAATCTGTTTTCCAAAAAAAAGTATGCAGTTACATGGAAGTTCACTACTGTTTAGTTAGGAGTTCATATATATATAAAAAAGTTATCTTATGTTTGATGTTCACGGCAATGACTTTTGCATGGACAAAAATAAAAAAATTGCAGGGCACAAGGAAAACAGTCACCAGGTATGGCTTCGAGGCACAGGTGATGGATAAGTACACACGGGCAGTGTACTCAGTTTTCCGGGAGCGGCAATATCACAGCACAGCTTTCCGCATTAAGACTTCCCAGGACAATCCCAACAATTACCTTGTGCATCACTACAATCAGAGTAAAGAGTTCGCTTGGTCAAGACATGAATTCCGAGTGCTAGCGGATGAAGTTGAAGGCCGTTATGAATGCGAATGTAAACTGTGGGAACATACAGGTAAAAAAGAAAAAGCCTCTTCCAGCAATTGCTTTGGTTGTATTACACTACAGATGCATAAAAAAGTAATTGTTGACACAAAAATAAAAAATTAACCGAGCTAATGTTATGTTTATGCACGCGCAGGGTTGTTCTGCCATCATGTCATAGCTGTCTTTGAGCACCTACGCCTGGATGAGATACCAAGCAAGTATATACTCCAGAGATACACCAAAGATGCAGTGACAAACCCTGATTTCAACCGCAGAGACTACAGGAGAACAACAGATGATGGGACTTCAATTGAATACAGACGAACAATCCTTTACAGTGAAGCAGTTAAAATTATAAACAAAGGATGCTCTTCGGAAGAAAAATTCCAAATAGCATTATCTGCCTTCAGAGATGCCAATACCCGCCTGGACAATGAGGATGCGGAGCTGGAGAATAATGAGGATGCAGAGATGGAGAACAATGAGCAGTCCTCGAATCAAGAAAACACAACACGAGAAACTGGCGAGCAGAACGACATTCCTCAGGCTGAGAACAATGATCCATATGCAGATATACAGCCACCACTACTTGCAATAACAAAAGGGAGCAAGACTACAGATGCTGCAAGGAAGAATGGAAAATGCAAACAACCTGTACCTGCCCGTCCGGAACCAGAACTAGATGAATACGGGAGACCGAAAGGTACAAGAGTATGCGGAACATGCAATAAAATTTCTGGCCACAATTCCAGAACCTGCAAGGCAAGGCAGCTAGCTAAAAAGCTCTTGGAAACACATGAGAAGGTGTATGGGCCTACAGCGTCTTCAGGAAATATCAAGGTGCGCATAAGAAACTTGCTTGCTCGCCAGAACATCCCAGAGAATGATGATGAGGAAAAACTGGACACAGATGAAGGTGAATGCTTCGAAGATGAGACGGATGATGAAGAATATGAGCAAGAAGATGAGGATGAAGATATCACTGAGCAAGAAGAAACACAAAATACACCGGATGTGGATGACAAACTGGAAAACTTAAATAAAAAGGGAGGAAAAAGGAAATGCAGCGCATGCAACCTGAGGCTAGGACACTACGCATCAACATGCCCCAACAAGGAAAAGATACTACAGCAACAGATTCTTGAACGACAAACAAGTGATAGTGCGATAGTGAAACCACAAGGGGTGAAAGTTTGCAGTTCATGCAATAAGATAAGGGGACACAACTCCAGAACTTGTGCAAGAAGGCAGCTTGAGGAACAACTATTACACCTACAGTCAACAGAAAATGATAGCAACACCATGGAAGATAGAAGCAAAGAGAAGAGCAGGAAGAAAACACAGACTACACCAGCAGCTATAAGGAGAAGTACAAGAAAGAGGTAGAACAAAAAAGGAAAAATAGAATAGGAATTGCTCAAAAAACTATAGAGACCTCACTTGTTTATTGAAAAAAAAATATGTAGTTAGTTACTGACGAAAAATTACATTAATATACTGCTGAAGTTCACTATTTGTTCGTGCTACTTCCAGCGATCCAAATTTGAAACAAAAGGAAATGTCATAAAAAAATCATTTATTTTAAACCTCTACACAAGATGTTGTGAGAATAAAAATATCATAATTCAACTGCTGGACAGTTGATCACGTGCATGTTCATTAAAAAAAAATTAACAGTAGGAAGTTCACAGCCGATTATCAACGAAGTTCACTATTTATGAAGGGTGAAAAAAAGGTAGTACTAAAATTAAACAAAAACACACATGCAAAAAAAGAAGTTCAGATATCAACAGCTGCGAAGTTCTCACATACTACTTACAAGATGTTGTGAGAATAAAAATATCATAATTCAACTGCTGGACAGTTGATCACGTGCATGTTGATTAAAAAATATTTAACAGTAGGAAGTTCACAGCCGATTATCAACGAAGTTCACTATTTATGAAGGGTGAAAAAAAGGTAGTACGAAAATTAAACAAAAACACACATGCAAAAAAAGAAGTTCAGATATCAACAGCTGCGAAGTTCTCACATACTATTTGCGTTGTAAAATAGATTAAAACAAAAAACTAGTAAAAATTCAGACTCGAATATGAGTGTGAAAGTACTGAATTATTAAAAAAATGAACGGAAACAGATAGGATTGCAAAAACAAGTAAAAAATAGGGACATCTTCATTGTATTATAAAATGAATAAATGGGAATGGAAACATAAAGTAAAAAAAAATGAGTGCGAAGTTCAGATCTAACCAAACAAGGAGTTCTCTTAAACATAAAACCTAAAAACAATGTAGGGAAAAATAAACGATTACAATCTGATCATAGGAAAAAAAGAAAAATGTCCCTACAAAACTAAATTCTTCACCAATCCCTGCCACGCTTCTTCTCAGGGTGTTTGAATAAGGCGAAGAAGCCCCTCTCAAACACATCGAGCCTTCGAAAAACCTCGTACGTTGCATATGCATCCCGTGCAGCATATTCCAAATGCTTTGGCGGTAGAGGCGGCGGATCAACCCACATCCTGTGCTCTCTCCTTCCAAAACCATCCTTCATCTCAAGATAGATTGGATCTATAATAGCTCCAGCAACATCCTTCAGGCCTTGAGGTTTCTTCTTGTTGTCCGGATCTCTCCATATTGCCTGGATATCCTTCAGATTATGACAATATAACTTTGAACGTGAGAGAATGTTGAGGTCTTCTGCGATGCAAAACCCAGCAAAAATGTACCTATAGCCATGAAGAAACTGATACAAACTTTCACTCCTCTCATCAGCATGGCATATGTGGTACACAAGAACATCAGTGCCAACACATAGCTGGATCACAGCAGCTTTCTTCGGATTGAAATAGGTACCACTGAGTCTGTCATACTCAACATCAAGACCAACGATCTTCCTAGCAGAATAATCGAGGGAAGCTTCAGCATTGGTGATCCACTCCTCAACACTAGCTGCTGCATTCGTGTACAAAACCTTCATAGTGGTTGTGCCATGGCAGGGGAAGGTGTACTCGTGGGAAAAAGGAGCTTTTGCCATGCAATCGGTGGACAGAAGAAAAAGAAAAGAAGAAAGGATTGGTGATTCACGTGCACCGAACGAGAAAAGAAAAGACCTGTATTTATAGATTGAGATGTAACAAACACGTCGTGATCCACGAATTCAGGAAACAAACAATACATATCCAAAACAAAAAACAAAAAAGAAAACAGCCGAGAAAAGAAACACAGACGATCGAAGCCTCCTACCTCGTCGGCGCGGGCGAGCGAGCGGCGGCGGGAGCCGACACGAGGTGAACGGCGGCGGTAGCTGACGCAAAGGACCCAGCGGCGGAGAACGGCGAGATCCAGCCTCCTTACAAGCAGTAATGGCTCCAATTCGACGCAGATCGGCAGAGCATCCTCCAAATTCAAACCAGCCAAGCTCCAGAAAGAGGCCAGCAGAGCATGAGGTAACAAAAAAAAACCCCAGGAAGTTCACATAATTCACTTACTGCTTTTTTGCGTCCATCACTGCACAAAAAAGGAGCACTTCAGATCATCGTGAAAAAAAGTTCATATGAATTTAGTGTTGGAAGTTCACATGACTATTTTAATGCTTTTCCGTCCAACAATGTAAAACAAAAAAGAGACACTGGCAGGTTCTAAATGAAAAAAATATTGGAAGTTCACCTCCACTGGATTTTGTTTAGAGTAGAACATAAGAGCAGGCTCGTGTTAATTGAGACTGGAAGTTCACATGCAGAGTCTATTGTAGGAAAAAAGAAAACTTATGTCTTTTACTGAGAAGTTCTTAAAAACAGTTTCCTGGAGTTCACTTCAGTTATAAAAAATAAAAACAGTAAAATGAAAAAATAAGTATGCAGGTGCATGTATGCTGGAAGTTCATATTACATTGTTTAGCGGTTAACTTTACTTGTTTTAGTTTTTTGAAGACATCAGACAAAGTTTTTTGTATAAAGCTTATAGTCCCAATGTTCATGAAGTTCACATGTTAAAAAACTTGCCAGGTTCTGCTACTGCAGGGCACAGAATCTGGAGCAGGCAGTGACGACGAGATAATCAGCTGGTCAGGCCCTAAAAAGCCTCCAATGACTCCCATATGCTGTGATGAGCCAGTTTCATTTATCCAGCCAGTGTTCCGCATTCCCAGGCGAAAAACAAATGCTGCCGCCATTGAAAGGAATGTCAATCAGAAGACCCAAGAACAAGACGACATGCATAACAGCAAGAGGAAGCGGGATACCACAACATCAACAGATGATGATGAGGATATTATGTGTTGGTCAGGTCCACCAAAAAAACCCCGTTCTCCAATAAAGTGCACTGAGGAGATATTTGCTACTAATGCAACGTTCCGTCAGCCACGAAAACGGCAATCTACAAGTACATCTAAAACAGCCACAGCTGGAAGCAATGATATGAACAGGGACAGTGGGCAAAGGTCATCTTCTAACAGTGAGGCTTCTGAACAGCAACGCAGTTATGGGGATGGTCAAAGTGACAACATTCACCAAGATCGTCAAGGCGCTGAATCAAGTCATATGCCGCCTCGAGATCCACTATGCCATGTACCAAAAGTCACACCGCCATGCCCCATAGTACCAGATGATAGAGCCACCCCTGCAGAGCTGCGAACATACACACATGTAAGTTCAATTTATATTGTTGCTGATCTGAATTTCACTCTTACACACATTTATTTAGTCCTTCTGCATGGAAGTTCACATGGTCTATTTTTAGAAAAAACAATTGATATGTTTTGGGAAGTTCGTGTACCCTGTATTCCTGATAAAAGTTCAACTGATTTTAGGAAGTTCACATGCTCTGTTTATATATGAAATATATAGTTGATATGTTCTGGAAGTTAATGTACAACAGATTTCTCTCTGAAAAAAAGTTCAGATGACTTTAGGAAGTTCATGTGCTCTTTTTTTATTAAATTTTAGGAAGTTCACTTGACCTTTCTCCTGAAGTTAACATACAATAACAAGTGTAAAACAAAAAATTAATGCAAATAAAAAACCATGGCAATTTGCAGGCTGCAGATCTTGATAAGGACCTGATACCATCCATTGGTCAAGAATTTAGCACATTCAAAGATGCATATGTATTTTACAATACATATGCAAAGCACACAGGGTTTGGGATAAGGAAAGGGCAGCACAACAAGAGCAGGCGTTACTTGAGATGTGTACGAGAAGGTGCACACCGCAAGAGTGTCAATGAGGAAGACCGACAGCGTGACAAGATGACCAAAAGAACTGGGTGCAAGGCCTTTATGAGATTGAAAGAGAAGAGTGATGGTACCTGCATTGTCAAGGACATTACACTTCAGCACAACCATACCCTGCTGTTGAGCCCATCAATGCTAGTTTTCATGCGTTCTCACAAAAGGGTGGATCCAACATTGAAGGGCTTAGTAAAAGACCTTCAGTTCAGCAATATAAAACATGTAAACATAATGGGACTGCTTACAAGGCTGCATGGTGGACGTGATAAGATTGGCTGCCACAACAGAGACATACTAAACATGTAAGTACTCCCCCCCCCCCCTCCTTTATATATATAATGAAAACTTACATGAAAAACAGGGGAAGAAAAAAAAAAAAAAAAAATAACAACAAATTTCTTTTTGCAGGAAAGCAGAAAACACGAGGAAGGAGTCCATAAATGAGGTGCAGAATATGTTCAAATTCTTTGAAGACATGAAGAAGGAGAATGAGAATTTCTTCTATGACTACAAGGTTGACGACGAAAACAGACTGGAGAATGTTTTCTGGTCTAATGCTAGCTCGAGGGCGGCATATGCAGATTTCGGAGATTGCATAACTTTCGATACTACTTACAAGTCGAACAAGCACCACTTGCCCCTTGCAGTATTTGTCGGCGTAAACAACCACTTGCAGTCGACAATCTTTGGTGTTGCATTGATGGGAAACGAGTCAGAGGAGTCCTTCAAATGGGTATTCAGCAGATTCCTTGAATGCATGGGCGGTAAACAACCAATCTGCATACTTACAGGTTTGGAAAAAATCAGAATATATCCTCATGTTTGTACCTTCAATGCTGACAATTAAGTGCATGTTATATTAAAAAAGAAAAGTAGGTTTTTTTCAGTTGTAGTTCATAACATAAACACCCAGAAGTTCAGATGTTTCCACCCCTGCAACACAAAAAAAAGATATTTAATTTGCTGAAGTTCACCTTTGTTTGTTTTGTGAAGTTTGCTTGCATTATACCTGATGTGTTTTTTCCTAATAATTGTTCAGATCAATGCCCAGCGATGACAAAAGCAATACCAAAAATTTTCCCACGGACTCTGCATAAGTTCTGTAGATGGCACATAATGAACAAGCATAAGGACCCGCTGAAGAAGCTTTATAAACTATTCCCTGATTTGAAGGATCTGCTGACTGCAATTCTTAACCATCCCCTAATGCCATCTGAGTTTGAAGATGCGTGGAAGGCTTTGATTGAAAAGTACAATCTGCATGATATAAATGTCATGATTAACTTATGGGCTGAAAGGAAATTGTGGATATCAGCTTACTGGAAAGAGGTATTCTGTGCACGCATGACTTCAACACAAAGAAGCGAGAGCATGAACTTTGTGCTGAAAAGGGGTTTTGTCACTGAACGAGACAACCTCCACATTTTTGCTAAACAAGTTAACAACTGCATACAGGCAAGGCATGAAGCAGAGAATGCAGAGGCAAATGCATCAACGGTGAGTGCTCGATTTCACGATTTATATTAATGAAAAGAAAATATGCTTCATAATTTGAAAAACATAGGATGAGAACATAAAAAAGGGAAAAAAAGAGTATGCAGAGATGTATGGAAGTTCACAACTGTTTTGGTTAGGGGTTATTATGTACATAAAAAGTATAATCTGTTTTCGAAAAAAAAGTATGCATTGGAAGTTCACTACTGTTTAGTTAGGAGTTCATATATATATAAAAAAGTTATCTTATGTTTGATGTTCACGGCAATGACTTTTGCATGGACAAAAATAAAAAAATTGCAGGGCACAAGGAAAACAGTCACCAGGTATGGCTTCGAGGCACAGGTGATGGATAAGTACACACGGGCAGTGTACTCAGTTTTCCGGGAGCGGCAATATCACAGCACAGCTTTCCGCATTAAGACTTCCCAGGAGAACCCAACAATTACCTTGTGGATCACTACAACTCAGAGTAAAGAATTCCTCTCATGCAACCCTGCAACCACAAAGCAAGAAGTCTCTTGTGTCCCCAACACACCAAATAGGTGCACTAGTTCGGCGAAGAGATAGTGAAATACAGGTGGTATGAATATATATGAGCAGTAGCAACGGTGCCAGAAAATAGCTTGTTGGCGTGTAGTTGATGGTGGTAATATTGCGGTAGTAACACAGTAAACAGTAACAAGCAGTAGAACTCAGCAGTATTTAGGAACAAGGCCTAGGGATTACACTTTCACTAGTGGACACTCTCAACATTGATCACATAACAGAATAGATAAATGCATACTCTACACTTTTGTTGGATGATGAACACATTGCGTAGGATTACACGAACCCTCAATGCCGGAGTTAACAAGCTCCACAATAATGCTCATGTTTAAGTAACCTTAAGTGTAAGATAGATCAAAAGACTAAACCAAGTACTAGCATAGCATGCACACTGTCACCTTCATGCATATGTAGGAGGAATAGATCACATCAATATTATCATAGCAATAGTTAACTTCGCAATCTACAAGAGATCATGATCATAGCATAAACCAAGTACTAACACGGTGCACGCACTGTCACCTTTGCACACATGCAGGAGGAATAAAACTACTTTAATAACACATCACTAGAGTAGCACATAGATAGTAGTGATACAAAACTCATATGAATCTCAATCATGTAAGGCAGCTCATGAGATCATTGTATTGAAGTACATAGGAGAGAGATTAACCACATAGCTACCGGTACAGCCCCGAGCCTCGATGGAGAACTACTCCCTCCTCATGGGAGCAGCAGCGGTGATGAAGATGGCGGTGGAGATGGCAGCGGTGTCGATGGAGAAGCCTTCCGGGGCACTTCCCCGCTCCGGCAGGGTGCCGGGACACTCCTGTCCCCCGGATCTTGGCTTCGCGATGGCGGCGGCTGGAACTTTTCTCGTATCGTGGCTTCCTCCCTAAGGGTTTTCGATCCAGGGGCTTTATATAGGCGAAGAGGCGGCGTCGAGAAGGTCGAAGAGGCGGCCGGGGGTAAGGCGGCGCGGGCAACCCTAGGCGCGCCGGCCACCCTCTGGTGGGCCTGTGGCCCCCTCCTGGTCCTTCCGGGTGTTAGGCTTCGTGGAAAAATAGGAACCTGGGCGTTGATTTCGTCCAATTCCGAGAATATTTCGTTACTAGGTTTTCGAAACCAAAAACAGCGAGAAAAGAGGCACTTGGCATCTTGTTAATAGGTTAGTTCCGGAAAACGCATATACGACATATAATGTGCATAAAACATGTAGGTATCATCAATAAAGTGGCATGGAACATAAGAAATTATCGATACGTTGGAGACGTATCAGCATCCCTTAGTTCTCGTCCCGGCAGGTGACGATAACAAAGATAATTTCTGAAGTGACATGCCATCATAATCTTGATCATACTATTGTAAACATATGTAATGAATGCAGCGATCAAAACAATGGTAATGACATGAGTAAACAACTGAATCATAAAGCAAAGACTTTTCATGAATAGTACTTCAAGACAAGCATCAATAAGTCTTGCATAAGATTTAACTCATAAAGCAATAAATCAAAGTAAAGACATTGAAGCAACACAATGGAAGATTAAGTTTCAGCGGTTGCTTTCAACTTGTAACATGTATATCTCATGGATAATTGTCAACATAGAGTAATATAACAAGTGCAATATGCAAGTATGTAGGCACAGTTCACACAAGTGTTTGCTTCTTGAGGTGGAGAGAAATAGGTGAACTGACTCAACATAAAGGTAAAAGAATGGTCCTTCAAAGAGGAAAGCATCGATTGCTATATTTGTGCTAGAGCTTTGGTTTTGAAAACATAAAGAGAGCATAAAAATAAAGTTTTGAGAGGTGTTTGTTGTTGTCAACGAATGGTAGTGGGCACTCTAACTACCTCAACCAGACTTTCAAGAGCGGCTCCCATGAAGGACGTTATCTCTACCAGCAAGGTAGATCATCCCTCTCTTTTGTTTACACATGTACTTTAGTTTAGTTTTTCTTTATTTATGGATGACACTCCTCCCAACCTTTTGCTTACACAAGCCATGGCTAACCGAATCCTCGGGTGCCTTCCAACATTCACATACCATGGAGGAGTGTCTATTTGCAAAATTAAGTTACTTTGCTAGAGAGCAAAACATGTGAAGAGAATTATTAATGCAAGTTAATTAATTGGGCTGGGAACCTCATTGCCAGCTCTTTTTGCAAAATTATTGGATAAGCGGATGAAGCCACTAGTCCATTGTGAAAGTCTGTCAAAAGTAAATGACAAGATCGAAAGATAAAACACCACATACTTCCTCATGAGCTATAAAACATTGACACAAATAAGAGGTCATAACTTTTGAATTGTTTAAAGGTAGCACTCAAGCAATTTACTTTGGAATGGCGGAGAAATACCATGTAGTAGGTAGGTATGGTGGACACAAATGGCATAGTGGTTGGCTCAAGGATTTGGATGCATGAGAAGTATTCCCTCTCGATACAAGGTTTAGGCTAGCAAGGTTATTTGAAGCAAACTCAAGGATGAACAAGTGCAGCAAAACTCACATAAAAGACATATTGTAAACATTATAAGACTCTACACTGTCTTCCTTGTTGTTCAAAACTCAATACTAGATATTATCTAGACCTTAGAGAGACCAATTATGCAAACCAAATTTTAGCATGCTCTATGTATTTCTTCACTAATAGGTGCAAAGTATATGATGCAAGAGCTTAAACATGAGCACAACAATTGCCAAGTATCACATTATCCAAGACATTTTACCAATTACTACATGTAGCATTTTTCAATTCCAACCATATAACAATTTAACGAAGAGGAAACTTCGCCATGAATATTATAAGCTAAGAACACATGTGTTCATTCGAACCAGCGGAGCGTGTCTCTCTCCCACACAAGGATGAACTTATTCAGAGAACTATGATAACAAAACAAAAACAAAAATAAAAGCACACAGACGCTCCAAGTAAAGTACATAGGATGTGATGGAATAAAAATATAGTTTCACTAGAAGAAACCTGATAAGTTGTCGATGAAGAAGGGATGCCTTGGGCATCCCAAGCTTAGATGCTTGAGTCTTCTTAAAATATGCAGGGATGAACCACCGGGGCATCCCCAAGCTTAGACCTTTCACTCTTCTCGATCACATTATATCACTCTCTTCTATTGACCCTTGAAAACTTCGCCACCAAACTTCAAGCAAACTCATTAGAGGGTTAGTGCATAATCAAAAATTCACATGTTCAGAGGTGACACAATCATTCTTAACACTTCTGGACATTGCACAAAACTTCTGAAAGTTAATGGAACAAAGAAACTCATTCAACTTAACAAAAGCGGCAATGCGAAATAAAAGGCAGAATCTGTCAAAACAGAACAGTCCGTAAAGACGAATTTAAATCTGGCACCAGACTTGCTCAAATGGAAAAACTCAAAACTAATGAAAGTTGCGTACATATCAGAGGATCACGCTCGTAAATTGGCAGATTTTTTCGAATTTTCTACAGAGAACTGTGCCCAGATTCGTGACAGACAGCAATGCTGTTTCTGCGCAGCGATCCCAAATATAACATCAACTTTAACATAGAAACTTTACTTGGCACAAAAACATGATAAGGAGAGGTTGCTACAGTAGTAAACAACTTCCAAGACTCAAATATAAAACAAAGTACTGTAGTAAAAAAAACACATGGGTTATCTCCCAAGAAGTTCTTTCTTTATAGCCATTAAGATGGGCTCAGCAGTTTTAATAATGCACTCGTAAGAAATAAGAGTTGAAGCAAAAGAGAGCATCAAGAGGCAAATTCAAAACACATTTAAGTCTAACATGCTTCCTATGCATAGGAATCTTGTAAATAAACAAGTTCATGAAGAGCAAAGTAACAAGCATAGGAAGATAAAACAAGTGTAGCTTCAAAAATTTCAGCACATAGAGAGGTGTTTTAGTAACATGAAAATTTTTACAACCATATTTTCCTCTCTCATAATAACTTTCAGTAGCATCATGAGCAAACTCAACAATATAACTATCACATAAAGCATTCTTATCATGAGTCTCATGCATAAAATAATTACTACTCCCAACATAAGCATAATCAATTTTATTAGTTGTAGTGGGAGCAAATTCAACAAAGTAGCTATCATATATAGGAGGTATATTGTAATCATAATCAAATTTATCCTCCATAACAGGTGGTAACAAAAGACTACTATCATTATAATCATCATAAATAGGAGGCAAAGTATCATCAAAGTAAATTTTCTCCTCAATGCTTGGGGACTAAAAATATCATGCTCATCAAAGCCAGCTTCCCCAAGCTTAGAATTTTCCATAGCATTAGCAACAATGGTGTTCAAAGCATTCATAGTAACAACATTCCCATTAGCATGCATATAAAGTTCCATGGGTTTCTTAATTCTCTCTTCAAACACATCATGTCCTAATTCAAGATAAAGTTCATAAAGATCTCTCATATTTTTGTTGTTTTCCATTATGCCTAACTAGTGTAAACAAGAAACCAAATGTCGCAATTGCAGAGTCTAAAGGAAATAGCTTCGAGTACTTACAATGGCGCCGGGAAAATAGCTTAGTAGCCGAGATCCGGAGTGTGAGTACCTTTACCTTTCCTCCCCGCAACGGCGCCAGAAAATTAGCTTGATGTCTACGTTCCCCCTCCTTTCCTGTAGACAGTGTTGGGCCTCCAAGTGCAGAGGTTTGTAGAACAGCAGCAAGTTTCCCTTAAGTGGATCACCCAAGGTTTATCGAACTCGGGGAGGAAGAGGTCAAAGATATCCCTCTCATGCAACCCTGCAACCACAAAGCAAGAAGTCTCTTGTGTCCCCAACACACCAAATAGGTGCACTAGTTCGGCGAAGAGATAGTGAAATACAGGTGGTATGAATATATATGAGCAGTAGCAACGGTGCCAAAAATAGCTTGCTTGTGTAGTTGATGGTGGTAGTATTGCAGTAGTAAAAAAGTAAACAAGCGTAGTAACTCAGCAGTATTTAGGAACAAGGCCTAGGGATTACACTTTCACTAGTGGACACTCTCAACATTGATCACATAACAGAATAGATAAATGCATACTCTACACTTTTTTGGATGATGAACACATTGCGTAGGATTACACGAACCCTCAATGCCGGAGTTAACAAGCTCCACAATAATGCTCATGTTTAAGTAACCTTAAGTGTAAGATAGATCAAAAGACTAAACCAAGTACTAGCATAGCATGCACACTGTCACCTTCATGCATATGTAGGAGGAATAGATCACATCAATATTATCATAGCAATAGTTAACTTCGCAATCTACAAGAGATCATGATCATAGCATAAACCAAGTACTAACACGGTGCACGCACCTTTGCACACACAGGAGGAATAAAACTACTTTAATAACACATCACTAGAGTAGCACATAGATAGTAGTGATACAAAACTCATATGAATCTCAATCATGTAAGGCAGCTCATGAGATCATTGTATTGAAGTACATAGGAGAGAGATTAACCACATAGCTACCGGTACAGCCCCGAGCCTCGATGGAGAACTACTCCCTCCTCATGGGAGCAGCGGTGATGAAGATGGCGGTGGAGATGGCAGCGGTGTCGATGGAGAAGCCTTCCGGGGGCACCCCTCCGGCGGAACGAGACTCTGTCCCCGGATCTTGGCTTCGATGACGGCGGCTCTGGAACTTTTCTCGTATCGTGGCTTCCTCCCTAAGGGTTTTCGATCCAGGGGCTTTATATAGGCGAAGAGGCGGCGTCGGAAGGTCGAAGAGGCGGCCAGGGGTGGCGGCGCGGGCCAACCTAGGCGCGCCGGCCACCCTCTGGTGGGCTGTGGCCCCCTCCGGTCCTTCCGGGTGTTCGGAAGCTTCGTGGAAAAATAGGAACCTGGGCGTTGATTTCGTCAATTCCGAGAATATTTCGTTACTAGGATTTCTGAAACCAAAAACAGCAGAAAACAGCACTGGCATCTTGTTAATAGGTTAGTTCCAGAAAACGCATAAATACGACATATAATGTGCATAAAACATGTAGGTATCATCAATAAAGTGGCATGGAACATAAGAAATTATCGATACGTTGGAGACGTATCAAATATCACAGCACAGCTTTCCGCATTAAGACTTCCCAGGACAATCCCAACAATTACCTTGTGCATCACTACAATCAGAGTAAAGAGTTCGCTTGGTCAAGACATGAATTCCGAGTGCTAGCGGATGAAGTTGAAGGCCGTTATGAATGCGAATGTAAACTGTGGGAACATACAGGTAAAAAAGAAAAAGCCTCTTCCAGCAATTGCTTTGGTTGTATTACACTACAGATGCATAAAAAAGTAATTGTTGACACAAAAATAAAAAATTAACCGAGCTAATGTTATGTTTATGCACGCGCAGGGTTGTTCTGCCATCATGTCATAGCTGTCTTTGAGCACCTACGCCTGGATGAGATACCAAGCAAGTATATACTCCAGAGATACACCAAAGATGCAGTGACAAACCCTGATTTCAACCGCAGAGACTACATGAGAACAACAGATGATGGGACTTCAATTGAATACAGACGAACAATCCTTTACAGTGAAGCAGTTAAAATTATAAACAAAGGATGCTCTTCGGAAGAAAAATTCCAAATAGCATTATCTGCCTTCAGAGATGCCAATACCCGCCTGGACAATGAGGATGCGGAGCAGGAGAATAATGAGGATGCAGAGATGGAGAACAATGAGCAGTCCTCGAATCAAGAAAACACAACACGAGAAACTGGCGAGCAGAACGACATTCCTCAGGCTGAGAACAATGATCCATATGCAGATATACAGCCACCACTACTTGCAATAACAAAAGGGAGCAAGACTACAGATGCTGCAAGGAAGAATGGAAAATGCAAACAACCTGTACCTGCCCGTCCGGAACCAGAACTAGATGAATACGGGAGACCGAAAGGTACAAGAGTATGCGGAACATGCAATAAAATTTCTGGCCACAATTCCAGAACCTGCAAGGCAAGGCAGCTAGCTAAAAAGCTCTTGGAAACACATGAGAAGGTGTATGGGCCTACAGCGTCTTCAGGAAATATCAAGGTGCGCATAAGAAACTTGCTTGCTCGCCAGCACATCCCAGAGAATGATGATGAGGAAAAACTGGACACAGATGAAGGTGAATGCTTCGAAGATGAGACGGATGATGAAGAATATGAGCAAGAAGATGAGGATGAAGATATCACTGAGCAAGAAGAAACACAAAATACACCGGATGTGGATGACAAACTGGAAAACTTAAAATTTAACAGTAGGAAGTTCACAGCCGATTATCAACGAAGTTCACTATTTATGAAGGGTGAAAAAAAGGTAGTACTAAAATTAAACAAAAACACACATGCAAAAAAAGAAGTTCAGATATCAACAGCTGCGAAGTTCTCACATACTACTTACAAGATGTTGTGAGAATAAAAATATCATAATTCAACTGCTGGACAGTTGATCACGTGCATGTTGATTAAAAAATATTTAACAGTAGGAAGTTCACAGCCGATTATCAACGAAGTTCACTATTTATGAAGGGTGAAAAAAAGGTAGTACGAAAATTAAACAAAAACACACATGCAAAAAAAGAAGTTCAGATATCAACAGCTGCGAAGTTCTCACATACTATTTGCGTTGTAAAATAGATTAAAACAAAAAACTAGTAAAAATTCAGACTCGAATATGAGTGTGAAAGTACTGAATTATTAAAAAAATGAACGGAAACAGATAGGATTGCAAAAACAAGTAAAAATAGGGACATCTTCATTGTATTATAAAATGAATAAATGGGAATGGAAACATAAAGTAAAAAAAAAATGAGTGCGAAGTTCAGATCTAACCAAACAAGGAGTTCTCTTAAACATAAAACCTAAAAACAATGTAGGGAAAAATAAACGATTACAATCTGATCATAGGAAAAAAAGAAAAATGTCCCTACAAAACTAAATTCTTCACCAATCCCTGCCACGCTTCTTCTCAGGGTGTTTGAATAAGGCGAAGAAGCCCCTCTCAAACACATCGAGCCTTCGAAAAACCTCGTACGTTGCATATGCATCCCGTGCAGCATATTCCAAATGCTTTGGCGGTAGAGGCGGCGGATCAACCCACATCCTGTGCTCTCTCCTTCCAAAACCATCCTTCATCTCAAGATAGATTGGATCTATAATAGCTCCAGCAACATCCTTCAGGCCTTGAGGTTTCTTCTTGTTGTCCGGATCTCTCCATATTGCCTGGATATCCTTCAGATTATGACAATATAACTTTGAACGTGAGAGAATGTTGAGGTCTTCTGCGATGCAAAACCCAGCAAAAATGTACCTATAGCCATGAAGAAACTGATACAAACTTTCACTCCTCTCATCAGCATGGCATATGTGGTACACAAGAACATCGGTGCCAACACATAGCTGGATCACAGCAGCTTTCTTCGGATTGAAATAGGTACCACTGAGTCTGTCATACTCAACATCAAGACCAACGATCTTCCTAGCAGAATAATCGAGGGAAGCTTCAGCATTGGTGATCCACTCCTCAACACTAGCTGCTGCATTCGTGTACAAAACCTTCATAGTGGTTGTGCCATGGCAGGGGAAGGTGTACTCGTGGGAAAAAGGAGCTTTTGCCATGCAATCGGTGGACAGAAGAAAAAGAAAAGAAGAAAGGATTGGTGATTCACGTGCACCGAACGAGAAAAGAAAAGACCTGTATTTATAGATTGAGATGTAACAAACACGTCGTGATCCACGAATTCAGGAAACAAACAATACATATCCAAAACAAAAAACAAAAAAGAAAACAGCCGAGAAAAGAAACACAGATAACAAAAAATCCTGCGGGATAACAAACAAACAAAACGAGAAGTTCACGTGATAACAGTGAATCTTATCAAGACGGACAAAAAAAAGGTTTAAACATAAAAACAAAACGAGAAGTTCACGTGATAACAGTGCAGACGTTGGCGCATAGAGTAAAAAACCTGAATAAAAACCACGTTCGACACCAACCCACCGCACACCAACCCACCAAAACCACGCCTCGGCCATACCCAACTCCACCACTCCATCCCACGGAGAAGAAATCGAAGGAAAAGAAAAAGGGGAGGACAAGAACAGAGAAAGAAAAGAGAAGTCTAGCAAGATCTACAAAAGGAATCAAGGGTAAGAGAAGCGAAGGGATTACATACCGAAAAGAAGGTGCGTCTCACACACCCACACCCACACCCATCCCCCTCCATCTACTCATTTATTCGCACTGCATTTCCCTCTCTGAAATCATTCATTAAAAGTGGTTTTGACTCTCGGTTATTATAAAAAACAAAGATCTAACAACTTAACAAAATGATAACTTACAGACTACTTCAAAAAATGCTTTACTTACGATGGATCTATCAAAAAGTATCAAATAAAAGAAATGGTACGCAGGGGGGAAAAATACAGACACTGATGAACAAAAAAAAGAAGTTCAGATAAGAACTTCCGAGAAGCTCACTTGTGAAACAACATGTATAAAATGTACAACCTGTATCCGGCCGGCATTAGTAGACTGTGATGGGAAACTTAAAAATATAGAATAAAAAAGTTGGAGTTTAAAATGTAGACAAAGTATAACAAAAAACATGCAGACTAAAAGTGGAAGTTCAGTTCAAAGAAGTGCAGCGGTCCAGTTAGTACAATATATGTTTTATGTTGGAATCTTGTGACAGGAATGGCTGCTGGTCCATCGTACATCATCCTCAGCGACAGCGAAAGCGATGAAGAGACCTGCAAAAGAGGTAAAAAAAAGATAGAATGCTTTCAAAATACATTATGGAACTAAAAATGAGCTTATTTTTGTGCAGGTCCAACTATTCATGCATTTGAATTCTTTGACAAGCACTGCCACTTCGGAAATGAAGTTGAACTGACTAAGGCAAATCTGAATCATCTGAAAAGGCAAGTAATTGACTACAAGCCACAAATCCCATATTATGTATGCAAGATGGGGAAGACAACGAACAACCTCACGAGGGGCAAAATGGTAATACTAAACCGCCAACTTCCAAAACTTATTTCATACACTACCTGTATTACATATGTTGTATTGACTGAACCATCATGTATTTACTAACTTTGTAAAACTGCAACAGTATTCCGATATTTACATGTTTCCAGAAGTTCAGATAAAATAAACTGTGAAGTTCACTTACGGAAGAAACACAAAATGTTTCATGTTAACTTTGAAACTATTGCATAGTGAGATCAGTTGTTACATTGCTATGATATTCACTTTCATGTGTTTCATGCAGACTTTCAATAAGGAATACACTGAAGAACACCTAAAGAATTATCTCACGGTTCCAACAACAATTCCAATAACCTCCAACACAAATGCATGGGTTGGTACACGAGTGCGGATAAACAAAGTTGCAACTGGACATGCAGTGATAACAACAAATTGGCCAGATGTAGTCATGGGTGCAGAAATAAAAGATGGAGATATCTGCATGTTCTGCTTCTACGACGGAACAAGAGAACTCGGATGCTTCGTGACACGTCTTAGCAACTGAGTCTAAAAAATTTACTATGAAAATAAACTTATGTACCATTTTACTTTATTGAACCTTATGTTTTGTATCAGCACACCGAGAACAATTATGGTTGTTTCAGTATTGATGATGTAATAAAAATGCTTCCTTATGAAGAAGTTCACACAGAGTGAGTGTGAAGTTCGCTTATGAATTAAAAAGATTAAGAAGTTTAAGTTCACAGAAGTTCCTAAAGGAAAAAACATTTCTGACTATACAGTAATAATAGTACAGTTTGCATTGAGAAAAAACGAATGAATATGGGAATACTATTACACACATAACTGGTAAAAAATAAAAGAAGTTCACACTGTGATGACAGAGAAGTTCATTAATGACAAAAACAGCAACAGATTTGTGTACAGTTTGCTGTTTTGAAAAACGAAAGAAGATATCCTCACTAATTAAATCTGGATCCTGAATTCAATCACATAATGAGAAGTTCAGTTCACTAAAAACAAAAAAACAAAAAAATGTTGAATTTCCTATCAACTATTAATTGGGAAAAACTGAATCATATCATCATCATGCAGATCCCAATGCTTGCTGGGTTGTCTGCGAACCTAGACCAATAAGCAGCATGAGATCTTTCAACATACTAGGCCACTCCTCCACCAGAATTTCATTCTTGGGATGAAAAAGGAGCTGATACATGTACTCAGCTTTCCAATCCTCAACACGCCGCTGGTAGACAAATAAGGAATGCAACAAAAAAACATAAGAAAACTGTAAAAAAGAGACAGAAGAGCCATATAGAGAAAAAAGAGACAGCACTACACTTACATCCTGGTTTTTAATATTATCAGCAATCTTATCACCGCCATATGTAGCGCAGATTCTTAAAGCATAGAAGCCACACTCATTAGGGCCTTGTGCTGGAGTCTTTGGATATGAACACCTGTCAGCAACAACCTCCCACTGTATATTACCATTATATTTGTTAAAATCTGCAACACCATACACATGTTTAATCAAGGCCACCATCCTATTAATCTGCAAAAACAAAAACAAAAAATAGTGAATGGTTTCAGCAGTTAAAAAAACAAAAAGAGAAACACAAAAAGCTGGGAAGTTCACATGCTACTGACATATCAGTTGACACACACTATGGATGGTTTCAGCAGTTTAAGAAAATATATAAAAAATAGCTAGGAAGTTCATATTGTACTAACAAAATCAGTTCACACACAGTGAAAAATGGTTTCAGCAGTTGAATCACATAAAAAAGCTCGGAAGTTCATATTGTACTAACATATCAGTACACACAAAAAAGTTTGAATGGTTGCAGCAGTTAAAACACATAAAAAAAAGCTGGGAAGTTCACATTATATTAACAGATGGGTTCACATAAAAATAGTAAAAATGATTGCAGTGAAAAAGTAAACGAAGAAATGATGAAAAGAAAATAACGTACAATCTCAACACGATCCTCGTGGTGCCGACTCCTTGAAGTATGTGCCAGACCAGTATACCTCCTAGTGTCAAGGATGTCCAACGTACCAGTGTACTTGTTCATAACATACACAGAGTGATGATCATGCATGAAATGAGGGATGATGATCTGTTCAGCAACAACCCAATTTTTTTTAGAAAAAGCACGCATGTAAAACAAAAAAAAGGAAGTTCACTACAGCAAAATGAAGAGGTTCAGATTAAAAAGCATACCAACTTTGCTTTCAGCAAATTTTCATTAGGCCGAACATAATGCTTGAACATTTTAGCAGCAGACTTCACATCAAAAGGTGGTCTCGGTAATGGATTACCATTGCTGTCCCTTAGCTTGAATGGTGCAAAATCAAGCAAGTACTGCACAAAAACAAAGGAAAAACACAACCAAAAAAAAAGTATACAAAATAAGTATATGCATAAAAAGGTATATGTGAAAAATAAATTTTTATCTGTTGAAAAAACCTACAGGGATAGTATGAGGTGACATCAAAACACGGGAACCAGATTCAAAAATATATTTCATCCCTGGATCATCCTTCCAGTAATTGATGATACGATCCATCATGTCGGATTCCAACATTTCACAGCGGCCAAACAGTTTATACATGTACTTGGCATCAATTAAAACAGGATCATCAAAAGGATTGCTGAACTTCACCAGGGGGACACTGCACACACATACAAAAAGCAAAAAAAAAATGTATATAAAACTAGGGAAGTTCACTTAGCATATATAAAAATATGAAACTCTCATAAACGAAAACAAACAAATAAAGAACTAGGGAAGTTCACTTAGCACAGTGTTTGAAGTTCATATGACACAAAAAACAAATAAACTAAGTAATAAATAAGTATGAAAAACATACCTTCCATGCGCTTTGATGTACTCCTTGCTTAGAATTAACTCCATCATTTGCTTGGCCTTGGATAAATGAGGAAACACATATGGTACAAAGTTTGGAACTTCTTCCCTGAACTTATTGGACAATTTAGTAGGCCTTTTATTCGAAAGAACCAGATTTTTAGCACTAGACTGCCTGGGCTTCTGAGTTTCAAAATCATCACTGCTGGTCGGAGAGCATCGCCGAACATCCTTTGTAATGGGCTTCGCAGTAAGCTTCTTACCAAGCTGAGTGACAAAGTCATCAGAATCATCATCTTCGTCGAGCAAAACTACATCAGCCTTCCCCTTCAGTGCAGTGTCAGGAACCTTTTTGCTAGAAGATTTTCTGGTGTTGGAATGCAGCCTCTGGATAATCTTCTTTGTCTTGCTTACAAGACTATCAAAATTCTCTTCAGGAATAATCTGAACTTCTGGTGTGAATGACTGAGTCTCAAAAAGTGAGAAATTGTCTTCCTCGATACCAAGAGATGGACCTGCATGAAAAGTATACAAAACCAGGAAGTTCACTTGTGTATCAAAAAACAAAAATTACCAAACAGTGCAGTCCAAAAAAACATGTGTTATAGAGCATAGCCAGCGATATATTTTGCGAAAACGTAAAAATCATACCAGGATCAACACCTAACACATCTTTCAAATCGATATTGAAGTCTCCACCTGTCAGCCAGCTATATAACATGGTCATCCTGATGTTTAGAATGTCTTTTTGACTGAACAAGCACATGCTTTCGCCATCGTAAGACTGGAGGATCTGAAACATGAAGAACCCGCAATCATGGCTGCAAAAAACAAAAACAAAACAAATTGTATTAGTCAAAAAATAACTGAAGTCAATGTATACAGAATAAAAAAGGCAAAAACACAGGAAAAGGGGAAAAAACGCTTACGCAGTTGCCTATCTTGGAGAATTAACATAGTGAAGCTTGAAGTGGTCGATGGATTTTGGATGAAAATGATCACCCTTTGAATTCCCTGCTAACATCCATAACTTCTTGATACCAGATGCCATTGTATGTAACAGCTTCTTACCATCTGGATCATTAATATCGCGTAACGAATCAAGCAATTCAAAACGCTCTTTCTCAAGGTTCAAAGCAACAACACAAAAGTGACCAGGAGCTTGTGGTGCAGATGGATCAGGAGGATCAAAGGTAGCAAAAAGAATCTGCCATTGAGATGATAAAATAAAAAAGGATAGGTTAGAAGTATGAAAAAGTACACTATTTTAGTAACATGTACAACATGGGAGAAAAAAGTAGGAAGTCCACATGCCATACATAGTGAAGTTCATATGTATAAGAAGAAGAAAAAAGACAACAGTCATTACCACTTTCTTGTGATCCAAACGTTCCGGAGCATCAACGCTGAAAATATTACGAACAAGCCGAGAATCCAGATTTCTTTCAAAAATCTGCCTCTGCAAAAATAACAATGAAAACAAAAGGTAAAAAAACAGAAAAGTAGGAAAAAAATAAGCACCTACATTAACAAAAAAAATGATAAAAAAGAATGGAAAAATAACTACAAAAATAACTTACAGAACAATTGTATGGCACCACCATTTTATCAGAATTCTTGTACTTCTGACCAAGCAAGTATGTTCCAACAGATACAGTTAGAGAACAAAGAAAACCGTTGGGTTTAAAAGCTTCAGCAATTTGTCCGACCGTGCAATCACAATAATCATTCCTGAAAAGGGTCTTCTTACTGCAGGAAAAAACACAAAGAAAGAGGACAAAAAACAAAAATTAAAAAAAAAAAACAAAACAAAAAATAAAAAGCCAAAAACCTAAAAAAACAGATAGAACCTTCTTATGGGATGTTTCCTCAACTTGCAAACGCTTTCGTATACTTCTTTGATTTTAATCATCATAGGTTGGGCAGACAGTGGAGGCGTCGAACATAAACTCGAGTCTGCAAAAAATAAGAGAGGACAGAGAAAATGTAAGAACAACAAGGAAGTTCATATGATGATATTCCAGAAGTTCACATATACAAAAAACGTGGTGCAGAATCTTGGATGTCCAGAAAACCCAGAGTTGATCGATGAAGGGTACCACCAAAAAATATACACACACAAAGATATCGCACCCCCCGGTCAGTCATATACATGCAGAAATGAAAACTACGACATGAACTCATGCCGTATTACATAGCATTAGAAAGTGTCTTACATGGAACATGATGCCAAACCAGCAAAAAACAAAATACATATACAAAAAGCACCCCACCCCACCCCTCCCCCCATAAAAAGAACCAAAAAAACAAAAAGGAAAAGGTTTTAGATAAGAGATATGGGAGGAGTAAACATAAAAGAAATAAAAAAACGGGCTAGCATTAGGGGAGGGTGTGTGTGGGGTAGGAGAACTGTATGTCCCCATTCAGATATCCTTGCCTAACTCTTGCGGAGATTCTTCAATAGAAGCGCTCAAGTCATCTGTTGATTCTTCAAAGATTGAGCTCGACTGCTCGATCGAATCAGAGGCATCGCATCCATAGCTATCTCCGGCCTGAAACTGATTCTTGTCATCATCATCAGCACCAGTGCTGCGCTCTATATTGGCTTCAGTATCAGGCAGTTCTACCCGTGCAGCGGCAATAACTACTTCCTCACGATCATGCGCAAAATCGGACTTACAAACCGTAGCAGCTGGTAATACACCAGCATCATCAGCAACCTCAGCACATGTTTCAGAAACAACTGCACCAATGCCAGGTAGTTGGGCAGCATCCTTCGCATCCTTTCCATCCTGACATGTTACAAGATCTTCAGGAATTGCACCTTCTTCAGCATGGTGTTCAGCATCTTTGTCGCCAGCAGAATATACAACTTTCTCAGGAAATAAATTCCCCTTTCCAACAACGTCTTCCTCAGAATAATGATCAGCAACTTTGTCACAGGCACCACCAGAATTACCATCACTGTCATCTAAAGGAGGAGTTACAGGGGTTGCCGGTCGGACAAAATTATGCTTGACGTAATAACGATCAACAGATGAATTGTCATCACTGTCATCAGGCAGACCACCTTTCTCAACACATTTATCATTTACCTGCCAACAACAACAAAAAAACAGAAGTTCAGATGTAGAAGATGGAGTAGTTCATATACACAAACAAAAAAAAAGCCCACCTATAAAGAAATAAAAAAGCAAAATTGCAAAAAAGAGAAAATACCTCAGCTACAGGAGGTGATTTATCAAAAACTACATCTCCAACATGATCACCAGAAAAAGGAGGAGGACATTGAGGGGTTGGCGGACGAACAAAATCATCATTCGCACGTGCGTCATCACCATCTCCAGAATTCTGAGATGCATTTTCCTCAGCAATCCTAGCATCTTCCTGTAAAAAATAAGAGAATAGCAAAAACAAAAAGATAAAGGAAGTTCACATGAAAAAACACAGAAGTTCACATATATGTAAAAGCACAAAAAGAAATAAAAAAAGAAGTTCACATAAAGATGGATGGACATAAGTTCAAGAAGGAAAAAATATACCTCAGCTTCAGCAGCTGACTGACCAAGTCCTGCATCAACATCTTCACCAGAAGCATAAATATTCTTTCGAACATTACTTTCAACATTATTATTGCCTGATACATTTACACGGCTCTCATACTGCTTGCACAAAGAGTCCTGATTCATACCAAAATCAAGAAAACCTGTGCGCATTAAAGACAAAGCACCCCTCAAGCTATCAAGGAGCGATGTTTCACGCTTTGCCTGTTCATCCAATGCTTCAAAACTGGGGAAAGTACCATCAGCAAGCCGACCTTGAAATTGTTTCACACGATCAGCTGTAGTCGGAATCGTACGAGAGAGATACTCAACTTTATGCAACAGTGATCCAATCTCATCAATAACACCAGCAGAAGGCTTCCCATCACTAGTTGAAGCGGACTGGTGCTTGTCTTTCGTGTTGACATTAGCAAGTTGCGAAAATGGCATCTCGCAATGACCTCCAGCAGGATGTTCATTGGCAATGCCAACATCAGGCTCGCTGCAATGGGTGCCCTCATTGAGATCAACCATTAGATCTTCCACACGATACCGATATGAATAAGCAATTTGGTTGCGGCCTTTCCACTGCATTGTAATACAGGAGTACACTTAGCAGAAAAACTGAAGTTCAGATGATGCATAAAGTAGTATGAAGATCAGATAACAATTAAAAAATATATACAAAACTAGGTAAGTTCACTTGGGATACAAAAAAAATATTGAGATGCAACATAAAAAATTAAAAAAAAAGACTTAGGAAGTTCACTTGCGATGTAGTATGAAGATCAGATGCCACATAAAAAAAGGGTTACAGTTTGAAAAAACTAACCACAATTCTGCCAAACTTGTACTTCATCAACTCTGGTCCACCATTCCTTTCAATGTCCATTTTGTAAATAGCCTTGAGCGGCTTCTCATGCAGAAAGTTTGCGCGAGGAGTTCGAGTATGCATGACAGAATGTGGTGGTAAAAAAATGCTGTCAAGATACATAACAGTGGGGATAACAGCACACCCTTCTAACCCAGCCTGAGGGATATCAGGGTCTTGATATTTAGTAGCAGCTCGTTTCAACTCATCAACAACAAGCTGGCAATAATCCATCTTTGCCATCTTATCATAATCCATGTTCACAAGCATTGCAGCTTCCCTACCGACACGGGTAGCTGAACCAGGACATATGAGCTTGCTAAAAAGAATGGCAAAGAAGACCTTAACAGCCAAATCTTCCTTCTCGGGGTCTTCAACAAGATCAGATAACAATTGACGCAGATCTTTAGGCTCAATACTAGCATTGCTTTCGAACCCAAACTCTTGTTTCAAAAGAGCCAATGACTCGTCATGTCCAGATTCTGCAGGCAGTATAGGAGTATCACCTCCTATAGGAAAACCAAACACCTGATGAACACTGTCTCTATTAACCTCTAGAACTCTGCCAGATCCACAAGCCAACTTCATGGACCCACTGAAAAACACAGCCAAAACCAGCTTGCTCAACCTTCAATCTGTGATGCTCTTTTAACATTGCTGCAGCCGAACGCACTTCACCGAGAGAACAGCGAATAGTTTGCTGAAAACGCGTCTTCTCACCATCAAGATCTTCAACTGCCTTCCTCTTCCTAGCCATAGTTTTCTTTGTCGGCCTTTTCAAAACTTTCTTCGAATCACCTTCCGAAACAACAGGTTTAGAAGGACCTGGCTTCCTACCAACTTTCTTGACCTGGTATAGAAACCACAAAAAAAATTAATGAGAAAAGGAAGTTCACACCAACATGAACACAGAAGTTCACACTACACTAACCTTGGCAGGAGCTTCAAAGTCTGATTCATCGCTAACCACTTCTGTACGACTCTTCTTAGCATTGCACTACATAAAATGAGATGCATAGAAAGGGAAGAGTTCAGATTCAATAAACAAAGAAGTTCACAGTGGTACAATTATGTAAAAATGAACAAACAAAATAACCTTGCCAGCAGCAACACCATCTTCAGTGGAATCTGGGACATATGTCTCATCGACATCAATCTTACGTTTACGGTGACCAAGACGTGATTTCCCAGGAGATGAAACTCGTTTCGAAGCAACCGTGGACTGAACAGTAGCAGCAACACGAGGGCTGCGCCGCACAGGATTTGTACCCTGCACAGTAGCAGCAGATTTAAAAAAATAACAAAAAGAGAAGTTCACAATGGTACAACTATGTAAAAGTGGACAAAAAAGGTATTTAACAGAATAAACAAAAAAGAACATAAAAAAAATAACCTTGTCAGCAGCAACATCATCTTGAGTGGTAGCTGGGGAGTATGTCTGCTGCACAGGATTTCTGGCCTGGGCAGCAGCAGCAGCAGCTTTCGCCAAAGGTGAATTCTCTTTAAACTTCCTGCAAACACCCCTTTCTTTCCTCACTTTAGGAGGAATAGTTTCAGCAGCACATTCATCACGTGTGCTTTCAGCACCCTCGCCGTCACGTGCAACATCATGGACAACGGCATTACCCTTAGCAGACTTTGCTTTCGCAGGGTATTTCCGGTAATATGTAGTCAATTTCTCCTGGTGCTGAGCTAATTTAGCAGCTTGTCTCTCCTTTTCCTTCGCAAGCTGTTCTTCAACCATATAATCCTGAGTAACTACTTGAGTACCAACCACAGATTGAGATTGGGTTTCTTCCATCACAGGTGTAGCTTCAACTGTTTCAGATTCAAGAACTTGCCGAAGAGGAGTATAATCAAAGACAGGGCTGCCCATGTTACCCTTCTCCACAGCAGGAGTCCTATCAAAAACAGGGATATCTAAGAACCGCGGTACACTGTCAGAAGAATATGCAGCAAAATCCTGGTTCAGCAACTCCAGAGATTCTCTTATAGTCTGGTCAGCTGCATAAACACAAAACAAAAACACAAAAAAGGACATGTAAACAAAAAAAGATTGTATGCATTGCAGAAAAAGGAAGTTCACTAGAAAATGTTTGTGAGGTTCACATATGTATGTTGCTAACCTGAATCATCAGCATCATCTGTCACATTAGAAGGTAGATTCCCCAACCCAGAAAACACAGCATCACCACAATCATCAACATGATCAAAAACCTTGCCTAAAAAAACACAAAAAACAAAAAAGTTCACTATCAAACACATAAAAAAAAGAACAAATGTTCAGACTTATACTTCCTATGTACAGCAAAATGTTAATTTCATGATTCACTTAAAAAAACAGCCTATACATGAAAAGAAAGATTATAAATACAGAGAATGAACATAATTAATATAGTGAGTTCATTTAAATGACAAGTAATTCATAACATGTCCTATATAGAAAACACATAAATAGACACAACAATAAATGGTGGCCACAGGGAATTATAACACAGAAAAAAGCCTACAGAAGCAAACCCTAGCACAAAAAATAAATGGTCAAATCATAGGACAGAACAAACAAACATTAAAAATAATATGTTTATTTCATTGTTGACAACGCAAAAAAAGCATGAATTTACAAAACCGAAAACAAACCTCCACCACCGGTCGGAGAATCCTTATCCATCACCAGAAAAATAGAAAGAGGGACGGACTCCCAACCCAAAATTTGAAGACGAGCAGCCCGTATGGGACGAAGTAGAACCACCGCGAGACGAATCAGAGGAGCGGCCGGAGTTCCAACCGCCGGCCGAACGGGGAAATATCGCCGGCAAACACCGAAGACGGCGAGGACGAGGAAACTGCAGCGGACCTAGGGTTTAGAACAAAGGGGAAATGGTGGATTTCGAGTAGAAAAAGGAATAAGAACAAGGGACGGGGGAGAGGAAAACCATGCGGGGGGCAGCAGTTACCTAGAGCGCCGCCGCCATTGCGGAGAGGATGGAGCAGTTTAGGATGGTCCGTCTGCGAGTGGGAAGTGGGGAGAGAGAAGACGAAGGCACAGACAAGCGGAGTAAAAAGGGGAGTTGGGAAATAACTGCAAGAAAATTATAATAAAAAAAAGAGGCAACAATAATAAAAAAACACTAAACGTTACCTCTGTCAGTCAGATAGAAACGACAGGAAGTTCACATGAAACTGCGACTGCGATTCACTTTATGTGAAAAAAGGAAAAATTATATGGTGGGGGGTCAAAACCGCACCGACCACACAACCATTACGAAGTGCACTTGATAAAACAGTCAGGAGTTCACTCACTTGAAAAAAAGTATTTCACTATGTTTTAAAACCATTTATTGATTTCCTAAAAATGGCAGATGGGAGTTCCCCACAACAATACGAAGTGCACTTCTGAAAACGCAAGGAGTTCACTCATTTAAAAAAAAGGTATTTTACTCTGTTTTAAACATTTGTTAAATTCCTTTTATTCATTTCCTAGTATGGGGGGGGTCCCCCCCCCAACCCCCCCCTTCCCTAACTAATTAATTTTATTCCATGCTAGCCCCCGACTCGGTTTTGTACATTAATGAGAAGTTCACAGCTTACTAACAGAGAAATACATACATGCTCAATGTAGATTTACATGAAAAACAGTCAGGAGTTCACTCAACTTAAAAAAAAGTATTTGACTATGTTTTAAAACCATTTATTGATTTCCTAAATATGGAGGATGGGAGTTCCCCACAACAATACGAAGTGCACTTCTGAAAACGCAAGGAGTTCACTCATTTAAAAAAAAGGTATTTTACTCTGTTTTAAACATTTGTTAAATTCCTTTTATTCATTTCCTAGTATGGGGGGGGGTCCCCCCCCCCCCCACCTTCCCTAACTAATTCCTTTTATTCCATGCTACCTCCCGACTCTGTTTTGTACATTAATGAGAAGTTCACAGTTTACTAACAGAGAAATACATACATGCTCAAAAGTAGATTTACATGAAAAACAGAGGCCCCAACTTATCTGTATCATGAAAATCAAACAGGAAATTGAGAAAAGTTCATGCATATCGGTAGTTCACATCATAAAATTAAAGAAGTTCATTAGTTATAACAACAAAAACATTCACTAGTGCGTATGAAAAAACAAAACAGATGCCAAAAAAAATCTGGATTATGTTGCTACATCAAGTGTAAGCATGAAGGCCACCGCGTCATCACTGCATCAAGTGAGAAAAAAATAACTACAGGAGCATGCGCAAAAAACGAACTAAGCAGTAACATAGATCTGTGAAGAAATCGTGTATTAGGATCAAGCAGAACCTATCAATCAACAAACCATGGAGGAGACATACCCAAAAACCATTACCGTAGAGAACAACACCCGGAGGAGTAAGGGCGGAGCCATGAACGTAGAAGATTTAACGAAGAAGGACGGCGGACCTGTGTGACAGCCATCAGAAAACCAATCTGCAGCTGAGGATAAAAAGAAGATAAGAGCAGCGTAGAGCTAGCATGGAATAACTGTGCCGCAGAATATTGACGATCTGCGGTGCAGCCGTGGAGAACAAATTCGTCGGTGAAGCGTCGGAGGAGAGCACGGAGATGAGGAGCCGCCGTCGACGAAGTTCTCCGATAGGAATCGAGCGAGGAAGGAGATCGGCAGCGAGCAGGGAGGAGCTCGGGAGCGAGCAGGGAGATGGTGGAGCGCGAGAAGGTAGGAGATGGGTAGCGAGCGGGAGGTGGGATGCGAAACGATTGGTTGACTCGTAGGAAGTTCACATGCGAGCGGGAGCGGGACGCGAAAAACACGTGTGCTGCGGGCGTGCGAGTCAATTTGTTGACTCGTCGGAAGTTCAGACGCGACGATTTGGGAAGTTCAGAAAGGGTTCGAGAATAGTTATTCTCGAACCGGTTCGATATATATATATATATATATATATATATATATATATATATATATATATATATATATATATATATATATATATATATAACTATTCTCGAACCCCCTTAAGAGTGGTTCTAGAATAGTTATTCTCGAACCCCCTAGCCCAACTCTAAAATCCGACCGATCAAACCAACCAACCGAAAAAACCAGCGACCCACCTCCCAACCTTATCCGAACTCCTCTTCAGGTCACTACTCCACGCACCTACTTCACCTTCTTCCCAATCGACGGCATCCCGGCCGAACTCCCGCTTCGCCTTCTTCCCGCCGGAGGCAGCTACTCCCCGGCGCGGCTCCCAAACTCCTGCCCCGGCTTCTTCCCTTCGGCGAACTCCGTGGCGAGGCTCCCAGATTCCCGCCATGGCTTCTTCCCGTGCGGTGGCCGTGAACTCCCCGGCACAGGTCCCGAACTCCTGCTCCGGCTTCATCTGCATCGACGGCGGCCATGTACTCGCAGGTGCGGCTCCCAAAAATCCTATCCCGCCTTCTTCCTCGCCGGCCCCGGCCAACCCAGGCTCTTAACCGCCCTGGCTCATCCCCCAACTGGCGAGACTCGCGAGGCCGAGGTGCCGCGCCTACAGCTCCCGACCAACCGAGGAGGTCGCAGGACCCGCGCGATGTTGCAGGCGGCTTCCCGCCGGCACTTGGGGCTAGCCGGCAGGGATTAAAGATGGGATTGGGCGGGGACCTTCCATCGATTGGAAAGGCTGGGCGGCAGCAGAGGCGCCCCGATCTTCCTCCCCATCGGCGGCAGCTACGGCGCCTCGACCTCCTTCCCAACCGCGGAGGCTGGAAGTTCGCGTTGCGTGTCCGTCCAAGTTCAGAACGCATTGGTTCTTCACCGCTCCGCCCCCAGCCTCTCCAGCACACCGCAACAGAAGTTCGCGGCGCGCCTCTGTGGCAGTTGACTATGCCCAGTCCGTTTTCACCCCTGGCCAAAGACGCGGAAGATCTTCCGTGGCTGTCAGTCCCTAGTTTCCTGTGTCCACGGCTGCCGTGCACTCTGTCGCCCTGCCTAGCATCTCCTCGTAGCAGTAGTGCGCATCTGCTTCCCTTTCTCCTCCTGCATAATCTCGTATGCATTGCTGCAGCTGCTAATCATCTCCCTACTGCAAAGTAGCTGCACCATATTTCTTTATAACTCTTTGCAAAAATATTTCAGCTCCGATGTTGTTTATTGATGCAAATTTGATTATGGTTGCATCATTCTTATAAAAAAAAAATTCCATGTGTGTGCATGTCCTATAACTATTTGTTGTACTGCCTAAGAGTGATCTATTACGAAAGTTAAGAAATACAATGGTTGCAAGTTCTTAATTTCTTGAACTAGTAGTTCTGAATTTCAACAACCATCAACGTATATGGCAAATCTCCCATGTAATGTCTGGTCTCATTCAATATTCCAGTTTGGTGTAGACTTTTCTTTTGTACGTCAAAACTAGCTTGTTATGCTTATGATACTGACTATCATTTTTTGACTCCCCTTTTGATGAATGAGGGTTCAAGTAATTTTTTTTCACATCATTGGAACAAGCTATACAGGGGCTGAAGTATCCTGTGCAATGAGACCTGAATTTCTGGCTTTATGCTTTAAAATGAACCTCTTTAGCAAGAGGAGAAGCCATTAATCTGCATCTATTTTTGAATGGATGATTGCAATAAAACATGATTGTTATGCACTGTCCTGTAGAAATTATCTATATTTTGGAAGTTTCGTTTTTGTTTCTGAGAAATATACTCTTTGCTGTTGGGAAGTGTAAGTGTATTGTCTCATTTTTTCTCGTGTGCATCTAATCCTAATGCGTTGCTGCTTGTTTATCTCAGTTTATTTTGTGTAAGTCGACACTTCAGTTTTGTGCTTTTTAACAGTTCACCCTTGTGTCCAGGAGCTCACTAAATTTGCTAAGTATCATCGTGCGACCGGACGGAGCTCCTGATCTCCGCTACACGCACGCGTCCATGGCATTCACCACGCACTGCGCTCCTACTGCCGTTTCATCTCACTGTCGTGAGAAGGCTCCTGTGCCACTCTTCTGCTTCATCCTGATACCTAGTAGACGTTTACTTTCTTTTCCCACCAATTCATGTTTCTTATGCAAAAAATAGTAGATGGAAGATGCAGTATGCATTGTTGATGTGTGATGCTGATTAGGCAAAGAGAAGTTCATTCCATGTGTATGGAAAATTCACCTTTTATTTTCATGTGAGTTCACTTCTTCTCCATTGTTCATGCTTCCCCTACATGACCTGCAGGACCGCGCCACCAGCGCCTTCGCGGGAGTTCACTGGTTTGTATATATTTGATAACTCGCCGCTGCAATTCCTGTGTTTGCCGGTTCGTTCGCTCTCGCTAATGAATTCTCACCTATAGCATATGCCCTCTACATATTTGTTGTTATTCCTAAGAGAGATTAAATTAAACACTCTCCGATGTTTGATCTTATTTGTTGTGGAGTTCACTTCAATCTACGAAGGAAATCCATTTAGTTTGGTCAGAGAAGTTTTATTAGTTCACACAGTAAGTTTGCATATTTCTGTTAGCACCACCTCAGTCTAGGTAAGTTCATCTCCCCCCTCCTCTTTCGTGCAGGAAGTTGAGCAGCCTCTAGCCTGATTGATGCTATGGAAAACTAATTCTGAACTACTACATGGATACAACTGAACCACAACGTGAGTAGCTTGCTAGCGCTGCAGAATCTGCAGTTTAGAAAGAGTGCGCAGTTCAGAGAGTTAATGTTCAGAGAACTCATTTTTACGGGGAAGATCAATAAGTCCATGATTAAAGATAGAATATGGTGTTTAATAAGTTCACTTCTAATAATCTATGAAGCTCACTTCTCCAAATCTGTGAAGCTCACTTCTCTTAATTTGTGAAGTTCACATCGACTGCTATTTACATTTTATTTATTCCTGCTAGATAAAATATTTGTGAAGTTTGTGGCTGCGGGATGGATGATCCGGTAATACTCCATGGGGATTTCAACGCTAAAACTTAAGGTAATTATCTAGTAAACTATGCATATGCATTCAAGATTCCATTCCCGTTCCCTATTATTATGCAGTTATACTCATTCTTAACACTAAGAAAGATCTATATTTTGCCCATAGCAGTCTGTACAAATTAGTATCAGAGCAAAAAGGTAGAACAATTTGACATTTTTTCTGCAACTAATTGAGCAGTACTAATCTCAAAAGTAGCTGAAACCTACAAAGCTTCACAAGCCTACACTTGAGTTTCTGATTTTTATGCTAATAAGATATGTGGAATTTCCTTTTTGAAGTTCACATTACTTGATTGGCGTAGTGCACCTTTTTCCATATGTGAAGTTTGATTTTTTATATGACTTAACTATCATCACAGTACCCACAAGCAGCATTGCAACGAGCTGGGAGTTCTTGCGGCTGGCTCCTGCGGTTGTCACTGCAAGTCATGCTCTTCATTGCGTGAAGTAGCCGAGCACAAGTGTGCACAACAGGAATTAAGGTGCGGAGATGACGAGCTCACTTTTCCTAATCCGCAGAGTTCACTTCTCCTAATTCGTGAAGGTCACATCTCCTGTTACTTTAGTTTAGATATTCTTGCTAGATGGAATATTATTTTATTTCTTTCTGATATTGTAAAGCTCCATGTGCAGAAATGTAGCTACACTGGGGGTTCACTCGTGTATCCTCGATAGTCCAGCGGGCTTCTCGAAGGAGTCCAGCACACGACCGCACCCCTCAGCAGTCTAGTGTGTGTTGCTGGGAAGTCCACCTGCAACTCCGTGGATACTCAGGCGGACCGCTGCCAGATAACTTCACTCACATCATGGAAGCAATAATGTCTTAGCTGTCCATAGCTTTGGCGAGTCTCTCTTGCCCAGGTCAGCCTGCTACTCACACTGTGGACTATGGTTGCTATGATGGTTGCTGCTATGCGAAATGCTATTGCTTCCTGTGATTTTATTCTTGGTTGTAATTGCTTGTTTATTTACAACATTGAGCGGGTCACATGTTAATTGTGAGAAGCCCAATTAGGCCAAATAGGGGGTTCACTTTCCTGTTAAAGAAGATATCAGAAAATGCCCTCGGTGCACCTGTTAGTTTTAGGAAGTTCACTCATTCGGTTTAGATAGTGCACTTGTTATTTATTTCCATCTTGACATCAAATTTTTAATCGAAGTTCTGGTCCATTGTTGGCAAAGTTCATCCCAAGTTAATTTCATCCCTAATAATTGAAGTACACTCAGCAAACCACGACGGTTCAGTGCCGTCAATCTGTTTCAACTAGACAAAATGTAGACCGATCAACTCATCTTGTCCAATGAAACATTGAGAGAACAGTTGTCATATGTTTACTCATAAATCTGAGAAATTTTAGTTCCTCTAATATGTTAGAAATTAGTACCTGATGTGGTCAGGTTCAGTTTCTATTCTGGCAGCCATAAAAGTTTACCTCGTCCACACATGAAGTTTACCAATTTTTAAATGGAAGTTCACTTTGTCCAATAGTTAAAGCCCACATCAAAAAGTTTATCATAAAAAACATTGTTGCGGCAGGGGACGCTGCCTCCCCTGATAAACATAGCTTCATTTTCTTTAACTGAATCCACACATGGTATTATTACAGGATATAATTGAAGTGAATACCTAGTGATAGAAAGTAGAAACATGTTGTGGTCTTTGTATTTATTTTGTCTCTTCTAGTCCTGACCATAGCCTTCCCCTACTGATCCAAGTATAATCATTACACTGATACAAGTACACTTTACCTTTTGTTCCAGGAACAACACTTGGAGCTCCCTTAAGATGGCGTTTGGTGTACCTTTGAAGCCATGGTCCTAAGCTTCTCCAAACCACCCCGTTCCCTGCCTCACTGGTCTCACTCTTGTACTCGTCTGGTTGACCATGCCTTCCACCGATGGGAGTTCACAAAGCCGCGTGTAGGAGTTCATTGGCACCAACACTTTCAGGCTCATACGCGCACCTCGCCAATGACATGGCTGCCATCCCAAGCTCTCGGCCTTACACAACGGGCGGCTCACAGACAACAACGAGTCCAGGCTCATTACACAGCAGCAGCCCCCCAGCAGCGTACCAACGATGAGGCAGCACACTGCATATTTTTACAAGTAGCGGACATTCCTATATGCGCACAACTAGTACCTGATGTGGTTAGCTTCAGTTTTTTTATATTTTGGCTCTTGCCTAGAAAGTTCTGTAACACAGATTCTCTCTGTAATTGAATATTTGCATCAATCGGTTCACTAGCTTCAAATAGAAAAAGAAGTTCACCTCATCCCCATATGAAGTTAGCTTATTTTTATTTTGGAAGTTTGTTTTGTATACTGATATTTTGTATTTTGTGATGCTATTAGCTATTTGTTTCAACGAATTATTCTGTGAAGTTCCTCTTTATTTGTTAGGAACTTCGGTTTGCATGTATGTGAAGATCCCTTATTATTAAGAATTTTGTCGAATTTGTTTCTGGAAGCTCACTTTATATATTTGTGAAAGTTCAGTATGTACGTATGTTAGTCTACGCTTTGTACTACGCATCCTGGTACCATGTGCTTCATATGAAAATAACTAATGTAAAGCACATGTATCCTTTTCCTATAAATGTTAAAAAACAAATGAAGTTCACTGTTTAGGCTTCCGTGGTTTGATATACAAAACATCGAAGTCCACTAAGAGAAATAGAACAAAAACAGAGAAGTTAGATAATTCCATACTTTAGTATATTTTGAACTGCTCCTAAACCATAACTTTTTTGGAAATATTCTATATGAAAATTTGCACTTTTTTCATAACTTTCTAGCGATGTATCATTTGTATCATTCTGATCGAAAGTTTGAAAACTATCACAAAAACTGAAAGCAAAATCGACAATTTACATACTCCGTCAGGAAGTTCACTAGCATGTCATGAGAAGTTCACTCTCATATTCAGGGTAGTTCAACTAGTCTGCATTTTCTAGGCGGAAATCATATGCATGAAAATCGTGTGTACAGCCTCCGGTTTCCCAAATTGACCGCCACCCCATGCAATTGGCAATGATATGACTCTACTCATACTCCACGGTGCTGACATGCCACACCTAACCAATCTAAGTGAGACAATTTTAAAATGTTCCGAGTCGGCGTTGCATCCGATTGTGGGTATTTCTGATATTAATTTTAAGCAGTTTAGAATTTGGAAACATGTTCAACATGAAAAAGTTTCTCTTAATCAATATCTATCCAACGACATATCATTTGCAATAATCTGACAAGCGGTTAAAAATTACAACCTAAGAAACCTTTGAAAAAACATGAAGTTTGGAAAATGGGAACAACCGTTTTCAAATCTTCTCTTAAACCGTGACGAATTTGGGAAAATGTTCAACATGAAAAGGTTTCTTCTAGTTAATAGCTTTCCAACGACATATCACTTCCATCAATCCGACAAACGTTTTAAAAACCAGAGCCAAACAAGTTTAGTAAAATCGAGAAATCCGTGAAAACATATTTTGGTATATTTAAAATTAGTTTTAAATCATACAGAATTTCGAAAACAAATATAAACAAAAAAGATGCGCAATTTGTATATCTTTCCAACGCCATATCATATGCGTCATTCCGATAAGCGGTTCGAAAATTGGCAGCAAAACACTGTCCGTCAAAACATGAAATTCTGGTTTTCCGCCAGGAAGTTCACTTCCCTGCAGCAGAAAGTTCACTTACCTCCGTACGGGAATTTACTCCCCGTATAGAAGTTCATATCTGAAATGGAAGTTCACTCCTTACAATGTTGAGGTCCGTCTGGAAGTTCAGATGCAGATAAGGGGAAGTTCGGATCTGTATCCAGAGAAGTGCAGATGCGACGGAAGTTCGCTATATTTTCTGAAGTTCACTTCAAAACTAGACTAAAGTTTCGGAAGTTCGTCCTGTACAATATTGAAGTCCGTCGGGAAGTTCAGATTCAGGGGAGAAGAAGTTCACATCCACAGAAGTTTGCTATAATTTTATTACATGCCTGAAACTTTTATACCGCGATCGGAAGTTCACTAACAGATATAAAGAAGTTCACTTTTATATTCGAGCATCTCATGCACTCTGTTTTTCTGGACGGAAATCATACGCATAGAAATCGTCCGTACAACCACCGATTGCGCAAATCGACCAACTCAACGTACAATTAGCACTAATATAACTCTACTAATACTCCAACATATCGCAATGCCACACCTAATCAATCTAGATGAGCCAATTTCGAAATGTTCTTGTGTCGGCGTTATCTTCACTTTTATGTATTTCTGAAATTAAACTAAAATCATTTAGAATTTGGAAAAACATTCAACATGAAAAAGATTCGCCTAATCAATATCTTTTCAACGCAATATCATTTGGAACATTCCGATAAGTGGTTCGGAAATAAACCCCAAAAACAGTTCGAAAAACCGAGAAGTTCGAAAAACGTAATCAAGTTTTTTTCAAATCTGCTCTTAAACTATAAAGAATTTAGAAAAGTGTTATTCATGAAAAAGGTGCGTCTAGTCAGCACCTTTCCAACGGCATATCATACGCATCATTCCGATAAACGGTTTGAAAACTGGAACCCCAAAACTGTACAAAAAATAGGGAAATCCGCGAAAATGTTGTTTTGTATATTTAAAATTAAGTTTAATCAATATAGAATTTTGGAAAACAATGAACACGAAAAAGTTGCGAAATTTCCGTGCGAATCCAACGGTATATTATACGCATCAATCCGATAAGCGGTTTAAAAATCATCATGAAAATACTGTCCGCACGAACATGCAATTCTGGTATTCCGTCGAGAAGTTCACTAGGAAAACACCCGGAAGTTCAGAAAGGGTTCGAGAATAGTTATTCTCGAACCGGTTCGAGAATAGCATATATACTACCATACGGAAGTATATAACATACTTTATTGGTTCGAGTATGTTCGTACACTATATCTAAGATACTCCATACCAACTTTGGTGAAAAAAATTAAATACACCCATAGTTTGCACTATATATATAAAATACATGCATATTTATACGTAAAGAAATAGTGTACGTAAAAAAATGTACATACTACCTACAAAGTAGTATATATACTACCAAAATATTCTTATATACTTCATACTACATGTATATACTCTTCGGTATGATAGATACTACCTAGATTGTGTGAAACACACGTGAGAGTAACTACACCCGGGTGTAGCATGAATAACTATTCTCGAACCCTTTCTGAACTTCCGGGGTGTTTCCTAGTGAACTTCTCGACGGAATACCAGAATTGCATGTTCATGCGGACAGTATTTTCATGATGATTTTCAAACCGCTTATCGGATTGATGCGTATAATATACCGTTGGATTCGCACGGAAATTTCGCAACTTTTTCGTGTTCATTGTTTTCCCAAATTCTATATTGATTAAAAATAATTTGAAATATACAAAACAACATTTTCACGGATTTCTCTATTTTTGTACAGTTTTGGGGTTCTAGTTTTCAAACCGTTTATCGGAATGATGCGTATGATATGCCGTTGGAAAGGTGCTAACTAGGCGCACCTTTTTCATGAAGAACACTTTTCTAAATTCTTTATAGTTTAAGAGCAGATTTGAAAATACGTGATTACGTTTTTCGAACTTCTCGGTTTTTCGAACTGTTTTTGGGGCTTATTTCTGAACCACTTATCGGAATGTTCCAAATGATATTGCGTTGAAAAGATATTGATTAGGCGAATCTTTTTCATGTTGAATGTTTTTCCAAATTCTAAATGGTTTTAGTTTAATTTCAGAAATACATAAAAGTGAAGATAACGCCGACACAAGAACATTTCGAAATTGGATCGTCTAGATTGATTAGGTGTGGCATTGCGATATGTTGGAGTATTAGTAGAGTTATATTAGTGCTAATTGTACGTTGATTTGCGCAATCGGTGGTTGTACGGATGATTTCTATGCGTATGATTTCCGTCCAGAAAAACAGAGTGTATGAGGTGCTCGAATATAGAAGTGAACTTCCTTATATCTGTTAGTGAACTTCCGATCGCGGTATAAAAGTTTCAGGCATGCTCAAAATGTACTTCCTACATGGGTCAAAGTGAACTTCGCGCCGGTACAAAGTGAAGTTCGACAAAAGCAATTTTCCAGCATGTTCATGGTGAACATCCTCCACATTCAAATTTTAATGAATATAAATTTTGAACTTCAAAGGTAATATTGACAAAGAATAAATTTTTGCTTGGTTAAAGTGAACTCTCGCGCGGTACCAAGTAAACTTCGCCCTACCAAAGTGAATTTCGGTCAAAGGTGAACTTCCACGCGACACAAGGTGAACTTCCGTTCTGACAAAAGTTATTTTCTATCTTGATCAAAGTTAATTTTGACAAAAAAAAAATTAATTTCCGTCTTGTATAAAGTGAACTTCCGTGCGGTACAAAGTAATCTTTTCGGCCTGAACAAAGTGAATTTCGACAAACAGTAACACAAGAGAAATGCAAAATTAAGGCTAATTCCCCCGCAAGAGAAATGCACATTGTGCAACGCAAAATGTACTGAATTGTTGTCGCATGATCAATCGGCATATGTGAACTCCACAAATTATTAGAAGTGAACTCCACTAATCAGAAGATGTGAACTTCACATATACCATGTCGAGCTCAATCCTCGTGATGTTCCAGGACATCAGTGGCTACGCGGAGATCCAAAGTTTAGAAGTTTAGACCAGCGCAAAACAGTGATTTTTATCCACCGCCCAATATTTGTGTATCTTGTCTTTTTCCTACACAAATTCCATCCAAAGAACACCATGAGAGGCATTGCAACAGCTAGTCGACGAAATCCCAGGATGTTGAAAGTAGATTCTCGTGGACAGGGGTGACCTCTCGTGTTCCCAGCTTTAATATCTTTGTTTAATGCCTAAGTCATACGAGCAATCCTTCACATATCAAATATGTGTACTTCCATTATTTTTGCACGGTTCAAGCCCACAGAATGTACTTCCTGGAATGAAGACAATTAGTGCACTTCCAAATATACAAGTGAGTTCACCGTCCATGTACTGCAACACAGCTCATACAATTTTACAAAGCAGTGCAAACTAGTCAGCACTCGCACAAGCACTGCACAATAATATTCTAGCAAACAAAATTTCTAAAATAGATATCAAATAGTACACGCCGAGTAGCAGTTCCGAACTATGCACATGCTGCTCCACCTGGAAGCAGTTCTGGGCTTGCACCACGTCCAAAAATTAGCAATTGATATAGGGAAGCTAGCTTCTCACCAGTAGCAGAATTGATCCATAACACCTTCCTGGTCTGATGGTTTCGATCGCCAACACCTTTTGCATGGGATTCAGTGTGAGAATCCTACACAAAGCATCGCGCTCAACTTTGATGACTTGTTGCCTGCACGGTGGGCTTCAGGCCGCAACAGTCTGAACTTCCCCAAAATCAGTATTGAGCTTCATGACACATGACGGACTGAAGTCTCACAAGAACAATTCACCTCACAGCACCGAAACTCGCCCTTCACTATAACTAGTGGGTACCCTCCAAGAGAATCCAGAGCGCCATTTTGCGTGGGAGAGATGGTACCTGTCGGAGGAGCACGCACCCGCTCACAGAAGGTATCGGCCAGGGAATCAGCGGCACAGGGCCCCGTTCAATAATTTTACGACATGACCGCAACCAGCGCGACATGCTACTGCAGAAATCTGCCACGCCAACAAATGGAAGAAAATAGGTTCATCAGTTTGTATCAAAGGAAGAAAATAACAGAAGAGAATCTAGATGTATTATATAGAGAAGCTACAGCGAACATGCATGGGAGCTAGAATGGAGCACAAAATACACAACTTGTTAATGGCCAAATCAAATATAAGCTCACAGCCGCAGGCATTCCGAACCAATTAAACAACAGCCTGTTAATGCATCAGCCTATGTTGGACTAACTGAACTTCTCCAATGTATAAAAGTGAACTTATGCAATGTATATAAAGTGAATTTACAGCAATCAACTAATGTTTAGTTCAAATCAATAATACATTGCTTTCAAATAAAATGAACTTGGCGAGAAAATGAACTTGGCCATGTAAACAATATGAACCTTTTTCCTTCTACATCGCAAATCATTGTACCTTTTTAAAATATAAGATATCATGCATAGCAATAATCTTTGTATTTAACAATATGAAGGGACTTCGGTATATTTATATATGACAAACTTCTGGTGTACAAAGAGCGATTTTCGTATGTTTCTCTGTTATTGTATAAAGTGAACATGCTAGCAGCGGAGATCGACGGAGCTTGTGTAATGAACTTCCTGCACTCACATAATGAACTATGAACTTGTATTCACATTCTTGCTCATGAAATGAATCACACAACAAACTAGCATCCAAACTATCTGTTTTTATTTCTATACTGGTAGTTTAGAAGGAACAATACAGGTTTAGCTTCATGTCATTCAAAATTAGCAACAGATACGAACTTCCGGATATGAAAATAGTGAATTTCGTGAAAAAATAAACTTGTAGAATTAACTTCCTACAATTTTGGGTGCTGGCAGAGAAGGCTTAGTCTATGATACAATGATACAAAAGAAAAGTATGTCAAGAACTGCCATTACCTATTAACCATAATAGTATAATACAACTGCAATGTTTCATTCCTGTGTTTTATCCAAACTCCGCTGCTTTTCCACCTCTCCCAGATCTTATAGGCTTACAAATAGCAAAAAATGGAGTATCCAAAAGCATTCCGAAAATGTATTTTGTGAAGATACACCTGCACATCAGAGATGCAAGGAAGTAATTTCTTGAAATCGGAAAGTGAACTTCAGAAATGACTGTTGTGTGCTGCAATTATCCAAACTTTGCCTAACCATAATGCTACTACTCCCTACACATAAGGTAAAAAAATCTAACACAATTCATAGACATCATTATTAGTTCAAGTAGCATCAGCATACCAGTGTGGACGAAATAGGAATGATAGCGTAGAGATGAGTTAAGATATTTAAAGTTCAGACCATTCAGTGAAAGTTCAAAATAAACCTTGAAATTAAACGCGGATAGACAACACTCACCGACTATATAAAGCTGAACTTTCACACCGAGAGAAAGTGAACTTCCATTGTGGTTTGGCCGACAAAATAGTTGATGAGGCAACTCCCGTGAGAAAATAGACAAACTTCCCCATGGAGTATTACCGGATATAGCATAGTAGGCTTGATCAAGTGGTGTACCTTACATATAACAAAAAAGGTAGCATAAGGATACTAGTAGACAGTGGTAGATGGTCAAGAGCAAATGAAATACTACTAGATAATGCTTTTATACATCAAAACAAGATTGAGCTCCTCAACAATATGCATTTTTGTTCAAATGAACTTCATTTTATTTGCGGAGTGAACTTCACTTTTACAAAAGTGAACTCACCATTACCATTTAGTTTGTTTCATAGAAAAATGAAATGAATTTTCACGGTGTGCAAATTGAGTTTCCCATTATGTCCGAAGTGAACTATCCAACAAAAGTGAAGATGGTTCGATTATATTTGAACCCCAATGCAGCAGCCAGGTGCTCGGTCAGCCCCAAGAAGACCTACACTGATCTGCTACAGAATGAAGTGTGAACTTCCAGAAATGAAGATAAATTATCATGAATATTGAACATAAATATCAAATTGATCCATCTGCACTTCCCGAATGCAAATAATGCACTTCCAAGAAAGAAAATAAAAATATGGAGGACGAGACCAACAAAAGACTAGTAATAATCAATAAACTAACATTTGATTGCCTTCAGGTTCTAGCACATAAACTCAGTAGCAACTTCTTAGAAACTTTGTCACAACTATACCCATTTGTGTCCATACTGCAGGTATGTGCAAGTGCAATGATTTACTTTAACATTCTAAAAATTTATCACACCGAGTGAACTGTTATGGAGTGCACTTCCCTGATGTATACGATGCTGACACGTTGACACCAACGGATCCGCGGGATGTAGATCATCGTTGAACCTCCACCAAGTACCCCAAACTCCATCTTAAGAGAGCTCTAAGTATTGTCAAATTTACTTCCTGGAATAAAAGGTAGAGTATACCTGCATCAGTGCAATGGTTATACTTAGTTTGTAGAGACTATGGTTAGGACCAGAAGAGACAAGAAACTGAATATTAAGATTGAAGAAACAAAGGTAGCTTCTAAATATCTCACGTAAATAAAAACTACAGGGGCACAGTAGTGCTAATAATAATAATGTGAACTTCTTTTTCTTATTTACCAGTCACATAAATATATCCCCATATGCCTTTTACTCTATTTTGCTTATGCATCCAAGTAACAATCGAAAGCACCAACCTATGTTCCTTTATATATTTAAAAAATACAAAGGAAGCATCAAAGAACAAAGGAAATACCAACTATGGGCTCGCTAGAAGAACAATAACACATGCAATGTTTTTTTATTCTATAAGTTCAAATTATTATGGAAATAAAAGGTGGATTTCTCCTCTAGATTAAGTAATTTTCCTTCTTTTCTCATGGGCGAAGAATTAAAACCTTTTGAGAGAAAAAAGGTAAAACCCCGAATTGGACGAGCCGAACTTGCCGCTAAATAAAAGCGAACTTCCTGAAAAATAAAACACGAACTCATAGTATGAGTAGAACTGGACTTCAGCTTTTGAAAATTCCGAACTTCTAAAATATGTCCATGGTTATTAATAAAAGTTAGCAACTACCAAACATAGGAACATAGTGAACTTTACATAGGAACATAGTGAACTTTACATAGGAACATAGTGAACTTTTTATTCTAAAAAAGTGAAATTTTAACATGCCCATTTTATACTGATGGTACAGATAATAAATCTTGAACTTAAGCTGAACTTTCAGACAGAGAGAAAGTGAACTTCAACGCGGTGGCGTTGTGAACTTGCCAAAAAATAATGGACAATGCAAAATCCCAGAAAAAAGAAGGCGAACGTACCCCTGACATCAGTATTGAAATGCAATGCTATAATGAACCAGTGAATGATGCAACATATGAGACATTCATCTAACATCTGGAAACTAGAAGTACGACTGAAAATATCTCCGTTTGGACTACATATGAGCCCAACATCAAATGAATCAAGCAAAATATTTTATAACAAATGTACCCCCAGAGTGTCAATCTGAACGACAACAATATGAAAATCAAGAAGGGATATGTACCATCTCAGGGATTGGGCCAGTCTTGGAGTACCGTCGTAGTACTGTCCTGCAAAGAGAAAACCCAAACAATTAGTAGCATACAACTAAGATGTATGGCTTGGAAGGAAAAGCTAAAGCGTGATTACAAATATTGTGGTAGCGAAAAGGTCACAATAGTATATACTTTTAGTGCACCCTGTAGACTACATAGATAGGCAAGCAACAACAAAATGCAATGCAGAGTTTGGTGCATGTGAACTTCTAATGGCAGCTCACTAGACTTCCGGGCAATACGACACGCCACAGCAAGGTCGCAAGGAGCAGGAGCACAGTAAGGTGGACTGTATTCCGTATTCCCAGGACTCCCAGAGCGGCGCACATGGAATTCCACGAAGGCGATGTGGATTTTCACGACAACAAAAAATGAACTTTCCATGTTAATGCATACAGAGGGCACCAATCTTTTTTACCTGAATGTTCAAAAGCACAAATGCATACATACCAAGAGCAGTACTAAGACCAACGTTAAAAAACTAAGCATGCTTAATTTGGCTACACATAATTCTATCTCTTATAATGTCCTATCTCGTTTACCCAATATAAACAAAAACAAAAACAACACTCCACTACCTTTTCTTCTCTGGCTTAGCTTGGATTGCATCCACTCTGTGACCTTACTTATTTTATTTTTGCGAACTGAACTATTTTATGTCGAATTAGTGAACTGATTGAAATAATAAAGCGAACTGCTGTTTTGATCTAGTCATGATTTAAATTAGTAAGAGTCGGAGAGGCGAACTGCCCCAAATACACAAGTGCAACGTGGAGAAAAGAATTGGTGAACTATCGATGTGAAGTTACAAAGTGTCCAGAACATACTGTCCAGAATATGAACTCCTTCAGCCTAATTGAAGCGCTAAAAACTAATTTTCCCACATACGTACTGAATATAAATGAATCATCATACCACATCAGCCATATCAAAAATTAACTTCATGAATTTCGAGCAGTGTAGAGCAAAAAATGCACAAACCTGGGTCATAACGAGAAATGCAGAGAGAGCTTTCTATAGTATTTTTGAATACAAGATAATAAATAGGCCATAACGAGAGAAGCAGAGCCCCTGGGTCTCAATTACCTTGGATGTTGGGGGGTCTCACATCTGAAATTTTATGTACTCCAACGGCCAGGAGAATGGCCTGGTGCTCCACGAAATCCTGCAAATATAAAACTGCACTTTCATCAATAGGAAAAGTGAACTTGAGATATTTTCCTATTATCCACACATCAACAACAAATACATCTATTTCCTGTAATGTTTTTGCAAAAAGTTATCATCCAAGAAACAAGGAATGAACTTTCTGACACTGAAAAGTGAACGTTTCCCAAATAAATTTTTTTTTTTGCGAATGGTTTCCCAAATAAATTAAGAATGGACAATCTGTACAAACTGTCTCAGATACAGTCGGAAGCCGTGCATCATCACCCGCAATTCTAAAACCAATCCGAAAAGTGAATATACATGTGAACAAATGAACTTCCACGCAGTAACTAAATACATATACATTAGATTCAATCAACAAAGAAATACATCAACTCATAAGCCAGCAAGCATATTAACTAACCAGACTAGCATGTTGTAATCAGAAACCGTTATGATCCACTCGAAAAAAGCTAACAGATACTAGCAGCAGTAACACTCATGCATAATCGTTGGCTTGTGCTTTATCAAGTAATCAGATATGTGAGTACATACTCACGGGGACCAATGGTAAGATGGGCTCAACGATGCAACCGCATAACCCAATGACGCCAGCGAGAATGCTCAATCAGGGACCGACCATGTGGCCACCGAGGAGGAGAATCCAGGGTTTCTGGTCAGAGCACTCTCTCACGCTCGACGAATTTCGGCGAGGCTGCCGCTACACTCAGAGGGAAGCACGGGGCGGCGCCAATTGACTCCCATGGACGTACAGAGGAGGCAGGGGAGGCCGCCGAGGTTCCGACCTTGCTGGAAGCGAACTTCCATGGCCGGCACAGTTGACTTCCCGAGACAGGGCGTGGGTCTCTTCCAAGGCGACGGCGGCGCTCGAGACCACGTCCGGGGCGAATACAGCGCGGGCGCTCGCGGCGTGGGTCCTCGCCGTGGGGTACGGCGGCATGGAGCCTTGGCCAGGACGACAAAGGCAAGGGCCCTCGGAGAGGGCGACGGCGGCACGGGTCCTCGGCCTGGGAGACGGCGGGGCGGAGCCAAGGCCTGGAAAACTGCGGCGTGGGGCCTCAGCCTGGGCGTCGGCGGTGAGCCAAGGGCGGATCGACGGCGGTGGATCGAGGTAGCAGGGAAAGAGTCGCGAGGAAGATGACTAGGGCTAGGTCAGGTGGGATCCGGGGTAGATGGGGAAGGGGGCGGGGCGACGCTATGGCTCGCCGGCGGTGAGACGTGGAGTGGCAACCGCAGCGGCGGTAGGTGGCGGCGCAGTGGATAAGGAGGAGGAAGGTTAGGGGAGAGGCACGGTGAAAGAGGAAGAAGACCCGAAGTGCGCATCTGGTCTTCCGTTTTCGTGGGCGAGGGAAGCGGGGCGCCGCCGGTCGCCGGAATCGGTTGGAGAGGGCAGCGGGGCGCCGCCGGTCTCCGGGATTGGATGTCGAGGGCAACGGAGGGGGTCTGGATGTGTGTTGACCGGTTCAGGCGGGGGCGTGGAGTGGCCGGGTGGAGTGGCCGGTTCGGGAGAAGAAAGCGAAGCGGGAATAGGGTCCGGTTCGGGAGCAGAAGCTAAGCGGGAATAGGGGGTTCGACAATAGCTATTCTAGAACCCCTCTTAAGGGGGGTTCGAGAATAGTTGGGCTATATATATATATATATATATATATATATATATATATATATATATATATATATATATATACCAGCACTATTCTGCAACCGGTTGCAGAATAATATTCTGAGCACCGACTTGTACTTTCCTGGACACAAGGTTGTACTTCCCGGATAACAGGGTTCAACTTTCTGTCGAACTTACCTGAACTTCCCGTTTTCTTCAGAGGTACTGATTATACCTCGAGTTTCTCAACCATTTGTAGGAACTATGCAAATGATATACCGTTGGATAGATAATGAAAAACCGCAACTTTTTCATGTTCACACTTTTCACAGATTTTGCACGGTATAAATTTATTTTTGAAAATACGAAAACGCTTCTATATGGCCAGAAAACGAACTTTTAGTTCGATTTTCGAATCGCTTATTGAAACTGTGCAAATGATATACCGTTGGAAAGATAATGAAATTGCGCAACTTTTTCATGTTTTAAGTTTTTCAAAATCCTCACAGTTTTTGAACAATTTTGAAAATACCGAAATTCGGACGTACTCAAAAACGAGCGGACAGTAATTTGGATGAATTTTTTCAACCGTTTGTCGGAATGATGCAAATGATATGGCGTTGGAAAGCTATGGACTAGGCGCAACTTTCTTATTCGAATTATTTTCTCTATTCCTTACAGTTTAAGAGAATAACTCGAATTACTGTCCGCCGGTTTATGTGACGGGCACCAAATGATTTCCCCGCGATTTCCATTCGGAATATTTAAACAATGGAAATGATATACGGTTGGAAAGCTGTCAAAATGGCGCATCTTTTTTGTATTTACCATTTTTGCCAAATCCAAACGGTTTAAAACTAATTTTAGAAGTTTTGAAATCATGTTTCCGGTATATTTTGTGGGATAACGGTTTGAATTTGATGGCTTAGATCCATTTATTTGTTGTAAATGTTGTAGGTAATGAAATTAGACATATACTCTACCATATAAAGCTTTTGGTGACAATGATTGAAGTGGTTGGTGATCAAATCGATGAGATTTGGACAATAGATTTCCGCCCCGTAAAAACAGAGCGTTGAACTTCTCTCGACATGAACTTGTACTTATCGAGAAATACGGTTGTACTTCTTTGTGCGGTTTCAGAAAAGTATTCAGTCAAATAGAGCTATAATTTTCACCACACAAAATGCTCAGCACAACCACGCGCATCTGAACTTCCCGTGACATGTTCTTGTACTTCCTGGAAATGTTTTGATGCTAGTGCGTTTTACAAAAACTAGCATGTGTGCTTCGAAATAATAATTTTAGATTGTCCCTATATTCTATTTAAGAGATTATGTACTTCCTGGATCCTAATATTTGAACTTCACAACGTTGCTATGTCAACTTATGTGGGGGTATTTTCTTGATGTAATTACCGCTTGTACTTACTGTTGTGTCCGCATGTACTTCTCGGAATCGCTGCTCGTACTTCCTCGTAAATGATGGGATTATTTTGTTTTTTTCTAAATTTGGACTATATCGGGTTTCTTGTACTTCCTATATTAAGTGGGTTTATTGCTCGTGTTGAATGGTTGTACTTCTCATTGTCAAATATATGAACTTCTTTACGGGTGATGGGATAATTATTGTTTTTTGTACATTTGGATTTTGTCGGTCTTCTTGTACTTCCTATATTAAGTGGGTGTACTACTGGTGTCAAATGGTTGTACTTCTCTCCATCAATTATTTAAACTTCCCCTAGGGTGACGGGATTATTTCGTTTTTTACATTTGGATTTTGTCGGTTTTCTTGTACTTCCTGTAATAGGTGCTTGTACTGCTCGTGTAGAATGGTTGCACTTCTCGTCATCAACTATTTGAACTTCCTTGGGGGTGACGGGATTATTTTGTTTTTACTACATTTGGATTTTGTCGGTTTTCTTGTACTTCCTATAATAAGCACTTGTACTGCTCGTGTGGAATAGTTGTACTTATCATCGTCAAGTATTTGAAATTTCTCACGGATGACGGGATTATTTTGTTTTTTCATTTGGATTTTTGTCGGTTTTCTTGTACTTCCTATCATAAGTGGACGTACTTCTTGTGTCGAAAGGTTGTACTTCTCATCATCGATTATTTGAACTTCCTCACGGGATGACGGGTTTATTTTATTTTTTCTACATTTGGTTTTTGGTCGTTCACAAAAATAGAGCATTGAACTTTCCTCGACATGAGCCTGTACTTTTCGGGCAATACGGTTGTACTTCTCGCTGCAGTTTCACATAATTATTCAGAAAAACCGATAAAATTTTATGTGAACACTTTGTACTTCCTCTATTTACCGCTTGTACTTCCTCTAGTTACCGCTTGTACTTCTTGGAATCGTTGGTTGTACTTCCCCGCAGATGATAGGATTATTTTGTTTTTTTACATTTAGATTTTGTCGGATTTCTTGTACTTCCTGTATTAAGTTGTTGTACTTATCGTGTCGAATGGTTCTACTTCTCAGCATCAAGTATTTGAACTCCCTCGCAGATGACGGGATTATTTTTGTTTTTTCTACATTTGGATTTTGTGGGTTTTCTTTTACTTCCTATATTAAGTGGGTGTACTGCTTGCACCGAAATGTTGTACTTCTCGTCGACAAGTATTTTAGCTTCCTCGTGGATGGCGAGATTTTTTTTGTACATTTGGATTTTCTTAGTTTTCTTACACTTCCTCGTGAAGGAGAACCGAGGAGGGGGCCGGGCGGAGGAGTGGGTGGCCACGAGGGACGGCGCGCCTTGAATCTCGCCGGCGGGAGCTATCGATGGGGAAGAGCCTGCGAGGAGGGAGAACGGGGTCGACGCAAGGCCACGGGAGCGGGCGGGAGGGAGATCGCGGCGGCGTCTAGCGGCGCAAGGAAGCCCGCGGCGGTGTCTGATGTCTACGGGTGCTTCTATTCTTGTAGACAGTGTTGGGCCTCCAAGAGCAGAGGTTTGTAGAACAGCAGCAAGTTTCCCTTAAGTGGATTACCCAAGGTTTATCGAACTCAGGGAGGAAGAGGTCAAAGATATCCCTCTCATGCAACCTGCAACCACAAAGCAAGAAGTCTCTTGTGTCCCCAACACACCAAATAGGTGCACTAGTTCGGCGAAGAGATAGTGAAATACAGGTGGTATGAATGAATATGAGCAGTAGTACGGCGCCGGAAAATAGCTTGTTTGGCGTGCTTGATGGTAGTAATATTGCGGGAAGTAAACAAGCAGTATTAACGCAGTAGTAATTCAGAAAACAGTAACAAGCAGCGATAGCGATATTTAGGAACAAGGCCTAGGGATTAGACTTTCACTAGTGGACACTCTCAACATTGATCACATAAGAATAGATAAATGCATACTCTACACTTTTGTTGGATGATGAACACATTGCGTAGGATTACACGAACCCTCAATGCCGGAGTTAACAAGCTCCACAATAATGCTCATGTTTAAGTAACCTTTAGTGTAAGATAGATCAAAAGACTAAACCAAGTACTAGCATAGCATGCACACTGTCACCTTCATGCATATGTAGGAGGAATAGATCACATCAATATTATCATAGCAATAGTTAACTTCGCAATCTACAAGAGATCATGATCATAGCATAAACCAAGTACTAACACGGTGCACACACTGTCACCTTTACACACGTGCAGGAGGAATAGAACTACTTTAATAACTTTGCTAGAGTAGCACATAGATAGTAGTGATACAAAACTCATATGAATCTCAATCATGTAAGGCAGCTCATGAGATCATTGTATTGAAGTACATAGGAGAGAGATGAACCACATAGCTACCGGTACAGCCCGAGCCTCGATGGAGAACTACTCCTCTTCATGGGAGCACGGCGGTGATGAAGATGGCGGTGGAGATGGCAGCGGTGTCGATGGAGAAGCCTTCCGGGGGCACTTCCCCGCTCCGGCAGGGTGCCGGAACAGAGACTCCTGTCCCCCAGATCTTGGCTTCGCGATGGCGGCGGCTCTGGAAGGTTTTGCGTACCGTGGCTCTCTCCGTAAGGGTTTTCGATGCAGGGGCTTTATATAGGTGAAAGGGCAGCGTCGGAGGGCGAAGGGCGACCACACCATAGGGTGGCGCGGGCCCAGCCCTGCCGCGCCACCCTATCATCTGGGGCCACAGGGCCCCCTCGCGCTCTCGGGTGTTGGATGCTTCGGGCAAAATAGGAACACAGGCGTTGATTTCGTCCAATTCCGAGAATATTTCGTTACTAGGATTTCTGAAACCAAAAGCAAAAAAACTGGCACTTGCATCTTGTTAATAGGTTAGTTCCGAAAACGCATAAATATGACATATAATGTGTATAAAACATGTAGGTATCATCAATAAAGTAGCATGGAACATAAGAAATTATCGATACGTTGGAGACGTATCAGCATCCCCAGCTTAGTTCTGCTCGTCCCGAGCAGGTAAAACGATAACAAAGATAATTTCTTAAGTGACATGCCATCATAACCTTGATCATACTATTTGTAAACATATGTAATGAATGCAGCGATCAAAACAATGGTAATGACATGAGTAAACAAATGAATCATAAAGCAAAGACTTTTCATGAATAGCACTTTCAAGACATGCATCAATAAGTCTTGCATAAGAGTTAACTCATAAAGCAATAATTTAAAGTATAGACATTGAAGCAACACAATGGAAGATTAAGTTTCAGCGGTTGCTTTCAACTTGTAACATATATATCTCATGGATAGTTGTCTATGCAAAGTAATATAATAAGTGCAATATGCAAGTATGTAGGAATCAATGCACAGTTCACACAAGTGTTTGCTTCTTGAGGTGGAGAGAAATAGGTGAACTGACTCAACAATGAAAGTAAAAGAATGGTCCTCCATAGAGGAAAAGCATCGATTGCTATATTTGTGCTAGAGCTTTGATTTTGAAAACATGAAACAATTTTGTCAACGGTAGTAATAAAGCATATGAGTTATGTAAATTATATCTTACAAGTTGCAAGCCTCATGCATAGTGTACTAATAGTGCCCGCACCTTGTCCTAATCAGCTCGGGTTAACACTGATCATCATTGCATAACATATGTTTCAACCAAGTGTCACAAAGGGGTACCTCTATGCCGCCTGTACAAGGGTCTAAGGAGAAAGTTCGCATTGGATTTCTCGCTTTTGATCATTCTTCAACTTAGACACCCATACCGGGACAACATAGACAACAGATAATGGACTCCTCTTTTAATGCTTAAGCATTCAACAAAAGTTAATATTCTCATAAGAGATTGAGGTTTTATGTCCAAACTGAAACTTCCACCATGATGCATGGCTTTAGTTAGCGGCCCAATGTTCTTCTCTAACAGTATGCATACTCAAACCATTTGATTGTGAGAACCGCCCTTACTTCAGACAAGACGAACATGCATAGCAACTCACATGATATTCAACAAAGAGTTGATGGCGTCCCCAGGAAACATGGTTATCGCTCAACAAACAACTTAATAAGAGATAAAGTGCATAAGTACATATTCAATACCACAATAGTTTTTAAGGCTATTTTGTCCCATGAGCTATATATTGCAAAGGCGAATGATGGAATTTTTAAAGGTAGCACTCAAGCAATTTACTTTGGAATGGCGGAGAAATACCATGTAGTAGGTAGATATGGTGGACACAAATGGCATAGTGGTTGGCTCGAGGATTTTGGATGCATGAGAAGTATTCCCTCTCGATACAAGGTTTAGGCTAGCAAAGTTATTTGAAACAAACACAAGGATGAACCGGTGCAGCAAAACTCACATAAAAGACATATTGAAAACATTATAAGACTCTACACCGTCTTCCTTGTTGTTCAAAACTCAATACTAGAAATTATCTAGACTTTAGAGAGACCAAATATGCAAACCAAATTTTAGCATGCTCTATGTATTTCTTCACTAATAGGTGCAAACTATATGATGCAAGAGCTTAAACATGAGCACAACAATTGCCAAGTATCACATTATCCAAGACATTTTACCAATTACTACATGTAGCATTTTCCAATTCCAACCATATAACAATTTAACGAAGAGGAAACTTCGCCATGAATATTATGAGCTAAGAACACATGTGTTCATACGAACCAGCGGAGCGTGTCTCTCTCCCACACAAGGATGAACTTATTCAGAGAACTAAGATAACAAAACAAAAATAAAAGCACACACAGACGCTCCAAGTAAAGTACATAAGATGTGACCGAATAAAAATATAGTTTCAAGAGAAGGAACCTGATACTTTGTCGATGAAGAAGGGGATGCCTTGGGCATCCCCAAGCTTAGATGCTTGAGTCTTCTTGAAATATGCAGGGATGAACCATGGGGGCATCCCCAAGCTTAGACTCTTCACTCTTCTTGATCATAGTATATCATCCTCCTCTCTTGACCCTTGAAAACTTCTTCCACACCAAACTTTAAGCAAACTCATTAGAGGGTTAGTGCATAATCAAAAACTCACATGTTCAGAGGTGACACAATCATTCTTAACACTTCTGGACATTGCACAAAACTTCTGAAAGTTAATGGAACAAAGAAACTCATTCAACTTAACAAAAGCGGCAATGCGAAATAAAAGGCAGAATCTGTCAAAAACAGAACAGTCCGTAAAGACGAATTTTAAAATGGCACCAAACTTGCTCAAACGGAAAAACTCAAAACTAATGAAAGTTGCGTACATATCTGAGGAACACGCACGTAAATTGGCATATTTTTCTGAGTTACCTACAGAGAAAACAGCCCAGATTCGTGACAGATAGAAATCTGTTTCTGCGCAGAAATCCAAATCTAGTATCAACCTTCGATTAGAGGCTTCACTTGGCACAACAAATCACAAAACTAAGATAAGGAGAGGTTGCTACAGTAGTAAACAACTTCAAGACACAAATATAAAACAAAGTACTGTAGCAAAATAACACATGGGTTATCTCCCAAGAAGTTCTTTCTTTATAGCCATTAAGATGGGCTCAGCTTTAATGATGCACTCGCAAGAAATAGAAGTTGAAGCAAAAGAGAGCATCAAGAGGCAAATTCAAAACACATTTAAGTCTAACATGCTTCCTATGCATAGGAATCTTGTAAATAAACAAGTTCATGAAGAGCAAAGTAACAAGCATAGGAAGATAAAACAAGTGTAGCTTCAAAAATTTCAGCACATAGAGAGGTGTTTTAGTAACATGAAAATTTTTACAACCATATTTTCCTCTCTCATAATAACTTTCAGTAGCAACATGAGCAAACTCAACAATATAACTATCACATAAAGCATTCTTATCATGAGTCTCATGCATAAAATAATTACTACTCCCAACATAAGCATAGTCATTCTTATTAATTGTAGTGGGAGCAAATTCAACAAAGTAGCTATCAAATATAGGAGGTATATTGTAATCATAATCAAATTTATCCTCCATAACAGGTGGTAACAAAAGACTACTATCATTATAATCATCATAAATGGGAGGCAAAGTATCATCAAAGTAAATTTTCTCCTCAATGCTTGGGGGACTAAAAATATCATGCTCATCAAAACCAGCTTCCCCAAGCTTAGAATTTTCCATAGCATTAGCAACAATAGTGTTCAAAGCATTCATATTAATAACATTCCCATTAGTTTGCATATAAAGTTCCATGGGTTTTTTAATTCTCTCTTCAAACACATCATGTCCTAATTCAAGATAAAGTTCATAAAGATCTCTCATATTTTTGTTGTTTTCCATTATGCCTAACTAGTGTAAACAAGAAACCAAATGTCGCAATTAAGAGTCTAAAGGAAATAGCCGAGCACAAACACAATGGCGCCGGAAAAGTACTTGGAACCGGAGTATGAGTGCCTTTTACCTTTCCTCCCCGACAACGGCGCGCGAGAAAAGTGCTTGGCGCGTAGTTGACGAGGAGGAAAAGTGCTTAGTTGCTGGGCTTGCCAATGTGTGAGTGCCGTTTACCTTCCCTCCACAACGAGCAAAAGTGCTTGATGTCTACGGGTGCTTCTATTCTTGTAGGCAGTGTTGGGCCTCCAAGAGCAGAGGTTTGTAGAACAGCAGCAAGTTTCCCTTAAGTGGATTACCCAAGGTTTATCGAACTCAGGGAGGAAGAGGTCAAAGATATCCCTCTCATGCAACCCTGCAACCACAAAGCAAGAAGTCTCTTGTGTCCCCAACACACCAAATAGGTGCACTAGTTCGGCGAAGAGATAGTGAAATACAGGTGGTATGAATGAATATGAAGGATGTACGGCGCCAGAAAATAGCTGGCGTGCGTTGATGGTAGTAATATTGCGGGAAGTAAACAAACGGTAACGCAGCAGATAGTAATTCGGTAAAACAGTAACAAGCAGCGATAGATATTTAGGAACAAGGCCTAGGGATTAGACTTTCACTAGTGGACACTCTCAACATTGATCACATAACAGAATAGATAAATGCATACTCTACACTTTTGTTGGATGATGAACACATTGCGTAGGATTACACGAACCCTCAATGCCGGAGTTAACAAGCTCCACAATAATGCTCATGTTTAAGTAACCTTTAGTGTAAGATAGATCAAAAGACTAAACCAAGTACTAGCATAGCATGCACACTGTCACCTTCATGCATATGTAGGAGGAATAGATCACATCAATATTATCATAGCAATAGTTAACTTCGCAATCTACAAGAGATCATGATCATAGCATAAACCAAGTACTAACACGGTGCACACACTGTCACCTTTACACACGTGCAGGAGGAATAGAACTACTTTAATAACTTTGCTAGAGTAGCACATAGATAGTAGTGATACAAAACTCATATGAATCTCAATCATGTAAGGCAGCTCATGAGATCATTGTATTGAAGTACATAGGAGAGAGATGAACCACATAGCTACCGGTACAGCCCCGAGCCTCGATGGAGAACTACTCCCTGGGAGCAGCAGCGGTGATGAAGATGGCGGTGGAGATGGCAGCGGTGTCGATGGAGAAGCCTTCCTTCCCGCTCCGGCGAGGGTGCCGAGCAGACTCTGTCCCCAGGATCTTGGCTTCGAGATGGCGGCGGCTCGGAAGGTTTTGTACCGTGGCTCTCTCCATAAGGGTTTTCGATGCAGGCTTTATATAGGTGAAAGGGCAGCGTCGGAGGGCGAAGGGGCGACACACCATAGGGTGGCGCGGGCCCAGCCCTGGCGCGCCACCCTATCATCTGGGCCCACAGGGCCCCCTCTCTCTCGGGTGTTCCGATAGCTTCCAAAAATAGGAACCCGGCGTTGATTTCGTCCAATTCCGAGAATATTTCGTTACTAGGATTTCTGAAACCAAAAACAGCAGAAAACAGGACTGGCACTTCGGCATCTTGTTAATAGGTTAGTTCCGAAACGCATAAATATGACATATAATGTGTATAAAACATGTAGGTATCATCAATAAAGTAGCATGGAACATAAGAAATTATCGATACGTTGGAGACGTATCAGTGTCGGCGGATGGCTGCTCCAGCGGCGGCTCGGTCCGGCGGGGAGCAAGGGTGCAGGTCGGTGAATCTCAGATGGGCACATGTCGTAATGTTATTATTTTTATTTTTCGTACATTTGGATTGTTATTGGTTTTCCTGTACTTGATATATTTAATGGGTGTACTGTTCATGCCGAATGGTTACTTATCAACGTCAAGTATTCGAACTTCCTCGTGGATGAAGAGATCATTTTGTTTTTTGTACATTTGGATTTTGTCAGTTTTCTTGTACTTCGTATGTTAAGTGGGTGTACTGTCTCTGTTATTGCTCCATACTTCGTTGTGTTGCACATCATCGTCCTCCACGCAGAGGCCCACGGTGGCGGTGGTAGGTGCCTCCAGCGATAGAGGTACGGGCATGCGACAGTGGTAGGGGCCCGTGGCGGCGGTGGTGGGTGCCCGTAACGGCAGCTCAGAGCAGAAGATGGGGATAGAAGAGGGCGGCGGCAGGAGCCTGGACACCGGGGATAGAAAATTTTAACGTCTTTTTTGTTTGGACTTACAATACTGACTATGTGAACTTTCAGGCATTATAAACTTCTACTTGTCAAAGCGATGCACTCATACTTCCGACCCTACTTTTCTCGGAAGGATATGCTGCAATGTATTTTATTTTATTTTTGGCATGACACGATGATAATTAAAGAAGGTCTTAATCGTACTGTTTGCTGCTACTTCTTTGTACTGCGGTAAAAATAGGTCCAAGATAAGGCAAGAGAAACGAGATATAAAGAGGAGATTGGGAGAGAGAACAATAGTGTCGGCCATCGTCGATTGTTCCCGTTATGGCCCTTGCATCGAAGGAATTGAACGTGCGCTCCCTACATCCCTTAATCCCAGTGACTATGTGTTTGAGCTACTCCCAGTGATCGCATCTACTGGTCTGAGCATACTTGTTTTCTTATTTCCTTGAACTGCCAAATGAGTCAAGAAGAAATTCGGGTGGCAAACCAAAGTTGTGCAGTTGCAACATCTATCCAATTGAACTTTCTATGCACAATTTTATTCAAGTTTTGCGAACATCATCTCAAGTTGGTGTGTAAGTGGTCACGTCCACAGTGGCCCACCAAGTGACCCATTGTGCCGCTTGAATTGAACGGGACACGGCTAATTGGCTGTATAATACGTTCTTGTTTAGCGGCTACCCACCTGCCAACTTAAACCCATCAGCTCCACACTAGTAATACTTCCGTACATGAAAGACCACACGAGGAACAGTATATTAAACGTGTCGCTGGATGCCGTCTGCTTGTATGCTGTTCCTCACGGATATTCGTCTGCTTCTCATTGACGTCGCAGGACGTCAGCTTTTCCTCACGGACATCGCCGGCGCTGGCTGCTACTCATGGACGTCGCCGGACGTTCGCCTGCTTCTCATTGATGCGTTGGACGTCGGCTTTCCCTCAGGCTGCTCCTCACGGACGTCGCCACACGCTGGCTGCTCCACACGGACGTCGCCGAACGCTGGCTGCTCCACACGGACATCGCCGGATGCCGCCGGCTGCTCCACATGGACGTTGCCTCGCCGGATGTCGTCTTCTTCTCATTGACGTCACCTGACGCTGGAATGCAGCCCTGCTGAATCAATGAACTATTTACTTAATCGTAATGGAAAGCAGAGTGTATAATACAAATCATCTTGTGTTTGAGAAAACATAGATTAACATATCTTACATTGTGTAAAGCCTGGCATGTATATCTATTCAGCAAGTGTATCTGCACAGAAGTTGCTCCATTCAGAACAGAGAAATCAACAGTACATGTGTAGCTAGTTGCCAGCTAGATCTCAGAATTGAAGGATACAACACTCTATAATACAGAAAGAACTAATGCATATATGTTTGCTGCATGCATTGGAGTATGAAACAGCTATGTTTTAAATTCAGGTTCAGAATTCAGACTGCTGTACAGGAGCACATAAGCTAAGTCTGAATCAAGAAATTCTATCTTGTTGGTAATTTTGGCAACACGATAGAGGGCCAGGGTTATGTACCTTCTTCCGGCTCATCAGGAGTGGGACTATCTAAACACACTGCAAAAAGGCACATCAAAATGCTCAAGTTACGCAGGTAATCTGAAGCAAAACACTTAACAGAGGACCTTACTACTTCCACATTTCTTCACATGAATACATTAATCAGAAATATGTTATATGTCTCATAGCAGAAACTATATCACAGTTGCTTGATAATAGATAATTAACTCATGTTAGAGGTACTGCTCTGTTAGACTATCTGCACTGCTCATATCAAATAACACAGCCGTCCCAACTGAACTCTGTTAAAAAAGTAAACGAGGAACATCCTAGCAAGAACTGTTAATGCAATTGTACTGCCTAAGCCAATGCAATTGTAGTGCTAATACTAGGACATTTGTACTTCTCGGCAGAGTCCCATCTCTTTTTCTTTCTCATAAGATGCGTTTCTCAGGTTACAATCACCACAAGAACGTAAAAAACAAGCGGGAAGAAAACACTAAAAATTGACGAGTCTGAACTCCAATCACAAAAACAAAAGCAAAAAACAATGAAGAAAAAATCTGCATCTGCTACAAGTCGTGGACTATGTGGTTACACGAGCATCTTCATCCTCAAGGACGGCGTTGAGCGGCCAAGGGCACGAGCGAAAACGGGCAGGTGGGGGCGCTGTGCCTGAGGCCGGCGCGTGGAGCCTCCCAGATGGCGGCGTCGAGCCATCTAGGCCGCGCCAGCACTCGAGATGGCGGCCTCATAGGCGGCAGCTCGCGGCCCCCTCCAAGCGGCGGGTGGCGGTTGCCCTCCAGGCGGAGGCGCCAGATTCCGGGGCGGCGGCTTGCTGGAGTCGGGGGGAAGCAGCGGCGGCGGTTGGAACCGGGGGAGGCAGCTGCAGGTGTTTCCGGGCAAGGAGAAGGCGGCGGCGGAGGTCGTCAGGGGTGGAGAAGGGGACCTGCCGGCCTCGGGGAAGAAGACAGGACCTCCTGCCGGCCGCGCGCGAGGACCTCCAGGCGGCAGCGCGCAAGCCTCAAGTCGGCGGCGCGGGGATCCTCGAGGCGGCGGTGAGCGGCTCCGCGCGAAGACCTCCAATCGGCGGCGGCGTGGCCCTTCAAGCGGCAGCGCGCGAGCCTCAGATCGGCGGACGGGCGACGACGGTGGGTGGTGTGGCGGGGAGGCGACGGGGACGGCGGAGACATGCCGGTGGGGAGCGGGGGAGGGCGGCGGTGGATTCCCATCGGGGATTCGGGTAAGACTTCGTCGGGAGGAGGCCTGTGTGGAGGTTGGGGACGAGCGGGTGGGGTGTGCGACTAGATTTTTTTTTTCTTTTGGGTTTCGGGTTGCCGATGGAATCGCGTCATATAGGGGCTGCGGTGCTCAAAATATTATTCGAGCACCAGTTTTCAGAATAGTGCTACCCTATATATATATATATATATATATATATATATATATATATATATATATATATATATATATGTTCGTAGTTGTAAAAATGAACAAACAAAAAATTGCATTGCTGATCTCTAGCTAGTCATCATCTTAATTTGGTCGATATATATATAGAAAGGTTCATTAATTGTTCGCAATACCGACATTTATCCCTCGATCTTTTGGACACCACCACCGCATGCATGCATGGTCCATGATATCTGGACAAAGAGGAATGACCTCACCCCCGCGGGTCTCTGCATATGCATGCAAAGGAAAGTTCAAGGATAAGGTATAGTTATTCTAGTGCATATATATAATGCATCTAGGAAGTTTTATATGGTGACCTCAAAACCTGGATTGAGAGATTCTGATAGTTAGAGAGAACTTTCTCTCTCTCTCTTATTTGGGTTTGTGGCCTTTTAGCTAGCCTTCTATATGTTTCTAATCTCTCTATAGCAACAACATTTTATACTTTACAGACTTTACATTTTTTTTAAATATGCACAGTGGGGGGACCCACTAATGATGAGCCTAAAAAAACCCAATCAATTTTATGGGTCACTTAATTACATATATAGAAAACTCCCCTTAATTTGTGGTAAAAATAGGGGCCTTAATTGGATCGAAATTGGTTTCTTGTTTATACGACCTAATTAATAATTAATATAACCAAAAACAAATTATCACTATATGTTTGCCGTAATAGTATGTGTATTACGAACGTTCGCCGGCGAGATCGTGATCATTATCCATTTAGCGCGTAGTAACCCTGACACTTCGCCAACACCTAGTGGCGGCACCTGACACTATATGAGGGTTGATAAGCCGGGCAGAAAAGGTATAATAAGCGCCACGCATGAGAGGGGCATTTGCGTCGGGATGAAAGGAAGAAAGCAATCGTAATACTAGCGAGGACGATTGCACCAAGCAACAATGGCGGAGGTGACGAACATGTGTTTTAGGGCAAGGAGATTTCTTCTATTTGTTGACTGAGGACAAACGATCCCATGTAGATTTGATCGGTCAATTTTATCCACGATGGCAAAAAACAGTAAAAATCCAGTCAACCATCATTAAACTGTTGCCAAGGACCAAAATTATATTTAATTAGCAGTTTGAGGACAGATTTACACCAAGAATCACCAAATTTGGGCTAGACCTGACTAAATAGTTGTATGGTGGTATCAACCCCGCCGCCTGCGAGGCTCCGACCTGTGGATCATTCACCATTCATTCTAGATCAGATGTACCAGATAGCCTCAGATTTGAATGAAAACACTAAAACTGCTCAGAAAATTGAAAAAATTCAAGTAAACTGAAAATGCATGAATGAGTAGTTTTGTAAAAGTTTCATCACATTTGAATCTATGGTTTATAAATGAATAGCTCTTTATGATTTATAGCTTAAAAAGTCAATTATTCCTAAAATATTGATCCAAATGGTACGAAAAATTCACATAATATACAAAGAAACATTTTTTATTTTCTGTAAATTTTTTAATTTTTTGTGAGCAATTTTTATTTTTAGCTCAAATATGAGTCAATCTCGAACGTGTTGCCTGCCAAAACCCACCGGCGAGCAGCGACGAGCAACACGAAGAGCCGGGAGGCTCCCAGGATTGCTGGTGGGCCCTGGTCCCTCGGGCGACGGCCCGCAATGCTCTGGCACACGTCTGACGGTCGCAAGGGCGTGCCACCTGACCTATACCTGGTCAGGAAGGTGTTTGATCGCTTCGATTAGTTTCCTACATGGTAGACACATAAACATTAAATGAGCCTCGATTGGCTCTCAGGTTACTGATACGTCTCCAACGTATCGATAATTTCTTATGTTCCATGCTACTTTATTGATGATACCTACATGTTTTATGCACATTATATGTCGTATTTGTGCATTTTCTGGAACTAACCTATTAACAAGATGCCGAAGTGCCTTCCTGTTTTCTGCTGTTTTTGGTTTCAGAAATCCTAGTAACGAAATATTCTCGGAATTGGACGAAATCAACGCCCGGGTTCCTATTTTTCCCGGAAGCATCCGAACACCCGAGAACGCAGAGAGGGGGCACAGCCCACCAAACCACAGGCCGGCGCGGCCGGGGGCCCGCCACCCTATGGTGTGGGCACCCTTCGACCTGCGCCGCCTCTTCGCCTATTTAAAGCCTCCGTCGCCCTACGAGAGGAAGCCACGGTACGCGAAACCTTCCGCCGCCGCCATCGCGAAGCCAAGATCGGGGGACAGGAGTCTCTGTTCCGGCACCCTGCCGGACGGGAAGTGCCCCGGAAGGCTTCTCCATCGACACCGCTGCCATCTCCACCGCCATCTTCATCACCGCTGCTGCTCCCATGAGGAGGGAGTAGTTCTCCATCGAGGCTCGGGGCTGTACCGGTAGCTATGTGGTTCATCTCTCTCCTATGTACTTCAATACAATAATCTCATGAGCTGCCTTACATGATTGAGATTCATATGAGTTTGTATCACAATTTATCTATGTGCTACTCTAGCAATGTTATTAAAGTAGTTTTATTCCTCCTGCACGTGTGTAAAGGTGACAGTGTGTGCACCGTGTTAGTACTTGGTTTATGCTATGATCATGATCTCTTGTAGATTGCGAAGTTAACTATTGCTATGATAATATTGATGTGATCTATTCCTCCTACATATGCATGAAGGTGACAGTGTGCATGCTATGTTAGTACTTGGTTTAGTCTTTTGATCTATCTTACACTATAAGGTTACTAAAATATGAACATTAATTGTGGAGCTTGTTAACTCCGGCATTGAGGGTTCGTGTAATCCTACGCAATGTGTTCATCATCCAACAAGAGTGTAGAGTATGCATTTATCTATTCTGTTATGTGATCAATGTTGAGAGTGTCCACTAGTGAAAGTGTAATCCCTAGGCCTTGTTCCTAAATACTGCTATCGCTGCTTGTTTACTGTTTTACTGCATTACTACTGCTGCAATACTACCACCATCAACTACACGCCAGCAAGCTATTTTCTGGCACCGTTGCTACTGCTCATACATATTCATACCACCCGTATTTCACTATCTCTTCGCCGAACTAGTGCACCTATTTGGTGTGTTGGGGACACAAGAGACTTCTTGCTTTGTGGTTGCAGGGTTGCATGAGAGGGATATCTTTGACCTCTTCCTCCCTGAGTTCGATAAACCTTGGGTAATCCACTTAAGGGAAACTTGCTGCTGTTCTACAAACCTCTGCTCTTGGAGGCCCAACACTGTCTACAAGAATAGAAGCACCCGTAGACATCAAGCACTTTTAGCCGTTGCCGGGGAGGAAAGGTAAAAGGCACTCATACTCCGGTCCCAGGTAACAATACTTTTCTAGCGCCATTGTGTGTGTACTCGAAGCTATTTCCTTTAGATCCTGCAATTACATCTTTTTGTTTCTTGTTTTTATTTTCACTAGTTAGGCATAATGGAAAACAACAAAAAAATTGGTGAGCTTTGATACGTCTCCAACGTATCGATAATTTCTTATGTTCCATGCCACTTTATTGATGATATCTACATGTTTTATACACATTATATGTCATATTTATGCATTTTACGGAACTAACCTATTAACAAGATGCCGAAGTGCCGTTCCTTTCTGCTGTTTTTGGTTTCAGAAATCCTAGTAACGAAATATTCTCGGAATTGGACGAAATCAACGCCCAGGTTCCTATTTTGCCCGGAAGCATCCAGAACACCCGAGAGTCGCCGGAGGGGCCTGTGGGCCCCAGATGACATGGTGGCGCGGCCAGGCCTGGGCCGCGCCACCCTATGGTGTGGTTGCCCCTTTGACCCTCCTGCGCCGCCTCTTCGCCTATATAAAGCCCATCGAAAACCCTTACGGAGAAAGCCACGGTACGCGAAACCTTCCGAGCCGCCGCCATCGCGAAGCCAAGATCGGGGGACAGAAGTCTCTGTCCACGCCGCCGGACGGGAAGTGCCCCCGGAAGGCTTCTCCATCGACACCACCGCCATCTTCATCAACGCTGCTGTCTCCCATGAAGAGGGAGTAGTTCTCCATCGAGGCTCGGGGCTGTACCGGTAGCTATGTGGTTCATCTCTCCCATGTACCTCAATACAATGATCTCATGAGCTGCTTTACATGATTGAGATTCATATGAGTTTTGTATCACTACTATCTATGTGCTACTCTAGCAAAGTTATTAAAGTAGTTCTATTCCTCCTGCACGTGTGTAAAGGTGACAGTGTGTGCACCGTGTTAGTACTTGGTTTATGCTATGATCATGATCTCTTGTAGATTGCGAAGTTAACTATTGCTATGATAATATTGATGTGATCTATTCCTCCTACATATGCATGAAGGTGACAGTGTGCATGCTATGCTAGTACTTGGTTTAGTCTTTTGATCTATCTTACACTATAAGGTTACTTAAACATGAGCATTATTGTGGAGCTTGTTAACTCCGGCATTGAGGGTTCGTGTAATCCTACGCAATGTGTTCATCATCCAACAAAAGTGTAGAGTATGCATTTATCTATTCTGTTATGTGATCAATGTTGAGAGTGTCCACTAGTGAAAGTGTAATCCCTAGGCCTTGTTCCTAAATACTGCTATCCTGCTTGTTACTGTTTTATTGCGTTACTACTGCTGCGTTACTACTGCATGTTTACTTCCTACAATATTACTATCGTCAACTACGCGCCAAGCACTTTTCTGGCACCGTACTACTGCTCATACTTATTCATACCACCTGTATTTCACTATCTCTTCGCCGAACTAGTGCACCTATTAGGTGTGTTGGGGACACAAGAGACTTCTTGCTTTGTGGTTGCAGGTTGCATGAGAGGGATATCTTTGACCTCTTCCTCCCCGAGTTCGATAAACCTTGGGTAATCCACTTAAGGGAAACTTGCTGCTGTTCTACAAACCTCTGCTCTTGGAGGCCCAACACTGTCTACAAGAATAGAAGCACCCGTAGACATCAAGCTTTTTAATCTTTTTCCTAATTTAGAATTGTTTGATGCGAAAATTAAAAAACCTATGGAACCTTATTTGCATGATAATAGCAATGTTATTGGTATGAATGCAATTACTGCTAATGCTATGAAGAAGTCTAAGCTTGGGGAAGCTAGTTTACATAAAAATAATCTTTTTGCTCCTCCGCTTTAGAAGAAATATTTTGCTCTGATGATGCTTTATCTCCCATATGCGATAACTCTAATGATGCTTCTGATATTTTGAATCCACCTGCTGAAAGTATTCCGTATAAAATACCTATGGAAATTATTGAACGTGTTATGGATAACCGCTATGAAGGGGATGGAACTGTCCATCCTAGGAATCATTTACTGTTTTTGCATGAATTATGCGGGTTATTCAAGTGTGCAGGTATCTCTATGGATGAAGTGAGGAAGAAGCTATTCTCTGTTTCGCTGTCTGGTAAAGCGGCGCATTGGTATAAATTGTTGGAGAATAGACATTCTCTTGGTTGGGAGGAAATTGCATCTCTCTTTTATTCTAAATTTTATCCTCCGCATGAAGTGCATATTGATAGGAATTATATTTATAACTTTTATCCTCGTGATGGGGAGAGTATTTCTCAAGCATGGGGGAGATTGAAATCACTAATGCTCAAATGTCCCATTCATGAGCTTCCCCGTAATGTTATTGTTAATAATTTTTATGCGAGGCTTTCAGGACAACACAAGGACTATCTGGACGCGTGTTCGGAGGGATCTTTCACAAGCAAGGAGGTTGAAGCTAGGTGGGATCTTCTTGATCGGATTGAGGACAACGCTGAAGGATGGGAGAACGACAAAGGTAAAGAGTCAGGTATAAATTATGATTATGAATGCATTGAAGCTTTTATGGATACCGATAAATTTGAAATATGAGTGCTACTTATGGTCTTGACTCTCAAGTTGCTGCAAATCTTTATAAAGCCTTTGCTTCTCATTTTGAATTGCCTAAAAAGAATTTTGATAAGTATCATGAACCTTTTAAAGAGGCTTGCATGAAGAATGAAATTGTTGTTAATTATTGCAATAAGCATGCTCAAACTCCTAAGAATGCTATTTCCTATAAGCATGTTAATTTTTGTGGAATACATAGACCTTGTGGAATTAATCAAATCAAAGATGAATATTGTATCCATCATGCTAATGAAAAAACTAGAAAGTGGTTTAGGGCTTTAGATGATCTTGGTAAAAAAGTTTGTACCCTTTATCCTTTTATTTGTGAAGTTTGCCATGAAGTGGGTCATTTTAATTTTCAATGCTCCTCCAATGATAATTTGAACCCAATGAGTGCTGCAAATTTGTATTGTGATGATGAAATTACTCCTAATCAGCATGATGAACTTACTTTATTTTTGGGGTGTGAAGAACTGTCGAGAAAAATCTCTTTGTTACATATGAGTGATCTTGATATTGATGATGTCCTGCATGGGTGTTTTTCTTATTGCATTGATAATAGCCATACAAATACTTACATACAAAATATTTTAGAAGATGACACCTTGCCAAAATATGATAGGACCGCTGTGTGTTTTCAACTAATTAATGAAAAGGAGGGTTCCTCCCAAGTTTCTTCTATTGTTTCTGAAAGTAAATCAGGTTATGCGGACAAGCCACCCTTCAAGCCTCTCCCTCCTGAAGAAGGGAACGAGGAAAAGGAGAAGGAGAAGAAGAAGAAGGGAAGAAGAAGAAGAAGAAGAATAAGGGGAATAAAAAGAAAGAGGTAACAGCATATCCCCGCGTATATGAGATAACGATAGGTAACCGTAAGTATGTTGCTCCTGATGATTATTGTGATAATGAATCTAAATACGATGATCTTCCTATGCCCTTTACATACATTAGCAATCATGATTTGAATGAGCACACTACTTTTGATATTGCAAATCTCTGGGAAATTAATTCTGAAAATGATGATGATAATGATTGCCATAGTGTCAGTGTTATCCATGCTTCCTCCCATAATGATATAGAAAGCTCTAAGCTTGGGGAAGAGGTGTTTGCAAATCCTTTAGCTACTGGTCATTATGTTCTTGATACATCTCCTTCTAATAACAATAATGGTGTGGACACAGATAAACCGATTGTGAAAGATAACTATTCTATTTCTTATGATGACACTGTGCCTCCGATCTCTGATGTTCATTACAAAGAATGCTATGATATAGGTTCTAACTATCCTTATGAAACTTGTCATAGTCATGATTGGGTTACCAAAAACAATTCCCTTAATATGCAACTTGTTTACCATGTTCAAATTCTTGATAATAATCCTGCTCCAATTACTATTAATGAAAAGAACTCTCCTTATGCCAAAATTAATGATACTTCTATGCATATGAACCATGATAAGAATGTTTTAAGTGATGGGTATATTGTGGATTTCATCAATGATGCTACTGAAAGTTATTATGAGAGAGGGAAATATGGTTATATGCATCTTAATAATATTAAGTTTCCCCTCTTTATGTTGAAAATCTTGAAGTTACTCGTGTTTTATCCTCTTATGCTTGTCACTTTGTTCTTCATGAATTCATTTGTGTACAAGATTCCTCTTCATAGGAAGCATGTTAGACTTAAATTTGTTTTGAACTTGCCTCTTGAAGCTCTCTTTTGCTTCAAATACTATTTCCCGCGAATGGATTATTAAAACTGCTGAGCCCATCTTAATGGCTATAAAGAAAGAACTTCTTGGGAGATAACCCATGTGCTATTTTGCTACAGTACTTTGTTTTATATTTGTGTCTTGGAAGTTGTTTACTACTGTAGCAACCTCTCCTTATCTTAGTTTTGTGTTTTGTTGTGCCAAGTAAAGTCGTTGATAGAAAAGTTCATACTAGATTTGGATTACTGCGCAGAAACAGATTTCTTTGCTGTCACGAATCTGGGCAAAATTCTCTGTAGGTAACTCAGAAAATTATGCCAATTTACGTGAGTGATCCTCAGATATGTACGCAACTTTCATTCAATTTGGGCATTTTCATCTGAGCAAGTCTGGTGCCATTTTAAAATTCGTCTTTACGGACTGTTCTGTTTTGACAGATTCTGCCTTTTATTTCGCATTGCTTCTTTCGCTGTGTTGGGTGGATTTCTTTGTTCCATTACCTTCCAGTAGCTTTGAGCAATGTCCAGAAGTGTTAAGAATGATTGTGTCACCTCTGAACATGTGAGTTTTTGATTATGTACTAACCCCTCTAATGAAGTTTATGAGAAGTTTGGTGTGAAGGAAGTTTTCAAGGGTCAAGAGAGGAGGATGATATACTATGATCAAGAAGAGTGAAAGCTCTAAGCTTGGGGATGCCCCGGTGGTTCACCCCTGCATTTTCTAAGAAGACTCAAGCGTCTAAGCTTGGGGATGCCCAAGGCATCCCCTTCTTCATCGACAACATTATCAGGTTCCTCCCTGAAACTATATTTTTATTCCATCACATCTTATGTGCTTTGCTTGGAGCGTTGTTTTGTTTTTTTGTTGTGTTTGAATAAATTGGATTACATCATGCTTGTGTGGGAGAGAGACACGCTCCGCTGGTTCGTATGAACACATGTGTTCTTAGCTCATAATATTCATGGCGAAGTTTTCTTCTTCGTTAAATTGTTATATGGTTGGAATTGGAAAATGATACATGTAGTAATTGCTATAAATGTCTTGGGTAATGTGATACTTGGCAATTGTTGTGCTCATGTTTAAGCTCTTGCATCATATGCTTTGCACCCATTAATGAAGAAATACATAGAGCATGCTAAAATTTGGTTTGCATATTTGGTCTCTCTAAGGTCTAGATAATTTCTAGTATTGAGTTTGAACAACAAGGAAGACGGTGTAGAGTCTTATAATGTTTACAATATGTCTTTTATGTGAGTTTTGCTGCACCGGTTCATCCTTGTGTTTGTTTCAAATAAGCCTTGCTAGCCTAAACCTTGTATCGAGAGGGAATACTTCTCATGCATCCAAAATACTTGAGCCAACCACTATGCCATTTGTGTCCACCATACCTACCTACTACATGGTATTTTCCGCCATTCCAAAGTAAATTGCTTGAGTGCTACCTTTAAATTCCATCATTCACCTTTGCAATATATAGCTCATGGGACAAATAGCTTAAAAACTATTGTGGTATTGAATATGTAATTATGCACTTTATCTCTTATTAAGTTGCTTGTTGTGCGATAACCATGTTCACTGGGACGCCATCAACTACTCTTTGTTGAATTTCATGTGAGTTGCTATGCATGTCCGTCTTGTCTGAAGTAAGAGAGATCTACCACCTTATGGTTAAGCATGCATATTGTTAGAGAAGAACATTGGGCCGCTAACTAAAGCCATGATCCATGGTGGAAGTTTCAGTTTTGGACATATATCCTCAATCTCAAATGAGAAAATTATTAATTGTTGTTACATGCTTATGCATAAAAGAGGAGTCCATTATCTGTTGTCTATGTTGTCCCGGTTTGGATGTCTAAGTTGAAGAATAATCAATAGCGAGAAATCCAATGCGAGCTTTCTCCTTAGACCTTTGTACAGGCGGCATAGAGGTACCCCTTTGTGACACTTGGTTAAAACATATGCATTGTGATGATCCGGTAGTCCAAGCTAATTAGGACAAGGTGCGGGCACTATTAGTACACTATGCATGAGGCTTGCAACTTGTAAGATATAATTTACATGATACATATGCTTTATTACTACCGTTGACAAAATTGTTTCATGTTTTCAAAATCAAAGCTCTAGCACAAATATAGCAATCGATGCTTTTCCTCTATGGAGGACAATTCTTTTACTTTCAATGTTGAGTCAGTTCACCTATTTCTCTCCACCTCAAGAAGCAAACACTTGTGTGAACTGTGCATTGATTCCTACATATTTGCTTATTGCACTTATTATATTACTCTATGTTGACAACTATCCATGAGATATACATGTTACAAGTTGAAAGCAACCACTGAAACTTAATCTTCCATTGTGTTGCTTCAATGCCTTTACTTTGAATTATTGCTTTATGAGTTAACTTTTATGCAAGACTTATTGATGCTTGTCTCGAAGTGCTATTCATGAAAAGTCTTTGCTATATGATTCACTTGTTTACTCATGTCATTACCATTGTCTTGGATTGCTGCATTCATTACATATGCCTTACAAATAGTATGATCAAGGTTATGATGGCATGTCACTTCAGAAATTATCTTTGTTATCGTTTTACCTGCTCGGGACGAGCAGAACTAAGCTTGGGGATGCTGATACGTCTCCAACGTATCGATAATTTCTTATGTTCCATGCTACTTTATTGATGATACCTACATGTTTTATGCACATTATATGTCGTATTTGTGCATTTTCTGGAACTAACCTATTAACAAGATGCCGAAGTGCCGTTCTGTTTTCTGCTGTTTGGTTTCAGAAATCCTAGTAACGAAATATTCTCGGAATTGGACGAAATCAACGCCCAGGTTCCTATTTTTCCCGGAAGCATCCAGAACACCCGAGAACCGCCAGAGAGGGGGCACAGGCCCACCAAACCACAGGCGGCGCGGCCAGGGGCCGCGCCACCCTATGGTGTGGGCACCCCTTCGACCCTCGCCGCCTCTTCGCCTATTTAAAGCCTCCGTCGCGAAAACCCACGAGAGGAAGCCACGGTACGCGAAACCTTCCAGCCGCCGCCATCGCGAAGCCAAGATCCGGGGGACAGGAGTCTCTGTTCCGGCACCCCGCCGGACAGGGAAGTGCCCCGGAAGGCTTCTCCATCGACACCGCTGCCATCTCCACCGCCATCTTCATCACCGCTGCTGCTCCCATGAGGAGGGAGTAGTTCTCCATCGAGGCTCGGGGCTGTACCGGGTAGCTATGTGGTTCATCTCTCTCCTATGTACTTCAATACAATAATCTCATGAGCTGCCTTACATGATTGAGATTCATATGAGTTTGTATCACAATTTATCTATGTGCTACTCTAGCAATGTTATTAAAGTAGTTTTATTCCTCCTGCACGTGTGTAAAGGTGACAGTGTGTGCACCGTGTTAGTACTTGGTTTATGCTATGATCATGATCTCTTGTAGATTGCGAAGTTAACTATTGCTATGATAATATTGATGTGATCTATTCCTCCTACATATGCATGAAGGTGACAGTGTGCATGCTATGTTAGTACTTGGTTTAGTCTTTTGATCTATCTTACACTATAAGGTTACTAAAATATGAACATTAATTGTGGAGCTTGTTAACTCCGGCATTGAGGGTTCGTGTAATCCTACGCAATGTGTTCATCATCCAACAAGAGAGTAGTATGCATTTATCTATTCATTATGTGATCAATGTTGAGAGTGTCCACTAGTGAAAGTGTAATCCCTAGGCCTTGTTCCTAAATACGCTATCGCTGCTTGTTGTTTTACTGCGTTACTACTGCTGCAATACTACCACCATCAACTACACGCCAGCAAGCTATTTTCTGGCACCGTTGCTACTGCTCATACATATTCATACCACCTGTATTTCACTATCTCTTCGCCGAACTAGTGCACCTATTTGGTGTGTTGGGGACACAAGAGACTTCTTGCTTTGTGGTTGCAGGGTTGCATGAGAGGGATATCTTTGACCTCTTCCTCCCTGAGTTCGATAAACCTTGGGTAATCCACTTAAGGGAAACTTGCTGCTGTTCTACAAACCTCTGCTCTTGGAGGCCCAACACTGTCTACAAGAATAGAAGCACCCGTAGACATCAGTTACCCTGCTCATCGGCTCAAAGAGCCGATTGACCCATGGTTCATATTAGATCTTGCAATAACATGGGTATCCTGCTTCATTAATATTAAGCTAAATCGATCTACGACAGTTTAGGGTTTTCACCGTATAACCGGAATATCCTACACGTAGTTGAGCCTAGCAGATACGAAAGATGATGGAAAACTAACCCTAAAAGAGGCCTAAAAACCAACACGGAGTCGATTCCCGGAACATCCCTTCTAGGATCGGCAAACCATACCTAACGCACTACCGGATCGTTCAACCCGTTTGCAAGGCCTAACCATGCGGATATCAAACTAATCCTTGGAGAACAAGGAGCAACTATAACAGATCGGATCTACTAAATAAAGAACAAGCAAGATGCTGCCCTTACACCTAAGATAGGTGTAAAGGCAGCTAGATATCGAGGGGTAGCATAGCTAAGCAAACATATTCAGAAAAGCATCGATGCAAGCCCCAAAACATCTACGATAAGGGTGTTACTCGCCATCAACAAGGCTTCATACGAGCAACACCGGATAACGAATAATGATACGCTAGATCGCAAGATGCGATCTAGGCAGCATGATGCTTACCGGAAGAAACCCTCGAAACAAGGGGTGGCGATGCGCCTAGATTGTGTTTGTTGTGAACGTGATCGTCCTCCTTTCTCAATAACCCTAGGTACATATTTATAGTCCAGGGACTTTCTATCTTTGGAATACACCTATCCGTGTACGAGCTAAACTCTATCTCTTAATTCTAAACTAAGATGCAATTTACTATAATATACAGATACACGGGCAATCTAGCCCAAAATCTCGCACGAGGCCGATTCAGAGACACTCCACGTGTATATCCTCCAAGCCCATCTCAATTACGGCCCATCTCTTGATCCGGTTAAAATCTGGTGATAACACATGCCCCCTGGTTTTGGTAATGATAATTTCAAAACCACTCTGTTTTTTCTTCATCGGGTCACGCGTTGCAGAGCAGAACCGCTTCGGTGTCTTTCCATCATGATGCCCTGCCTTCTCAACACGCACGATTGAAAGTTTTGGCACCGCGTCCTCGAAAACTGCTCAAGCATTAAATCTCCACTATATCCCCTTTATTTAACCGCATCGACAATCCATGGGTAATGGGTACTTGTTCTTGATGGTTACTTCATTCAGCGAACGACAATCCATAACCAAACGTTGGCTCTTGTCCTTCTTCTCAACAAAAAAAACTGGCGCTCCCCACGGAGACGAACTCTCCCTAATGAAACCTTTTCCTAACTGCTCCTTCAGCTGCTTCTTGAGCTCCTTCAACTCATCTGTAGACATGGGATAAGGTCTCTTCGCTATAGGGCCTGTGCCCGGAAGCAATTCTATAAGAAACTCCACATCTCTATGTGGGGGAATTCCTGGTAACTCCTCCGGAAAGACATCAGGGTATTCCTTAACTATATGCACTTGATCTAGGCTAACCCCCTTAAGATTGTTTAGCCTTAGATCTCCAAAGTCCAATCAGGATTTGAACCTAATTCTTTTCCATTCAGGGGTTGTGAGAGTGATTGATTTACTCACACAATTTATGATTCCTCTATAAATTGTCATCCAGTCCATTCCCAAAATAACATCCAAACCTTGTGATTCTAGGATTACTAAGCGGGTGAGGAATTTATAGGGGCCAATTTCTAAAATCTAACTTCGGCATCCCTAGTTAACTATCATCTCTCCACCAGGGGAACTTACTTTAATTGTTTTCCCTATTGTTTCAGTGGGTAGTCCATTTTTATTCACAAAAGCTCTTGATATGAATGAATGCGGTGCACCAGTATCAAATAAAACTAATGTTGTAAACGAGTTAAGTGGGAACATACCCATCACAGCGTCAGGTTCATTCATCACTTCCTCCACATTGAGGTGGTTCACCTGTCCCTTCTGGAATGAATTTGATTTGGTGGAATCTTCAGGATTATTCTCTGGACAGTTAGTGGCATAGTGTCCAGTCTTCCTACACTTGTAACAAGTGATCGTAGACAAGTCCTTGTGGTCCCCTTGTTTTTGACGGTGTTGGCCGTTGTTTCCATTGTGGTGTCCAATACTCCCATTGTGACAGCCATTGTTTCCATTGTGATTACCATTGAAATGGTTTCCTCTGTATCCTCCATTAAACTTATGTCCATTGTGATGGTTTCCATTCCCCTTGCTGAAATGACCATTATGCTTGTGTGAGATGTGACTGATGGCGTGTAACTCACACGTTCGTTGGGAACCCCAAGAGGAAGGTATGATGCGCACAGTAGCAAGTTTTCCCTCAGAAAGAAACCAAGGTTTATCGAACCAGGAGGAGCCAAGAAGCACGTTGAAGGTTGATGGCGGCGGGATGTAGTGCGGCGCAACACCAGGGATTCCGGCGCCAACGTGGAACCTGCACAACAGAACCAAAGTACTTTGCCCCAACGAAACAGTGAGGTTGTCAATCTCACCGGCTTGCTGTAACAAAGGATTAACCGTATTGTGTGGAAGATGATTGTTTGCAAAAAACAGTAGAACAAATATTGCAGTAGATTGTATGCGATGTAAAGAATAGGACCGGGGTCCACAGTTCACTAGAGGTGTCTCTCCCATAAGATAAATAGCATGTTGGGTGAACAAATTGAAGGGCCATTGACAAATAGAGAGGGCATGACAATGCACATACATGATATGATGAGTATTGTGAGATTTAATTGGGCATTACGACAAAGTACATAGACCGCTATCCGGCATGCATCTATGCCTAAAAAGTCCACCTTGAGGTTATCATCCGAACCCCTTCCAGTATTAAGTTGCAAACAGACAATTGCATTAAGTATGGTGCGTAATGTAATCAATAACTACATCCTCGGACATAGCATCAATGTTTTATCCCTAGTGGCAACGAGCACATCCACAACCTTAGAACTTTTTCATGTCCCAGTTTAATGGAGGCATGAACCCACTATCGAGCATAAATACTCCCTCTTGGAGTTAAGAGTAAAAACTTGGGAGCCTCTACTAATAACGGAGAGCATGCAAGATCATAAACAACACATAGGTAATAGATTGATAATCAACATAACATAGTATTCTCTATCCATCGGATCCGACAAACACAACATATAGAATTACGGATAGATGATCTTGATCATGTTAGGCAGCTCACAAGATCCAACAATGAAGCACATAAGGAGAAGACGACCATCTAGCTACTGCTATGGACCCATAGTCCGGGGGTGAACTACTCACTCATCACTCGGAGGCGATCATGGCGGTGAAGAGTCCTCGGAGATGATTCCCCTCTCCGGAGTGCCGGAGGCGTCTCGAGAATCCCCGAGATGGGATTGGCGGCGGCGGCGTCTCGGAAGGTTTTCCTTATCGTGGCTCTCGGTACTGGGGGTTTCGCGACGGAGGCTTTAAGTAGGCGGAAGGGCAACGCGGGGGGCCACACGAGGGCCCCACACGCCAGGGCCGCGCGGCCAGGGCCTGGGCCGCGCCGCCCTGTTGTGTCGGCGCCTCGTGGCCCCACTTCCTTTCCCCCTCGGTCTTGGAAGCTTCGTGCAAAAATAGGACCTGGGCGTTGATTTCGTCCAATCCGAGAATATTTCCTTACTAGGATTTCTGAAACCAAAAACAGCAAAAACAGCAACTGGCTCTTCGGCATCTCGTTAATAGGTTAGTGCCGGAAAATGCATAAATACGACATATAATGTGTATAAAACATGTAGATATCATCAATAATGTGGCATGGAACATAAGAAATTATCGATCGTCGGAGACGTATCAGCATCCCCAAGCTTAGTTCTGCTCGTCGAGCAGGTAAACGATAACAAAGATAATTTCTGGAGTGACATGCCATCATAACCTTGATCATACTATTGTAAGCATATGTAATGAATGCAGCGATCAAAACAATGGTAATGACATGAGTAAACAAATGAATCATAAAGCAAAGACTTTTCATGAATAGTACTTCAAGACAAGCATCAATAAGTCTTGCATAAGAGTTAACTCATAAAGCAATAAATCAAAGTAAAGGTATTGAAGCAACACAAAGGAAGATTAAGTTTCAGCGGTTGCTTTCAACTTATAACATGTATATCTCATGGATATTGTCAATGTAAAGTAATATAACAAGTGCAATATGCAAGTATGTAGGAATCAATGCACAGTTCACACAAGTGTTTGCTTCTTGAGGTGGAGAGATATAGGTGAACTGACTCAACATAAAAGTAAAAGAAAGGTCCTTCAAAGAGGAAAGCATCGATTGCTATATTTGTGCTAGAGCTTTTATTTTGAAAACATGAAACAATTTTGTCAATGGTAGTAATAAAGCATATGTATTATATAAATTATATCTTACAAGTTGCAAGCCTCATGCATAGTATACTAATAGTGCCCGCACCTTGTCCTAATTAGCTTGGACTACCGGGATCATCGCAATACACATGTTTTAACCAAGTGTCACAAAGGGGTACCTCCATGCCGCCTGTACAAAGGTCTAAGGAGAAAGCTCGCATTTTGGATTTCTCGCTTTTGATTATTCTCAACTTAGACATCCATACGGGACAACATGGACAACAGATAATGGACTCCTCTTTAATGCATAAGCATGTAGCAACAATTAGTGTTCTCATATGAGATTGAGGATATATGTCCAAAAGCTGAAACTTCCACCATGATTCATGGCTTTAGTTAGCGGCCCAATGTTCTTCTCTAACAATATGCATGCTCTAACCATTAAAGTGGTAGATCTCTCTTACTTCAGACAAGACGGACATGCATAGCAACTCACATGATATTCAACAAAGAGTTGATGGCGTCCCCAGAAGCATGGTTATCGCACAACAAGCAACTTAATAAGAGATAAAGTGCATAAGTACATATTCAATACCACAATAGTTTTTAAGGCTATTTTGTCCCATGAGCTATATATTGCAAAGGCGAATGATGGAAATTTAAAGGTAGCACTCAATCAATTTACTTTGGAATGGCGGAGAAATACCATGTAGTAGGTAGGTATGGTGGACACAAATGGCATAGTGGTTGGCTCAAGGATTTTGGATGCATGAGAAGTATTCCCTCTCGATACAAGGTTTAGGCTAGCAAGGTTATTTGAAACAAACACAAGGATGAACTGCAGCAAAACTCACATAAAAGACATATTGTAAACATTATAAGACTCTACACCGTCTTCCTTGTTGTTCAAAACTCAATACTAGAAATTATCTAGACTTTAGAGAGACCAAATATGCAAACCAAATTTAGCAAGCTCTAGGTGTTTCTTCATTAATGGGTGCAAAGTATATGATGCAAGAGCTTAAACATGAGCACAACAATTGCCAAGTATCAAATTATTCAAGACATTTTAGAATTACTACATGTAGCATTTCCCGATTCCAACCATATAACAATTTAACGAAGAAGATTCAACCTTCGCCATGAATACTATGAGTAAAGCCTAAGGACATATTTGTCCATATGCAACAGCGGAGCGTGTATTTCTCCCACACAATGAATGCTAGGATCCATTTTATTCAAACAAAACAAAACAAAAACAAACCGACTCCAAGCAAAGCACATAAGATGTGACTGAATAAAAATATAGTTTCAGGGGAGGAACATGATGATGTTGTCGATGAAGAAGGATGCCTTGGGCATCCCAAGCTTAGACGCTTGAGTCTTCTTAGAATATGCGGGGTGAACCACGGGGCATCCCCAAGCTTAGAGCTTTCACTCTCCTTGATCATATTGCATCATTTCCTCTCTTGATCCTTGAAAACTTCCTCCACACCAAACTCGAAACAACTCATTAGAGGGTTAGTGCATAATAAAAATTAACATGTTCAGAGGTGACATAATCATTATTAACACTTCTGACATTGCATAAAGCTACTGGACATTAATGGATCAAAGAAATTCATCCAACATAGCAAAAGAGGCAATGCGAAATAAAAGGCAGAATCTGTCAAAACAGAACAGTTCGTAAAGACGAATTTTAAAATGGCACCAGACTTGCTCAAATTAAAATTCCCAAATTGAATGAAAGTTGCGTACATATCTGAGGATCACGCACGTAAATTGGCATATTTTTCTGAGCTACCTACAGAGAGGCAGGTCGAAATTCGTGACAGCAAAGAAATCTGTAACTGCGCATTCCAAATCTAGTATGAACCTTACTATCAAAGACTTTACTTGGCACAACAAAACACAAAACTAAGATAAGGAGAGGTTGCTACAGTAGTAAACAACTTCCAAGACTCAAATATAAAACAAAGATACTGTAGTAAAAACATGGGTTGTCTCCCATAAGCGCTTTTCTTTAACGCCTTTCAGCTAGGCGCAGAAAGTGTATATCAAGTATTATCAAGAGATGAAGCATCAACATCATAATTTGTTCTAATAATAGAATCAAAAGGTAACTTTATTCTCTTTCTAGGGAAGTGTTCCATACCTTTCTTGAGAGGAAATTGATATTTAATATTACCTTCCTTCATATCAATGGTAGCACCAACAGTTCGAAGAAAAGGTCTTCCCAATATAATGGGACAAGATGCATTGCATTCAATATCCAAGACAACAAAATCAACGGGGACAAGGTTATTATTAACCATAATACGAACATTATCAACTCTCCCCAAAGGTTTCTTTATAGCATTATCAACAAGATTAACATCCAAATAACAATTTTTCAATGGTGGCAAGTCAAGCATATCATAGACTTTCTTAGGCATAACAGAAATACTTGCATCAAGATCACATAAAGCATTACAATCAAAATCATTGACCCTCATCTTAATGATGGGCTCCCAACCATCTTCTAGCTTTCTAGGAATAGAGGTTTCAAGTTTTAGTTTCTCTTCTCTAGCTTTTATGAGAGCATTTGTAATATGTTTTGTAAAGGCCAAATTTATAGCACTAGCATTAGGACTTTTAGCAAGTTTTTGTAAGAACTTTATAACTTCAGAGATGTGGCAATCATCAAAATCTAAATCATTATGAGCTACAGCAATGGGATCATCATCCCCAATGTTGGAAAAAATTTCAGCAGTTTTATCACAAGCACAGCAGTTTTAGCAATTTCAGGCAATTTTGTACGCTTTGCACTAGGAGTAGGAACATTGCCAACACCAATTCTTTCACCATTATTAGTAGGAGGTGCAGCAACATGTTGAGCATTAACATTACTAGTGGTGGTAATAGTCCAAACTTTAGCTACATTATTCTCTTTAGCAAGTTTTTCATTTTCTTCTCTATCCCACCTAGCACGCAATTCAGCCATCAATCTTATATTCTCATTAATTCTAACTTGGATGGCATTTGCTGTAGTAACAATTTTATTTTCAATATCCATATTAGGCATAACTTTCAATTTTAAAAGATCAACATCAGAGGCAAGTCTATCAACCTTAGAAGCGAGAATATCAATTTTATCAAGCTTTTCCTCAACAGATTTGTTAAAAGCAGTTTGTGTACTAATAAATTCTTTAAGCATGGCTTCAAGACCAGGGGGTACACTCCTATTATTGTTGTAAGAATTCCCATAAGAATTACCATAACCATTACTATTATTATAAGGATATGGCCTATAGTTATTACTAGAATTGTTCCGATAAGCATTGTTGTTGAAATTATTATTTTTAATGAAGTTTACATCAACATGTTCTTCTTGGGCAACCAATGAAGCTAATGGAACATTATTAGGATCAACATTAGTCCTATCATTCACAAGCATAGACATAATCACAGCAATCTTATCACTCAAGGAGGAGGTTTCTTCGACAGAATTTACCTTCTTACCTTGTGGAGCTCTTTCCGTGTGCCATTCAGAGTAATTTATCATCATATCATCAAGAAGCTTTGTAGCCGCCCCCAAAGTGATGGACATAAAGGTACCTCCAGCAGCTGAATCCAATAGGTTCCGAAGAAAAATTTAGTCCTGCATAGAAGGTTTGGATGATCATCCGTAGTCAGTCCATGGGTTGGGCAATTCTTTACCAAAGATTTCATTCTCTCCCAAGCTTGAGCAACATGTTCATTATCTAATTGCTTAAAATTCATTATGCTACTTCTCAAAGATATAATTTTAGCGGGAGGATAATATCTACCAATAAAAGCATCCTTACATTTAGTCCATGAATCAATACTATTCTTAGGCAAAGATAGCAACCAATCTTTAGCTCTTCCTCTTAATGAGAAAGGAAACAATTTCAATTTTATAATATCACCATCTACATCCTTATACTTTCGCATTTCACATAGTTCAACAAAATTATTAAGATGGGCAGCAGCATCATCAGAACTAACACCAGAAAATTGCTCTCTCATAACAAGATTAAGTAAAGCGGGTTTAATTTCAAAGAATTCTGCTGTAGTAGCAGGTGGAGCAATAGGTGTGCATAGGAAATCATTATTATTTGTGTTTGTGAAGTCACACAACTTAGTATTTTCAGGGGTATTCATTTTAGCAACAGTAAATAAAGCAAACTAGATAAAGTAAATGCAAGTAACTAATTTTTTGTGTGTTTTTGATATAGAGAACAAGGCAGTAAATAAAGTAAAGCTAGCAACTAATTTTTTTGTGTTTTGATATAATGCAGCAAACAAGAAAGTAAATAAAATAAAGCAAGACAAAAACAAAGTAAAGAGATTGGATTGTGGAGACTCCCCTTGCAGCGTGTCTTGATCTCCCCGCAACGGCGGAAAAAGAGCTTGATGGCGTGTAACTCACACGTTCGTTGGGAACCCCAAGAGGAAGGTATGATGCGCACAGCGGCAAGTTTTCCCTCAGAAAGAAACCAAGGTTTATCGAACCGGGAGGAGCCAAGAAGCACGTTGAAGGTTGATGGTGGCGGGATGTAGTGCGGCGCAACACCAGGGATTCCGGCGCCAACGTGGAACCTGCACAACACAACCAAAGTACTTTGCCCCAACGAAACATTGAGGTTGTCAATCTCACCGGCTTGCTGTAACAAAGGATTAACCGTATTGTGTGGAAGATGATTGTTTGCGAGAAAACAGTAGAACAAGTATTGCAGTAGATTGTATGCGATGTAAAGAATAGGACCGGGGTCCACAGTTCACTAGAGGTGTCTCTCCCATAAGATAAATAGCATGTTGGGTGAACAAATTACAGTCGGGCAATTGACAAATAGAGAGGGCATGACAATGCACATACATGATATGATGAGTATTGTGAGATTTAATTGGGCATTACGACAAAGTACATAGACCGCTATCCAACATGCATCTATGCCTAAAAAGTCCACCTTCGGGTTATCATCCGAACCCCTTCCGTATTAAGTTGCAAACAACACAATTGCATTAAGTATGGTGTAATGTAATCAATAACTACATCCTCGGACATAGCATCAATGTTTTATCCCTAGTGGCAACAGCACATCCACAACCTTAGAACTTTGTCACTGTCCCAGATTTAATGGAGGCATGAACCCACTATCGAGCATAAATACTCCCTCTTGGAGTTAAGAGTAAAAACTTGGCCAGAGCCTCTACTAATAACGGAGAGCATGCAAGATCATAAACAACACATAGGTAATAGATTGATAATCAACATAACATAGTATTCTCTATCCATCGGATCCCGACAAACACAACATATAGAATTACAGATAGATGATCTTGATCATGTTAGGCAGCTCACAAGATCCAACAATGAAGCACATAAGGAGAAGACGACCATCTAGCTACTGCTATGGACCCATAGTCCAGGGGTGAACTACTCACTCATCACTCCGGAGGCGATCATGGTGGTGAAGAGTCCTCCGGAGATGATTCCCCTCTCGGCAGGGTGCCGGAGGCGATCTCGAATCCCCCGAGATGGGATTGGCGGCGGCGGCTCGGTGGTTTTCCGTATCGTGGCTCTCGTGCGGGGGTTTCGCGACGGAGGCTTTAAGTAGGCGGAAGGGCAACGGGGGGCCACACGAGGGCCCACACGCCGGGCCGCGCGGCCAAGGGCCAGGCCGCGCCGCCTATTGTGTCGGCGCCTCGTGGCCCCACTTCCTCCCTTCGGTCTTCGGAAGCTTCGTGCAAAAATAGGACCCTGGCGTTGATTTCGTCCAATTCCGAGAATATTTCCTTACTAGGATTTCTGAAACCAAAAACAAAAGCAACGGCTCTTCGGCATCTCGTTAATAGGTTAGTGCCGGAAAATGCATAAATACGACATATAATGTGTATAAAACATGTAGATATCATCAATAATGTGGCATGGAACATAAGAAATTATCGATACGTCGGAGACGTATCAGTGACTTCCACTTCCCTCAGAAGAATGATGCTTCTTGTGGAACGACTCAGTGTTGTTCTTGCTATTGCTAAACTTCCTCTTGCGGTTCTCTTCCTTCTTGATGTTATTGTCCAGAGTGATGGCTTGATCAAGTAGGGACTGGTAGTTGGGTGCATAAGCTACAGACAATGGAATCTTTAGTTCACCTTTAAGTCCATTGAGGAACTTCTCCTTCCTCTTAGCATCAGTGTCAATGTCTTCTGGGGTATACCTCGCCAAAGCACAAAAGTCATCCATGTACTCTTTCAGAGTCCTTCCTCCTTGCCTCAAACTGCGGAATTCATCCTTCTTCAGATTCATAATGCCCGAGGAGATATGGGCAGTACGGAATCCCTCCTTGAAGGTTTCCCAGTTTAAGTCATCTATGGGATGGGTAAGTTGATAAGTCTCCCACCACCTTCCAGCAGGTCCTTCCAACAGATGAGCGGTGAACCTAATCTTCTCAGCCTCTATGCACTCATAGGTGACTAAGTCCTTGCCGACAGAACGAAGCCAGTCATCAGCTACTATTGGCTCAGTAGCACTGGAGAACTTGGTTGGTCTGAGTCTCAGAAATCTGGCAAGTCTGTCCACTGGGGGTGGGGGTGGTGGTGGAGGTGGTGGTGGATTGTTTTTGTTGTTCTGGGTGGTTTGGATGAACTGGGTCATCATCTGCATGAGCTGTGCCTGAGCTGTCATCATCTGATTCAGTGCCTCCTGAGTTGGGTCCCGTCTTGGTGGCATCTGGGGTTATTTAGCGTAGATGAGAAGCAATATAGATAGATCTAGGAAACAAATACTTCCTACCCATGCACAAACAAGTCACACAACCAAACAAAAACATTTAAAAACAGAAATTCAAACTTTACTTAAACTTATCGAGGTTCGAAAATACGACTAAGATAGTTGGTACTGCCTTACATCAAATAGTAGGACAATACAAAAGAGCGTAACGAATTACATAAAATCTAAAGGGGTCTTCTAGCGTCTCTTGACCGTTCCATAGCAAGATAGTGGGCTTGAGAGTGGATTTGGTGACCGCGTGTATACGTGAGCATGCATGCATTACCGTTGGGTTCGCTTTGAGATTCTGGGCTCACAAACGGACACCAAACGGCGTTAACCTGCTTTTTCAAGTTGATGTCGTCCTCTTTTTTTCCTCCCGTCTAGGCGTCTATTTCTTCCCCAACCTGCACCAAGACTCCAAAGAGGCCACCGCCCATCCCGCTGCAGGCTGCACGCCAGCAGTTGCCTTCGCTCCGCTGCCTTGCCGGGACGCGGCGCAAGTCCGATGCTCCTCCAAGGCTCGAATCCGCGCCACATCGTCCAGGCGAACGCCGCGCACCGTCCCTGCTCCTATACTGCCGTGCCCATCAACGCTATTGCTCCGTGTGACCATTCAAGGACCGGTCCAGAGCGGCGCTCGAGCGGGACCAGAGAGAGGGTGGCTCCCATGGGAGTCTAGATCGAGAACGAGCGGCTCCCTATCCCTCACCTCTCGGCCGAATTCAGGAGGGATTCTTTGTCGCCGGCGCTGGAGAAATAGAGAGGCAGAGGCTGCCCCGCCCATCCAGCCACCATGGACCACGCCATTACCTGTTCCTCCTTGCCGTGTCGCGCGCCATCGTTTCTCTACTCCAAATGCAGGGGAAATAATACTACAGTAGCAGTACTACCTTGATTAGGACCAACACCAAATCAACGTGCGGGGCACTCTGGTTCGGATGCTCGCCAAGAATTGCAGAGTAGCTGAATTTTCTGTCGCGATAGGATGCAGATTGCAGAGTAGCTGAATTTTCTGTTACTCTCCATCAAACAGGTCCCTCCCAACCCCGGCGTGTTCCGCCTGGTCAACCACGGTGTCCCCGGCGACCTCACAGCATCGCCCGGAAGCTGTTCGACGCCCTGGCCGACGGTGGCGAGGAGCTCGCTCTCGACGCGGCGCAGAGGACGTCGTACCTGGAGGAGCGCGACGGAACCTTCCGCGCGTACCGCTACCCGGCGGCAATGGAGTTGCAGGTTCTCGCCCATGGAGGCTGGACGGCGCCATCGAGCGTCAGCCTCGCCTCGCCTTGCGTCTTTCGCAGGGGTTGGCCGCCGACCAGCCGCGTATCACCAGGACACCAAAAACAGATGATTGCGCTCGATTTTGTTGGAGAGGAGCCAAACAGCTTGGGGAAATCAGCGGAGGATCTGCAGATCCGGTCAACGGCGGACCTTGGGGGTGGCCGGACGACAAGGGGAGGAGGCGGCGGCTGCCACTTCATTAGCGTTCAAGCACGGGGCGAGTCCATTGGGGAAGCTGGGAGTCGTTTTTTTCTCGAGCGGAGGAGCGCGTGGGGTACCAAAACAGATGATTGCGCTCAATTAACGGATGGCGTTAGACACGTGTCGAGCCGGCAACGCGTGCTCACGTATACACGTGATCACCGGGCTTCATTCGTAGTGGGATTTCTTCCTCGCTTGCTTTCCTCTTCGAGTTGTTCTCCTCAACAGTTGGCGCTTCCTAAGTAGATGGACAAGGTGGCGATGAAGGTATCTGTTTGACTAGATGTGCGCACTGCCCCTTTAGTGCCAATATTATCGCCTGCTGATTAAAGTTCTCACTTTGTAGCTTTTCATTGTCCGTCTTGAGTTCAACAACCTCAGCATCTAATTCATCCCTCTTTTTGTCGAGACACTCGACCTGCTCCTCCAGTTCATAATACTTCAGGTTGTTCTCCTGGAGGATTTGCTTGGTTAAGTCCCAGTCATTCATCTCGATACGTAGGTGATGCTCCATCTTCTGGGCGTACCTCTCCATGTCCTCAAACTGGATCACCGTCCATGTCATGACTTCACGATTTCCCTTAGTTCTGAAGCAGAATCCCGCGGCGCTGTGATGTCCGAAGGGCTGGATATCCGACTCCTCATCGATGTCGTTCTTGTACTTGTAGACGATGCGAGCTAATGCCTCCTGCATTGCCATCACTACTCCATCTTCCCATTCTGGATACGTCTTCATGTAGACCACTGTGTCGGTAACTTGCTGAACAAGATGTCCCTCAATGGTGGTCTCGATCTCCCAGCGCTCCACGGCGTGTACATCAGATATCACGGCCTTCCCTCGGAACATGGGTGCGCGTATTCTCAGAGCCCTGCACACCCGGGACATCGTGTCACTGAAAGGGGTGTCGTCCTCGTGGTAAGGAACCCAGAGCTTGGTGAAGGTGCCCATCTATATTTTGAAAAGAGAGACAAGGTTAGAATAGAATCAAATGAACAGATAAGTGAAGAATTAAAAGTTTCATAATTAAAATTTTAAATAAATTTTATCCTATGGTTTTCCAATTCCTAGGGTCTCGATCCTACAGGCAACACTATGCTCTGATACCATTTTGTAGCACCCTACCTTTAAATAAAGGCAAGATACCTGTGTATAGTGCTATTCCCGGGATCACTGATAGCACACATATTTCAAATGTAGTAATCATAGCAATAGTATCAAATTTACTACAATGTAGATCCACAGGAGATAAAATAAAGTCTTACAAATTGCATAGTCACTTGGACTAGCTCAAATATAAATGTTCAAAGCAAACACAACGGAAATAAACTTCAATGAGCCTCCATCATCTTCATGCGCCATAAGCAGACATGTTGGAATGTAGACTCGAGATCCTACCTAGTATTCCTCCTCAGACGAACCTGCACGTTTGAATATGCAGCCCCACGAATGGAGGTCAGTACAATGATGTACTGGCAAATGACACTTATTTGGTGGCAGTTTTAAACATGACTATCTACATGATATTTGGCTAGTGGAGTTTAGGCTAATTTGCTTAAAGCCAATTTCATCCTACATTTTATTTAAAACAAAACATTTTACAAAATTTGCAATGAAGTCGTAAGTAGTACCATGGTTACATCTCCCATGTACTATTAGACAGTTACTACTCAAATTTTAACTCATTCAGAAAAAAATGATGAGATTCTTCCGTACATTCCCTGCCTAGAAAGCTCAAATTGTCCATAACCGGGGACACAGCTAAGATCTTACATTTACTCTCGAGAGGTTGTGCACTTTCACCTTACGACCCAACCTTCCCAAGAGAAGAATGAGACAAGATCTTTCAGAAGAAGGTTTCAACCATACTAGCTAGACCCGTTCCCGTTGGGTTACAAACCACATCATCATGTCTAGCAAACAAGTTGGACCTCACAACTTACTTAATCCCGGCAGAGCCCATAATACCATCAGGCTGCACTGGAACCTATCTAAAACATGGATGACATAATAATCTCTTTAATCCTGGGTGGCCATCCACAAGTGCACCCTCAGGCGAAGACAACCACATGAGAAGTACTAGACAGAGTCACGTGGCCCTGAGTAGCCACTCAACATCTGCGCACCCTCAGGCGAAGACAACCACACAATCCTGGATTGACAGCCAGGTATGTGGCCCTTAGTAGCCGCCCACCAAGCAATACCAAATCCACCCAGGTGTTTCATTAAGGTTGTTAATTTTAATTCCCAATACTCACAATCCAGAATAATCAAAATAGCAGTGGCATTTTGTTATTGCTAGGCAAACTAAATATCCTAGCAAGGGTTCATGGCTGGCTACACACTACTAGGACTGATAAGCATAGCATAACTTTCGAAAACAAAATCCTACCATGCATACTAGTTTGAAAACACTAATGCGTAATAAAATAGGTAGGAATTGAATGTCACTTGCCTTGATCAAAGCAACATGCACAATCACAGCAATCACAAGAATATCCTTGGTCTCCTTCACAATCTAATCAAGCAAACAAAACAAAAATAAACAATCATTCATATAAACAACCATAGACATGTATGCATGCATGATATGCAAAATTAATTTCACACATAGAAGTAGTGTGAAAATGTTGTATTAGGTGGTCTCTGATATGTACCATGTTATTAAAGTTTTCTGGAATTTTAATTTGATTTAAAATAACATTGATTGAGTATTTACTTAACATATACAATCATATTAATTAGCTACCGCAAGATTTATGTTTAGCAAAAATATAAACTTGATTCCCATGGATAGGGTACAGTAATACAAGAGTAGAGGAATTGGAATTATTCAAAAATAATTTATAGAATTTGAATTATCGTCACATTACTGATTTGAATAGATTTTACAAAAGAAAGTTTGTGCACGTATCAAAGTTGTACAACTCTTATTCCATGGTGAACTACATGTTCTAAGGATTCCAGAAAGTACAAAATCATAAAATTTGGGCCAGTAGATTATTTTATACAAATTGTATAGTGTAAAAGAGTCAATTTTTTTATTGAATTATGATACGAAATATAACACAGTACCTATACAATATTATTGCATAAACGTGCTCTAAAGGTTATAAGCTTTCCGAAAATATAAAATTTGTAAAATTTGGCCCAGTGGATGATTTTATATCGATTTTAAAAGTTGTACATGTAATCTGACTTTTAAATTCGAATTTAAAATCGATTTGACCAAAATTGACCGGGCACGGTGACTAGGACGCTGACTAGGCGCCACGTGGCACAATCTGATTCGCCTATACCGATTCGGTATTGGGATCTAACCTACGCCGCAAGATCTAGATCGGACGGCGTGAAAAAAAAAGAAAAATAGGAGAGCTCACCGTGGGGCTCCCGCGAGGGCGTCGTCGGCTGCTGCGGCTCGGTCACGGTGGTCGGCGGTGTTCCCGCGGTCTCCGAGCTCGGCAGTACGGGGTGCAGCTCGACACGGCGGGTGCTCTGGAGGTGGTGGCGTGGCTAGAGGCGGGCTAGGGCGGCAGCGGTGGTTGGCTGGAGGCGGCGGCGGGCTCGGCAACTTCGGCGAGCAATCACCGTCGATTGGCGGCACGATGGTGGGAGCTGTGTGGGGGAAAAGGAGGCGGGGGTCGCGGGGATTTTATAGGAGGCCGGGTGTGCGCTCCACGGCACGGACGTCGAGGTGGGGCCGGCTCGGTTAGGGTTTGGGGGAGGAGTCCGGGTCGGTCACGAGGTTGAAGAAGATGCTGACGTGCGGGCCCCGCTGATAGGTGGGTCCCACCTATTGGTGAAAGAAAAGAAATGGAAGGAGAGAGAGAGGTGGTTTGGGCGCGGGCCGTGTTTGGCAGGCCGATTGGGCCGGTGCGGTCGGGGTGGCCCAACTTCGCCAGTCCTTTCCGTTTTCTTTTTTTTTTGCTCTTTTCTTTTTTTTCTTCTATTTTACTGTTTTCTACATAACTTTTGTTTTAGGAAACCAAAAAGTCTCGAACCAGTTTCTAAAATTTTGTAAAATTTAGGGCTTTGTTTCGAACAACAGAGAACAAGGTTTTTTACCAAAAGGGCATAGCAGGGAAAATAAGATTTTTGCACTAGGGCATAAGCTATGGTTGTGTCATACTGTGCTTATCATTTTATGTGAACAAATCAAATGCAAAGATGCCATGAATGCATGCAAGTTTTTGTATTTTGAAAACTTGGGATGTTACATTTGCAAAGATGCATGCATGATCTCATTTGGACGGCTGCCATGCACACCATCTGCACTATGTAAGCCCGCAAGGATTTTATTTTTGGATAGAGAGGTGTGGAGAAATACATTCGCCAAACTCCAATGTGATATTTAATACTATATTTTATACTTGTAGATGGCAACCGAAAAAATACTTTGTCCATACAGGTTTAAATAGTAATACACACGTGCAGAAAAACTTTGAACATTAATTTGGTCAACAAAATATGAGATATACAGAGCTTTTTTCTTAATTCCTTTTCCAACTTCGGTTGAAAAAGCTCAGTTGTATGCGTTCCAACTTGCAACTCTTATGCACCAATCAGGTTACAATCGGACGGCGGAGGACTCAACCGATAAATAATTCTTTAAATATAAATCCATATAAGTTCGCCAATTTTGGTTGACATTGCCCACGCGATAGTGTTGAAATTAATTACTGACCGAGTTTAGAGGCTCCAACACTCCGTCCAAAGACGTTGGAACTTGGAGGACGACCGCGAGGTTTCCGTCGTTGACTTGCCCGCCGGCCCAAGGTATGGACTTTAGGGGAGGGGGTATAAACTGCTAGCCAGCGCCGAGAGGATTGCACCGTCGGGGTGGGAGGTCTGGCCGAGCGGCATCCTCGCCAGCTTCACGTAGCTAGGAGCTCTGGCCGAGCGGCGTCTTCCTCGCCAGCGGCGCGTAGAAGCTCTGGTCGAGCGTCGTCCTCTTAGGATAGCGTCGCGTAGGAGCTATAGCCGAGCGACGTCGTCCTCGCCAGCGTCGGGTAGGAGCTCTGGCGGAGCAGCGTCCTCGCCAGCGTCGTGTAGGAGCTCTTTACTGCACTTATCTGCCCAGCTGCACACTATGCATAGATTTCTGCTCGTGTTAGAGCTGTTGTAGTGAATAGTGATATGCATTGCTAATTTGCTATGCGTGTTTAGAGAAAGAGAGGAGAGGAAGCCTACAGGGATGCGATGACAGATTGACATGTAGTTAGTACTGTAGTTTTTTGTTATCTCTGAATATTCGTAGTTCTTTGCAGATTGTTTGTAGGAGATAATGTTGCCTCAGGAATTGTTGAACTCGGTGGCGCACGGAACATTCGGATAACATAAAAATATTAAGCTGGTTCGGTTTCTACAGATGCTTTCACATTACTTCAGCGGTTCAACTTTCCACTTTCACACTACTTCGGCGGTTCAACTTTCCAAGGTCCTTTATTAAGAAGTTCCTCGGGAAGCATTTCCACCACGACTCTCCATTCACCGGACGATTCACATAAGAAAAACCTCGTACAGCCATGGCCGGCCATCTCCAAGGTATGGGTAATGATGTGGATTGGCGTGATCTCTCCAACGATCTCATCAAAAAGATCAGCGACATCTTCTTGTCCACAGACGACCTCGACTACTACACCTCTTTCCGTGCAATATGCGGTTGCTGGCGCCGCGCCCGACGAGCGCCCGAATTTAAGCCTGTGAAGTGGATAATTCTTGAGCACTCCCTTTCTGACATGGGCGAGGGCGGTGTGACATTGTTGAATCTGATCACTGGCCGCTGCCTGCGGAAGAAGATCTCCGGTATCATCCGCAGGTGATTCTTCGCCATATGCAACAATTTCACATATATAGTTTAATTTGCATCCACACGATTTCAGTTTATTGAGTTAATTATTGCCGGTCCTGTGTTACCTTAAGTTTTTCTTTGCTTCTCCTTTTAAGAACTGAGCCTGTTCATTTCAGTATATATTTGCCGTTATCGATATTTTTCTTTGATTAAAGCTCTAATTCTCACCTCTAAGTAGGTATTTTTTTGTCGCCACAACGAGCGGCTTCGTTGTGCTAGGGCAGAGAGTGCAGCCGTACAAGACTCGGGTGCTCAACCCCTTAACTGGTTGCATTGCACGCCTGAAGGCGCAGATACCAGCGGAAGAGTTGTCCTCCGTCGTCGTGATGACGTCCCCGCTCATGGTGTTCGTATCAGACCTTCAACTGATCAGAGCACCGAGGAAGGGCCCTCCGCATTAGGCTTTGGAGAAGCATTGTACATGGCGACAAGTTGCTTTGGAGTTCTTCACAGCATCACCTACTATGCAGGCAATATATTCACAACAGATAAATACGGCTCCATCATTTCAAGCATGACTTACGCCGCCGATGAAGGAACTCAATTACTACGCTCAGCAAGGACTCTGAGGATGAGCGCTGGCATTTCTGGACCAACTCTGCCCAGCGAATACCCAGCCAATTTGTGTTACATTGTGGAGTCTGAGGGGGAGCTGTTGTATGTGTTGAGCGGGCGGGTTTACAATGGCGAACCTGTTGTATACCGGGTGGACACCAAAATGCGCGTCCTAGAGCCGGTCAGAAGCATTTGCAGCCGCTCCATCTTTGTCGGCCGGAACAAGTGCATCTCCGTTGACACCAGCAAGGTCCACACCGTCCAATCCGGCAGCATCTACTACGCGGATTTATCCGAGATTAGAGCTTATGATGCTGGGGGTCTCTCGTGGCAAGAGGATCCGGACTATGTTCCTAGCTATAAAGTAGGTTCTCTGGAAAAAACATGTAGGCCCTTTTCGTCTTGACGAGATATTGGACGAGTATTGCAGAACAATCGAGTTATCTGAACTACAGAGGGTGCAGCCTTATGGAGAGCTAGGTTTCACGTACTATGATTACTACGATGGCTACCCGTCAGACTGATGGTGTGGGTGATTCTGCAAGTTTTTTCCCCGTCAAGTTTGGCAAGTGTCACACAGAGCCCTACGCGTGATGCTACTAGGATTTTTTTTTAATCAGGGACCTGCTTTTGTTGTATCAATGTTACCGGGGAATGCGATTCCAGGATAAGGCATTGGACCATTATTCGGCTTTCAATATAATCTGGGTTGTTCTGTGTGTTTTGTTTCAACCTGAATAAATTGGCCTTGGGCACAATAATTTTGGGACAGTAATTAACTCAGCGTTGTCTTCTTTCAACCTGAATAAATTGGCCCTGGGCCCAATAATTTCCTCTGCTTTCTTGTTTCAACCTGAATAAATTGGAATTGGGCCAAGTAATTTCCTCTGCGTGTCTTGTTTCGACCTGAATAAATTGGCCTTGGGCCTTTAGTCAGCCAATCTGGCCCAAGGACACCACGATGCGTAGCTGACAGGCCGGTGGGACACATAGTTAATCCAGTAGGTCCCACGGCTGCATGTGGGTCCGACGGGGTTGGGACCAGGGACCCACCAAGCTCTGACATACGGGCCCCACAAGTTCTGACATATTGGGTCCACACTCTGGCATGTTGGGCCCACCAAGATCGGGCAGGATGGGACCCAGCAGGCTCTGACATGCGGCCCCCATAGATCTCTGGCATGCCGGACCCACCAAAACTCTCAGAGAAGGGTCCCAACAGGCTCTGACATGCGGCCCCGACAGTTTTCTAGCATGCCGGACCCGCCAAAACTCTCAGAGAAGGGTCCCAGTAGGCTCTGACATGCGGCCCCCATAGATCTCTAGCATGCCGGACCCACCAAAACTCTCAGAGAAGGGTCCCAGCAGGCCCTGACATGCAGCCCCCATAGATCTCTGGCATGCCGAACCCACCAAAACTCTCAAAGAAGGGTCCAAGCAGGCTCTAACCTGCGGGGCCATGCGTCCAGAATTGACGGCAGGTAGACAATTGTGCTGGCACGTGCGGATTTTTTTTGGCATGGCAACTGACATGTGGAACCCATGTTGGTCGTACTGACAGTTCTGGTCCACTTCGCATGATGGGAGGCTGTCGAAACGGGAGGCCCCATGCAGGTGGGTCGTGTCGGCACCTAACATGCGGGTCCGAGTGGTGCAGGCCAGGTACATGTGTGCAGACAGTGGTTGTCTCCCCTTACAAATATGGGTCCCAGTGCTGCAGGCCTTGGATTGTTGTGCGGGCAGACAGAAAAGTACGTGAACAGGAGCGTGCAGAGTGTGGGTCAGGTGTGTCCACCGGCCCGAAGCCCAGTTGTTGTGACGCGCACCCACTGCTGACTCAGCAGTTCAGGTCGCCCACCACCCGCGACGCTCATTTCTGCACAATAGCTCACGTTTAGACCTCGCCCGTCACTAACTTTTCGGGCCGAGCGGCCCAAATCGCCATCTGTGACACGAACACGCCCTATCGTCATAGAAAAAGACAATCGCAGACGGATTTCCAAACCATCAGTATCATACCGTCATTGAAGACCCATATGTTACTAGTGAAAAGTGCAACGAAGTATGATCAAAACATATATAAATTGGTGTAAAACAAGCATGGAGCATCAAAAATTATAGATATGTTTGAGACGTATCAATCATCCCCGAGCTTAACTCCTGCTCGTCCTCGAGTAGGTAAATGATAACAAAATAATTTTTGAGGTGACATGAAGCCAACACAATCTTGATCAAGCATTGTAAAGCATTGTGAGCTGGGATCAAAGTACTCTAAACATAGGCATGATAGATACAATTATAACAATAAAACTTAGCAACTATATAATAACATGAAGAGTAACTCAAACAAAGGATCATGAATAATTTTGCATTGAAAACAACAATTTGTTTATGAGCATAGAGAAAACATAGCAAAGTGGTACTCAACATGTGCTTTATGAAGTAGCAAAACATAAATGCTAGGACACCTTCAAAGTTCAAAGGTTGACTAGATAAAGGTAATTTAAGAACAAGCAATAGCATAATCATGAATCAATCAATAATAATTTAGGAACTATGCACATTGCACTAAGAATGACAACTATGCTCTCTTAATTGGCGCATAAAGAAGAAGATGAAGACTCAACATAAAAGTAAAAGAAAGACTCTTTGCAGAGCAAGCAAGATAAACAAGTTTTATAAAACTTCCAAAAAGTATGGTACTCATTAGCTTTGAGCTCTCATTACCCCTATCATAAGCATATTGAATGGTTAAAGTTAATGTGATGGCAAATATGAGCTATATGCTTGACAAATCACAAGTTGAAAATCTCATGCCCCTTGAATACGAGTACCTAAACCTCATGCTACTCAACTTAGGTCCCAAATAAGTTCTTGTCATTGTAAGTATACAAGTATCATCAAAACCGCCAACGGGGTACCTCTTGCCCCAATGACATAGGAGCATTCCCATACCAAAATGACAAGACAAACAGACAATGAGCATCTCAACAATTTTTTATTTACTATGGGTATAGCTTTTTATTGAAAATGCTTCATAGAATGCTCACTATGGTTCGCTGTAAATTTCCACCATGAATGATGCATGGCTTAAATTAGCGGCCCAGGCATTTCTCTAACACATATACAAACTCCATGGACTTACAAGTTTTCATTTTGTTTCGCACCGCTAGGAACATGACATGAACTAAATATGAATAAGTGCAATGTTGAAAGCGTTCCCCATGAAAGCATGGTTGTGCTAACTCCCAACTCGCAATTTGCAAACATGTAAACTTCATAAGATAGTCACAATAATCAAGTTTATTAAGTGCAAGAAAGTAAATGTGCCATCAAGTTCGTGAGAGCTTTACTGACTAATTTTATCATGCCAAAATTTAATTTGGAAGATAAATAAAAGCATGATGAATATACCTGGAATAGCAATAATGCTAGTAGGTAGATATGGTGGACACAATTGGCAAACTTTGGTTATTTGTGGTTGAATGCACGAGTAGATTTCATACTCAGTACATGCAAATACTAGCAAAAGATTGGGAGCAACCAACTAAGAGAGCAATAGTGGCCATAATCATGCATAGAGACAAAACATTATCAATCAAAGCATAAAGTGATATTACAATTCAAAAACTAAATGATCATAGAGGCTTTAGTTGACTGGTTATAGTCATAACATGGTATAAGCATGTGCCAAGTCAACCCAATAAAACATCGAAGGAGAATACCACAATATTATGCTTTGTACGATGGAAACAACACATGATTCTTTCAATAGCACATTATGCACTCTCAGCTATTTAGGACAAGTCATGCTACATCAATAAATACTAAGCATATGATAAGAATAACATCCAACATGACATGTCAAAGTCTATGCCACAGTCTAGACAAGCTTTCTTTTGCATCAGTATAGACATGAAACTTTTTACTCGTCTTCAACCCGAATCAACTTATTTGAAATAGCTCTCAGAGATGAAAAAAAATGGACCAGAGAGATAATCATACATAAATAAAGAATACTAACGAGCTCTGAACAAAATAAGAAACAAAAACCAAGAGCTAAACGCAGTACTAGAAAACTAGAACACTCGCGGAACAATAAGAGCGAAAACTAGAGCGTTATATGCACTTAAAACAGAGCGTGTCTCTGTCCAAAAGAAATATGCTGGGACACAACCATATGCTACATAAAAAACAAAACAAAATACGCTCCAAGTACAACACATAGCGTATGAAGCAATAAAAATATAGCACATAGAAAGATGACATGTTGCTTTGTTGATGAAGAGGAGATGTCTTGGACATCTCCAAGATTTGACTCTTGTACCTTTTGGATATTTATTGGGGTGACATGGGCATCCCCAAGCTTGATCTTTTGTCCATTCCTCATCTCATCACATCATTCTTCTCTCCCTGCACTTGAAAACTTCCTTCATAGTAGTATAAAACTTCACACAATTCTTATTAGCAGCATTAGTACAATCAAAATAAACAAATCCACTTGGGTTTAGTTCTAACATGTATCATACATATATTAAACATTAGCAACTATAGCAACTTTTTCGAAAATATCTTTGCTCAAAAGAACTAGAAAAGAAAGAGATTAAGAGGCAAATGCAAATAGTGGCAGAAATCTGTCAAAACAGAACAACAGGTAAAGATATATTTTTTTCAAAAATCTTCAGTTGCTCAGCTGGAAAAGTGTTCAACTAACAAAAGTTTGATAATAACCTGGGGCATATTCACAAAAAATTTCAGCTCAAAATTCCGCTTTGGCTGTTCATACGAATTTTCAGGACAACAACTTTCCCAAATCTTACTTTCTTCCTATTAGAGGCTATTCTTGGCACAAAATGAAATAAAAATGATAAGTAGAGGTTATTACAGAGGTAATAACTTCCAAGACTCAACAAAAGAAAAATTGCAGAAATAAAACATGGGTTATTTCCCAAGAGTGCTTTTTTAACGCCTTTCAGCTAGGTGTAGAAAAAGAGCTAGCACCAAGTACTATCAAGTGAAGAAGCATCAACATCATAGTTTGTTATAATAATAGAGTCATACGGTGACTTCTTTCTCTTTCTAGGGAAGTGTTCCATACCTTTCTTGAGTGAGAATTGATATTTAATAATCACATCTCTCATATCAATAGCAGCACCAACAGTTCTAAGAAACGATCTTCCCAAAATAATAGGACAAGAAGCATTGCATTCAATATCCAAAACAACAAAATCAATGGGGAGATGGTTATTGTTAACCATAATAAGAACATTATTAACTCTCCCCAAAGGTTTCTTTGCAGCAATATCAACAAGATGAACATCCAAATAACATTGTTCCAACGGTGGCAATACAAGCATATCATAGATTTTTCTAGGCATAACAGAAATACTTGCACCAAGATCACATAAAGAATTGCAATCAAAGTCATCTACTTTCATCTTAACTAGCAGGGTGGCCCGTGCATACTGCACGGCTAGACTTGTTTCACTGGCCTTACTGATTTTAGATCCACTTAGCATAAAACTAAACTACTACTGTGTCATAATATTTCGCATACATATATAATATAAGTGTACTACTATACAAATATATATGATTCACGTATAATGGCAACTGAAATAGTAGATCCTATCGTAAGACCTTAATGATTTCAGATTCAGTTAGCATAAGACTACATGGCGCAGTTGTGAATCCTATATATTTTCTTGAATTTCAAAATGGCAATGCTACCATGGGACATGTTATGTCATTATGAGATAAATACTTACCTAAAATGATGATAATCCAATTGGTAGGATAGAAGCTTTGAGCTACTCTAAAATTTCCCATGGTATTGCACCTTTTTGATCTATATATGATGGCATAGAAAATGGGTACAGTATTGATTCAGATTTTTTTTCTAAAAAAATATTTTCTAGTACCAATACCATTGTCCGTACGCATTTTCTGCCTCCTGAATGCCTACAGATTTTCCATCCCAACAAAATATACATACCTGCTAAATTTGTCTATCATCTATAATATTAGCTACAGTCTCGGACTAAATGTTCTATTGGTCTGTATAATTGTATTTGAATTGTATTTCAGATCAGTATGTCAGTAGCAATAGATGGTGATAATAATGTAGAATTAGCATACACAGAATTTTCTCTCTGAGATTCAAAACTGATGATAGAAAATCCAGAGTACTTTACATAGCTTATATATACCAATATGCTCCACAAATCACCGAAGATCGATTGAGATTATCCAACAATAAATAAAATATATCCAACAGTGCCATAGTCTAAACAAAGAAAGCTATATGAAGATACCTGAAACAAATTTAATATGTTAACATACTTTTATACATAATTTATTTTTACTCCCTAATTGAAAATTCAGTTTATGGAAGCCCAAAAGAAGATAGAAAGACATACCGGCCTAAGGTTTTAGCATCTAGTTTTTCTCCGCATCGTATTGAGATTTGACTATCAAAGTATTTGCATGATGAGCTACCGCGGAGGGGATCCCGTTGGAGCACTTGTTGATGAATCATGGACTTCTGCAATTAGGAGCCGTCGACGCCAGGCTTACGGACTGTTCAAGAAGATGCTTAATCAGCTTCTAAACCCTACATAGCTTACTCTAATTAATCCTTGTAAAAGAAGAGGTTCAATGGCGCTCTTGGCCGTTATCTTTAATTCCCTGGCGCCCCCTGCCTCGCTCACGACAAAGCATGCCCACTGCAGCATCCTCCACCTAGAACTTACCGCAGCAAGTAAAGGTAGATCGTAAGATCATTTTACCCAAATCTTTAACTAACATATATTTGGAAGAAAACTAATACACGGGTGACAATAACATTTTCAGAGCCAACCCTTTTACCTTTGATTTTCAGTTCAAAGGGAGAGTTGAAGATAAAAAAAATACATATGGCTATTCTTTTCTTTGATGTCCAAATCTCATCTCTTCGTGACCACTCCACTAATTCCTGCAATAATGGTCAGTGTTTAAATTTAATCTCATACAATGCAACAATCTAAGTTAGAACACACTTGCAAAACAAATATGTACAATTTCAATGCTTCACCGAAACAACGAACCAAACCCTGTTGCAAAGTACCAACATCTATGAATAGATCGCAAGAGCCGCTGCCGTTATGACCACCGCACGCTACCCACGCAGCTATCTCGGATGCCATTAATGGCGTGGTCTGCTCCAGGCCGACGGCCTCCTGTTCGATGCTTTCCGCGGTAATCTAGGATGCCTTCCACCGCGTGGTCGACTGCTCCTATGTACAATTTCAATGCTTCACCGAAACAACGAACTAATTGGTTGCCAAGTACCACCATCTGTGTGGTCGACTGCTCCTATGTATAATTTCAATGCTTCACTGAAACAACGAACCAACCCTGTTGCAAAGTACCACCATCTGTGAATAGATTGCAAGAACCGCTGCCGTTGTGAACACCGCTAGCTGCTCATGCAGCTATCTCGGATGCCTTCAATGGCGTGGTCTGCTCCAGACCGACGGCCTCCTGTTCGATGCTTACCGCGGCAATCTGTGATGCCTTCCACCGCGTGGTCGACTGCTCCTGGCCAAAGGCCTCCTGTTCGATGCTTGTCGCGGGCCTACGACGGGAGCTAGATTATCCAATAGTTGGCCATGAGAAATATGTTAACGGAAAAAATAAATATATCACCGATTCTTACAACTATAAAGGAAACTCCAATAGTTGGCCATGAGAAATATGTACTAAATTAGAACACGCGTAATGCTTGATGCCTCATCTACTCTAAACTGAAACACTTAAACACATGCATACAAACGCATCTATTTGGCTTAGCAGGTAAACGCTTTTCATCAAACTTACCAGATAGGAGCAGTTGTACGCATGACGTGGCTCACGACACGATTGGACGACGCATACTATCCATATAGTCGGTATGCCATCTTCTTCCTCGTGCTGGCAAGTTCTTCACCATGTCTTATTGATTCCGCACTGACGAAATCTGGCGCTTGCGAGATAGCAGACTAAACGTTGAAGCGGTGGCGCTCCGGCGTGACAGCGAACATGAGGCAGGCCTTGATGTCGTTAATTCCTGAGAGCTGAAAGCCAAGATGTTGTTAATTATGTACGTCAGGTCGCTGCCGCGCTGTGTCTCCTTTTTCTTTCATGGCGAAGCTAACAGTTTAGGTGTTGATGCGGCGGCTCCCACCGGCGTGGCCCCGAAAATTAGGCGAGCCTTGATCTTGTTAATTCCTGGGACCTGAAAGCCAAGGTATATATGTTGATAGATCGATGATGTTGTAGCTCACAAAACCATTGGACGACGCGATCCATCCAGTTCGCATGACATCTTCTTCCTCGCGCTGGCAAGTGCTTTGACCATGTCTTCTCGATTTCGCATGGATAGAAACTGTCGCTTGCAAGATAGCAGAAAGCCTTTATGCGGCGGCGCGACGGCAAACATGAGGCGGCCCTTGAACTCGTCAATTCCTGAGAGTTGAAACCCTAGATGTGGCGGCGGCTTCCATGACAGCGATCATTAGGCGAGCCCCATCTTGTTAATTCCTGGGATCTGGTAGCCAAGCGGTATATATGATGGACAGATCGACGTGTCTTTTTTTTCAACACGAATTGTTTTGTGGCTTTTTTTTTTAATCTTGAAGGGTCTTTCCTTGTAAATCTGAACCGTCACTTGTCCATTGTTAAATCTGAGTTTAATCTGAGCCGTCGTTTGTTTGTTGTTTTAATAATATAATAGATGATGGGCTCCCAGCCATCTTCTAACTTTTTAGGAATAGAAGCTTCATGCTTTAATTTCTCTTCTCTAATTTGCGTGAGAGCATTTGTAATGTGCTTCGTGAAAGTCATATTTATAGCACTAGCATTAGGACTTCTAGCAAGCTTTTCTAAGAACTTAATTACTTCAGAGATATTGCAATCATCAAAATTAAAGTCACTATTATCAAATGTAAAAGGACTATTGTCTCCCATACTCGGAAAAATTTCAGCACACTTATCATGAGCAGTTTCAGTGGTTCTAGGAAATTTTGTAGAAGGAGCGGGGATTTTTCCTACGCCAATTATTTTACCATTAATAGTAGGAGGGTGGCTAGAATTTGAGACTTTATTACCACTGGTGGTGGTGATGGTACAAATTTTAGTCAAATTATTATTTCTAGCAATTTCATCTTCTCTTTCCCACCTAGCATGCAATTCAGCCAACATCCAAACATTTTCACCAATTCTAACTTGAATGGCATTCGCAGTAGAAAACGGATTTTCATCCATAGCTAGCAGCCATTTTATTAATCAAAGAAGTTTGTGCTTCAGACAAGGATGAAATACAAGTTTCAGCATTGGAAATTTTGACTTGCAAACCAGAAATTTCCCTATTTAAATTCTCAAGTTGATGGCTAATATTTTTCAACATAGCAGATTGTTCTTCCATGGTTTTAGTAAAAAAATTATTTTGCTCATATCGCATTTGCATAAAATTCTTAGTGGCCTTTTTCAACTTCTAAAATCTATTCCTCACTACGCATAGATCTACCATAATAACCAATGCCACTATTAGAAGGATATGGCATATAATTGTTACTACCAAAATTATTCCTATAAGCATTGTTGTTGAAATTATGTTTTTAATGAAGTTCACATCAACATGCTCTTCTTGAGCAACCAAAGAAGCTAACGGAATATTATTTGGATTGACACATGCTTTACCATTAACAAGCATATACATAATAGTATCAATTTTAGCACTCAAGGAGGAGGTTTCCTCGACGAAATTTACCTTCTTACCTTGTGGAGCTCTCTCGGTGTGCCATTCACAATAATTTATCATCATATCATCAAGGAGTTTTGTTTCAGCCCCAAAGTAATAGACATAAAGGTATCTCCAACAGCTGAATTCAGAAGGTTTCTCGAAGAAAAAAGTAGTCATGCATAAAAAGTTTGGATGATCATCCAAGTAGTCAGTCAATGACTGGGATAATTCTTTACCAAAGATTTCATTCTTTCCCAAGCTTTAGCCACATGTTCATTATCAAATTGTCGAAATTTCATTATATCACTTCTCAAGGATATAATATTAGCAGGAGGATAGTATTTTCCAATAAAAGCATTTTGCATTTAACCCAAGAATCAATACTATTTCTAGGCAAAGATATCAACCAATCTTTAGCTCTCCCTCTCAAAGAGAAAGGAAACAATTTCAGTTTAATAATGTCACCATCTATATGTTTATACTTTTGCATCTCACAAAGTGCAATAAAATTATTAAGGTGAGAAGCGGCATCTTCAGTACTAACACCAGAAAATTTGCTCCTTCATAACAAGATTTAACAAAGCAGGCTTAATTTCATAGAAAGCTGCTTCAGGAGCAGGTGGAGTAATCGGTGTACAAATAAAATCATTGTTGTTTGTGCTATTAAAGTCACACAACTTAGTATTTTCAGCGGAACCTATTTTAGCAAAATTTAAACTAAGCAACAGAAATAAAAGCTATAATAGAAACTAATTTTTTTCGTGTTTTTGATATAATGAGGCAAACAAGACAAAATATAATAAACTAAGCAAAACTATAACAAAGTAAAGAGATTGGAGATGAGAGACTCCCCTTCAGAAATCCTCTTTCTCCTCGGCGACGACGTCAGAAAATTAGCTTGATGAGCGCAGATTGCACACCGTTGGGGAACCCCAAGAGGAAGGTATGATGAGCACAACAGCAAGTTTTCCCTCAGGAAGAAACCAAGGTTTAGTTGACCAGTAGGAGAAAGCCGTGACTTCTGAAGGTGTTGCTAGCTGACTAATGGCAGGGCACACTACCGGCGTCAGCAACAACGTGGAACCTGCGCACAACACAACCAAAATACTTTTCCCCAACTTACAGTGAGGTTGTGAATCTCACCGGTTTTGCTGAACACAAAGAATTAAATGTATCGAGTGGAAGGAGATGTTTGCAGTAATTAAAGAGAACAGTGCTTGTAGTAAGTAAACAGAACATGATTGCAGTGGATGAATTTATCAGTGTAAAGGAAAGGACCAGAGTCCACAGTTCACTAGAGGTGTCTCGCCATAAAGATAAATAACATGTTGGGTGAACAAATTACAGCTGGACATTTGACAGAATACCGACCATACATGACAAGATGATTACTATGAGATTCGTTTGTGCATTACAACATAATACATAGACCATGATCCAACTGCGTCTATGACCAATAATCCACCTTCCGGTTATCGTCCGAATCCCTTCCAGTATTAAGTTGCAAGCAACAAATTATCATATTAAGCAATGCGTGTAAAGTAAACAATATAATTACCCTCGGATAAAACATTGTTGTTTTCTCCCTAGTAGCAACAGCACATCTACAATCTTAGAAGTTATTGTCACTCTTCCAGAAAACTAGAGGCATGAACCTACTATCGAGCATAAATACTCCATGTTGGAGTCACAAGCGTCTACTTGGACAGAGTATCTACTAGGAATAGAGAGCATGCAAGATCACAAATAACATATGACAAGAATATATAATCGATCTCAACATAGTATTCGATATTCATCGGATCCCAGCAAACACAACATGTAGCATTGCATAAAGATGATCGTGATCATATAGGGGCAGCTCACAAGATCCAAACATGAGGCACAAATTAGAGAAGACAACCATCTAGCTACTGCTATGGACCCATAGTCCAGGGATGAACTACTCATGCATCAATCCGGAGGCGGGCATGGCGATGTAGATGCCTTCAACGATGATTTCCCCCTCCGGCAGGGTGCCGGGAAGAGCTTCAGACCTCTTCCGAGCTAGGGTGTGCAATGGCGGCCGCGACAGAACTTTTCGTGGATCGAGGCTCAGGTGTTCAGGGTTTTCCCGAGATCGTGAATAAATAGGCGGAAGGGCGAGGTCTGTGGAGGCCAGGGGGCCCACACCACCCCTGGGCGCGAGCCAAGGCCAGGTCGTGCCTAGGGTTGGTCTGGCCACCATGCGCCACTTCTTCGACCCCCCTCTGGACTCTGTCTTCGTTACGGAAATATATTGACTTCGGCTTTTGTTCGTCCAATTCCGAGAATATTTCCTGTACAACTTTTCTGAAATACAAAACAACAGAAAATAGGGAACTGGCACTGTGACATCTTGTTAATAGGTTAGTGCCAGAAAATGTATAAAAGTGCAACGAAGTATGAGCAAAACGTATATAAATTGGTGTAAAACAAGCATGGAGCATCAAAAATTATAGATACGTTTGAGACGTATCAATGCCTCAACCAATCCCATCGGAATACCCAACTACACCTTTATGATCACCCTGTTACGGAGTGACGGGTGATGCAATCAAAAGGAGCCTCCGGTGACAGTGATTGGTTATGATCTCACGGTCTAAGGATTAGGTCACTATGCTTTCATAAACACCGTAACATTCAACATTATGCAACGTGATCACGTTACAATACTTATATATTGGGAATGTCCATCATATCATTCATCTAATGATATGCTTCCTGTCGTCGTGGTGAACAGACAGATGCCATAGGATGGCTTATCTTGGGGCCGAATGGACGCTAGAGGATTCGGGGGAGGGTTTGTGACTAGATGGACGAACTTCCGGATGCTTTCCTCAAGAACTTGGCCAAGGCCAGAGGTAGAAGAAGAAAGACACAAGGATGAACTCGCTCTAGATCACCACGTTTATTGATCTTAACAGGTTACAGGATTTCCCTCTTCTCTCGATCGCTCTGTGGTCTCTCGCATGAAAGAGGCTGCCCCCTCTCCTTATATAGGGGAGAGGGTGGCTTACAGAACAAGAAACCCTAATGGGATCTTTGACTAGACAAACTACTTTACAAAGATACTTTATAAAGCTACTTTAATCACAGATGATGCCGGAGTCCTCTTTAATCGAGGAGGCGTCCTCCGGCTTCTTTGGCCGTCATCCTCTTCTTTGTCCTCAGGCCTTCGTTTAAAGCTATTTTGCTTAGCTCATCCTTGTCCTTTAGCTCTGACGGAATCTTTGACCAGCCAGCCGACATGCTCTTCCTTCCAGTCGCCGGTATCTTTCCTTCCGGTTCCGGTATACCCCTCTTGGGGATACCGGCTTAGCTTACTTAGCCAAACTCTATCTTCTTATTCCGGTATGGACATTAAACCGGTATCTTGAAGGGTGAGACCATCCGGTATGGCATACCTTTGGCATACCGGGGTCATCCCCAACATTAGTCCCCGAAGCTGGTATAGTCTGGCGGATTCTATCCAACAGACCATGCCAGGTTTCCGTATCTTTGGACACCGGTTTAATCACTCATGCCTTGAGCTTGGTTCCGGCACCTTTACCCTTGTTCGTTTTCTTCTCTTTGCGAGGCACGTCCCGGCATCTCTTTTCTCCGGTATCATTTGCATTTATTCTTCCCTCGGCGAAGTCGAGAATATTTTGGGCCCGCGCTCGGTGACATGCGCACGTCAACTGCATCAGTGTCAGTTGTCACTTCGCTTCGACTCCCGCGCGTCCATTTAATGCACCACTGCGGTTCCCACCAGCCGTTTTGGATCCCGTGTGCGCCTCCGTGCGGCCTCCCCTTTTTTCGCGTGTACCTCTTTGCCACGTGGCGGCCCGTGGCGCGAACCGTCGCGGGCCGCGAGGCGAACCGCCGCGGCCCAGCGGTTTTCAGCCCATCTTCTCTCTCCTTTATAAGCACAACTGCTCCTTCTTCTTCCTCTTCTTCGCATTCCTCATCCTTCGCGCACAGTGCTCCTCGCCTTTGTGCTTCCGCCGCTCTCCGTCCGCCGTCGCTTGCTCAAGCTCCGGCGCCCGGCGAACTCACGCCGTGCTTCCGCCGGACCTCGCTGTGCGGGAATCTTTAGCAGCACCTTCACCGCGCCCGCTGCATTCTCGCTCCTTCGCGAGCTTCTCCGCCTCGCCGTCGACGGTGCTCGTCGGCGACCGCAGGTCCGCTCCACCACCGGCGAACACCTTCCTCAGCGACTGCGCCGCTCAAGGTTGGTACCAATCTTGTTTTGCTCGCCATCTGCTTGCTTTTTAGATCTTGGGTCTACGGTGTTCTTATTTCCTCTTTTTCTTTGGTTTTCTTCTTACTCGTAGATCTTCACGCGGGGTTCAAGTGTGGGATTTCTGTTTTTTCGCCTACCCATCCAATGTCTGACGAGGAACCTTCCTCCGCATCTTCTTCTTCTTTTTTAAGCGCCGTAGACAATCTCCGGGCGAATCCACTTCAGATCCGATGGAGACCGATTCCGGCAACCAGGAATCCGGTAGCCGCCAAGAGTCCGGTGGCCATCCAGAATCCGGTAGCTTGAGCCAAGCTTCCGGTAGCCAAGAAGCGAGTAGCTCTGGCCAAACCTCTAGTAGTTCTAGCCAATCTTCCGGCGCAGAGCCTTCCCCAATTACTCGTGGAGCCTGGATGGGCTCCAATGTCACTGAGTTCGAGATCGACTGGTTATACCGGTCCCGAAGGATTCCGGAAGGAGTCACTTGCCGGATTCCTGGCGACGAAATCGAACCGGACCCCGAGCCCGGTGAACATGTTGTTTTTCTTGCTCACTTTGAACGTGGCTTCGGCCTTCCTGCCTCCCCCTTTTTCGGGAGTTTTTAGATTTCTATAAACTTCAACCTCACCACCTTCCTGGCAACGCCATCTTTTACCTTTCTTGCTATGCCACCTTCATGGAGGCCTATATTGGCATTCGTCCCACTCGTGAGACGTTTGCTCGCTTCTTCTGTTTGCGGATTAACTCCGTCCAGGGCAAGGAAATCCCTAAGCCGAAGCCGCCCGTGGAGTGCGGATCTTGCATCGTTGGCTCCCGCCAAGGGAGCACTTTCCTTAAGTTTGCCGGCCTCGAGTCTTGCCGCGCCTGGCAAGGAACCTTTTTCTATGTGAAGAACAACGGCCGTGCCGATCTTATTGATCTTCCTCCGTTCCAAGCGGGGCCTCCCAGCAGAACCAATTGGAGCTACAACCCGAAAACGGACCATGCTGAAACCAGCCGGGTGGTACGCTTCTTGGCCTCTTTGAAGAAGGAGACCAACATCTGCTCGGATGATATTATCCGCACCTTTGTTTCGCGCCGGGTGCTTCCTCTGAAGCGCCGTGCGCATAGGATGAGCGAGATGTATGGCCCTGGCGATCCTACCAAGATCACAGGCCATCCGCTTAGCAAGAAAGACGTTGTTCGCAAGGTTAAGCAGATTTGCCAAACTGCTATGCCATTTGACTGGGAATGGGGCCTCCTTCCCCTCAGCACTACTAACCCTCCGACCCAAGAAGTAAGGGATTATGCAATTGGGGTTGTTTTTGGCCGGTAACTTCCTGCTCTTGCTAATCTTCTTTTTTCATGTTTCAGGCCAAGGACCGCTTCCCCCTCATTGAAGCAGAGCGGCGAGGAACTTGCCGGAAGCGCGCCCTTGACTCCTTCGACCCAGATCCCTACGTCTTTTGGAAGGATTTGAAGATGGGCAAGACCCCGGCTGCGCGTCTTGGCCGGACTCCGCCGGAGCCAACCGGGTCCTCTGATGACCTGACCATGCTTGAGGTATTTTCTTTTCCGGTTTCTTTTGCTTTTCCATTATTGCTTTCCTGCGAATTGCTTCTTAGCCATATTCAATTCATAGATCCACGAGCGCGTGCCGCCCCTACGTGCCGAGGCCGGCTCTGAGTTTGTGGACAAACTCATGGCCCAGGGCCAAAAGAACAAGCAGCCGGCATCTAATGCCGGCTCCAGCCCCTCCAAGCGCTTCCGGACTGAGCCCGTGGGGGAGAAGGAAGTGGGCGTGCGTGCTACGGGCGGGCGTAAGCATATGCTTCCGGGTAAGTTTTTCATTTTCCTTGCCTCTTTTTGCCAAGTTCTTTTTCCGGTTGCTTTTTCCCAACTATCTTTCTTTCTTTTTCTCAGCCCTGCGCTCAAGCTTGGCCCAAGGCCATCGGGCTCTGAAGGTTCCGCAAGGACTTCAACCCCTCCTCGCTCAAGCCCGGCACCATCTGGTGCCGGCACCTCTGCCTCCCTTTCGGGGGGCACAACAAGTTCGGGGCGTGCGGCCCCTTCATCATCAGATCACCGCACGGAGGAGGATCCTTCCTTCTTCCTAGAGAAACAGGATACCGGCGCCAGCAATATCGGTGCCGGAGAAGAAAAAGCTGCCGGGCGGGCGGAGCCTCCGGCTCCTCCCGTCCCTGAAAAAACGACAACTTCCGCCGGAATCTTCCGCGCCGGAAAGTTCCAATCCGGGTGATGCGCCTAGCGCTCCCCATTCTCCACGAACCATCCTCATGCCGCCGCCAGGTGCTCCTCGCGCCAAGCCTTCCGGGCCGCTTCTACCGCGCCGCCGCCCAAGACTTCTAAGCTCATTAAGGGAAAGGCGACGGCCTCCAGCGCCCCCGTCGGCCAGCAGCCTCTGGTGCTGCATGCCTCCAAGGCCGCCAGGGATACCGCCACGAAGGCCACCGGTCTTCTTGGCCGTATTACTGAGTTCCAACGCCAAGGCCGGGACCTGGGGCATCTCCTGCCCTACGCCCAAAAGTGGAACGCCGCGGACATGACTCCGGCGACCCGCGGTCTGGGCAAGGACAGGCTGCCGGCACCTGACCCTGTCGGGGACCGGTCTTCCGAGGAGCACTTCATGCGGCTTCGCAGCGCCGTGAAGGAGCTCGACAGCGCGTGGTACGATGCCACGAACAATCTGATGGTACGTTCTACTAACTTTTTTCAATCTTTACCGGTTTCTCTCTTGTCTATCTTCCCAGTCCCCGAGTTTTGTGGTGAGAGCACAGCTCTTAGCGCAAAACTTAACTTAAAAACTTAGCGTAAAACCGGCACTGCCAGTCCCCAAGTTTCGGGTTAAACACCTTCTTCTTAGCGCATAACTTATCTTGGAAACGCGAAGAACCAGTCCCCGAATTTCGGGTTAAGAACTTTGTTCTTAGCGCAAAACTTAACTCATTTCCTCTTCTTGAACAGCTCACGGCTGACGCTCGGAAGGCCCTCTTTGAGGAGCTCTTATGGGAGCATCGGGAGCTCGCTGAGGCACACGATAGGTGCCAAGGTAAGTTTTTGTTCCACCGGCATCCTCCTAACATTCGCAATTTCTGCTTAACAGTGATCCCGGAAGCTTCCATTGACGCTCTCAAGGAGCAGCTCGCCACCGCCCAACGTACAACTTTTCTCTTTTCTCCTGTTAACTTGGTTTCCCTTTTCATATTTACTAGCATAATCTTGTTAACATCTTGTTTTCCGGGTTGCAGGGGAGAAGGACCAGCTCATCCGGCAGCATCAGGAGGAGCTGAGCGCCCACAAGACCAGCTACCAGGAGCTCAAGTCCCAGCTCATTCAGGGCGGATGATGCCGAGGCCCTCAAAGCCTGAAGCTGATGCAGCGGCAAGATGGACGAGGCTCTGGAGAACGCCTGCAATGCCACCGTGGTGTTGCAAGCTGAGCTGGAGGAGCTGGCCAAGGCCCGGAAAGGTGCCGAGGAGAAAGCCGCGCGGCTGGAGGAGGAGCACAAGGAATGCAACCAGTTGATCCTGCAAACTGACACACTTGCCTACCGTGAGTCCTTTTCCTTTACATACTTTAACTACTGCATACTAGCCTTTTTTCCTCCAACCCTATTTTCTTTTCGCTATCTTTTCTTCCGGATTCTTTTCCTTCCGGATTCTTTTCCTTAGCCCTTTTTCTTTGCACACGCCTCTTTCCGGACTCCCAGACGTACGCTGTCAAGAAGGTTGACGCGCGCCGCACTACCCGGGGCCAAGCGAATCTTGCCGTGCCATGGACGCCCAATGACCATCTGGTCGCGCTTGCGCGGGTGTCTCACATGCGCGCAATAGATCGCAATCTATCGACATTCCTGATGTAGCTACCCAGCTCTTCGGGACTCTTTGGCCTGGCGAGGAGGTGCCGGATACTTTCTCCCTAATTAGTGATCGTCTCAAGGGCGCAGGAGGATCCGCGAGTGGCGGTGCTCTGCTGCCCGGGAGCAGATCTGCCCTCCGCGTCGCTTGTTCCTGTACCCGGAGCTTGACTTGGATGCCCTCGGGAGTGCGCGAAGGCGCGAAACCGATCTGGACCCGATTCTTACCGCTAGCGGCGGGATCGTGCGTACCGTATCGCGCGCGCACCTTCATTCCTCCCCCCGACGTCCAAGATTATCTTGATGAGGAAGAGGATGAAGCCGAGGAGGAGCCTCAAAACGATGCTGGTACCGGCGACGTCCCTCCGGAAGCCCCTGCTGCCTGATTATCAACCTTGAGATTTATCCCGTTATGCTGTTTGGCCCTGCGTGCCTTAAAACAATGTTCTGTTAAATTCTGCCCCGGTATGCCGGGGCTTATGATGTAAAACCTTAAGTTTGCTTGTGGTTGACGTACAACATTTTGTTCCGGCAAGTTATACCGGTAGCTAATTATCTTAAGTTTGCCTTAGCATTTTTGCGTTTTGGTTCTGCTTTTATCCTGTACTGCAAAGATTTCCAGATTGCTTCGCATCCAATTCGATGCATACTTGGTTCTTTTGCCTTGGCTCTGCCTGCCTTCTCTGGGCGTTCTTTGGCGTATGAGCACAAGGTTCTTTCACCAAACAAGCATTTTCTTGAACTTAGAAACAATTCGAAATTTTGCAAAAATGACCGGGGTTAGTTAAATTTTTGGATTGTTCTTTCCCGGTTCCTCTCTCCACAGTTCATGTGCTTATCCCCTACCGGTTTATCTTGCTTGCCATGAAGCCAAGTTATGGACGACAACAGAGTCGAAGACTCCGGTAGGGTTTAGCACACTACTAAACCGGAAAGAAAAAACGTTCAATAAGCAACCGGTAGAAAAAATAGACATGTTTCATGCAATTCAGTAAGGGTAGTCCCCGAGACTCATTCGAGGTTCCGACATCTTTTTTATTCATAGCAATTAAGGTACAAAAAAGGAACTCTTACAGCACCACTTCAAGAGTAGAAAGGACGCAACAAAGCTACATTCCATGGGCGTTTGGTCTCCTCTCCTGACTTGTCCGCCTTTCCTTTCTTCCATTCCTGTGCATCAATCAGGTAATAGGCATCATTGTGGAGCGCCTTGCTCACAATGAAAGGTCCTTCCCATGGGGGGACAGCTTGTGCCTGCCTTCAGTGCGCTGCACCAGGCGTAGCACCAGGTCCCCTTCTCGGAACACTCTTGGGTTTACCTTCCGGCTATGATAGCGTCGGAGGTTTTGCTGGTAAATGGCTGTTCTTGCCGAGCTAGCTCTCTTGCTTCTTCTAGCAAGTCCACATCATTTTCCCGGGCCTCTTTTACCTCTTCTTCGGTATAGAGTTGCACCCTTGGGGAATCATGGAGAATGTCGGTTGGTATGACCGCTTCGCTCCCATAAACCATGAAGAATGGCGTGTATCCGGTAGACCGGTTCGGAGTTGTTCTTAGACTCCACAGCACTGACGGTAGCTCATCGATCCAACATCCCGGCGATTTTTCCATTGCATCAATGAGTCTTGGTTTGATACCGGAAAGTACCAAAGCATTTGTTCTCTCAACTTGGCCATTGCCTTGCGGGTGCGCCACCGAGCACAAATCCAACCGGATATTCTTGTCTCTACAAAATCGTTTGAACTCTCCTTGAGCAAAGTTTGAGCCATTGTCGGTTATGATATTATGTGGGTATCCATACCGCAGGATTACATCTTTCAGGAACTTTACTGCTGTGTGGCCATCACACTTTGCGATAGGCTTCACTCCAGCCACTTGGTGAATTTATCCACCATTACTAAGATGTGGGTCATGTTCCCCCTTGCAGTTTTGAACGGTCCAACCATGTCCAGGCACCAAACAGCGAAGGGCCAAGTTAGCGGTATGGTTTTTAAGCCGGATGCTGGGGTATGGTTTTGCTTAGCGTACCTCTGGCAGCCATTGCATTTCCTTACCAAATCCTCAGCATTATCCAAGGCTGTGGGCCAGTAGAACCCATGCCGGAACACCTTTGCTACCAACGCCCTTGAAGAAGCGTGGTTCTCCTCGATGAATTTCCTCGAGCATTTCTCTTCCCTCTTCCGGCTCCACACATCTTTGGAGGACACCGGTAACACTTCTCTTGTATACCTCGCCATTGATGATGGTGTAAGCTTTGGACCTTCTCTGTATCCTTCTTGATTCATTTTCGTCAACTGGCAGGGTGCCGTTGATCAGGAATTCCTTAATAGGTTCGACCCAAGATGGCGCCTCTCTAACCACAAATACCGGCATGTCTATGTCCATGCTATTCACAAGCATTGCCTCTTCCGGCATGGGCGTCGCAGTCCCCGAGTTTACCGCAGTCCCCGAGTTTGCCGGAGTAGTCCCGGGTTTCCTTCGTCAATCTCCATTGGCACCACATGTGATTCCGGTACGAAAATTGATTCCGACTCCGGACTTGGCTTGATCGATGGAACTCTCAAGTGCGCAGCTATTCCGGGAGGAATTTCTTGCCTGACGAACCTAGCTTGGATAAGGTATCCGCGGCCTCATTTTCTCGCGGCACATGGTGAAATTCACATCCTTGAAGCCGGCAATCTTTTGCACATGGAACCGGTATGAGGCCATGTTGGCATCTTTGCGTCCCAATCTCCGGAACACTGTTGCACCACAAGATCTGAGTCACCATAGCAAATGATCCTGAGTGCCCCGATTTCTTTTGCCACCTTGAGCCCATGTATCAGAGCTTCGTACTCAGCGACATTGTTTGACGCCCTGAAGTGCACTTGTAAAACATACCGGAGGTGATCTCCCTTAGGTGAGGTGAGTACCACACCGGCACCCAGTCCTTCCTTGAGTTTGGATCCGTCAAAGTGCATTTTCCAGTATTCTACCTTGTGTTCCGGCGGCTTGTATTGTATCTCCGCCCAATCGACCAAAAAATCAGCTAAAGCTTGCGATTTTATGGCATCTCTTCTTTCATACACCGGTACATACGGCGATAGCTGAATTGCCCATTTTGCAATCCGGCCGGCATCCTTGTTGCCCATGATATCGGAGATGGGTGCCTCACTCACCACCTTCATGGGGTGCTCCTCAAAGTAATGCTTGAGCTTCGTGGCGGCCATGAACACGCCATAAGTCATTTTTTGGAAGTGTGGGTAGTTTTGTTTTGATGAGGAGAGCACCTCGCTCAGGTAGTATACCGGCCTCTGGACGGTTTTTCCTTCCTCTTCTCTTTCCACCACTACCACAACACTAACCACCCGGTTTGTTGCCGCTATATAAAGCAACATAGGTTCTCTTTCCAAGGGTGAGGCCAAAATTGGGGCCGTTATGAGCATGTTTTTCAATTCTTTAAACGCTGCGTCTGCCTGTGTGGTCCAGACGAAGGTATCCGATTTTTTCATCAAAGCATATAGTGGCAAGGCCTTTTCTCCCAGCCTGCTTATGAACCGGCTTAGCGATGCCAAGCTTCCGGTAAACTTTTGCACATCCTTCAGTTCTCGTGGGATAGTCATTCTTTCTATCGCCGAATTTTTACGGATTAACCTCAATGCCCCGGCTTGACACAAGGAAGCCAGCAGCTTGGCAGGGACGCAAAGGTGCACTTTGCGGATTGAGTTTCATCCGGAACTGCCTTAGGTTATCAAATGTTTGCCGGATGTCATCGATTAAGGTATCTTTTACTTTAGTTTTTATCACAATATCATCCACATAAACTTGCACATTTTTTCCGATTTGATCAAACAAGCATTTTTGCATACAGCGCTGGTATGTTGCACCAGCGTTGCGCAAACCAAAAGGCATTGTAATATAGCAATAAGCCCCGTGCGGGGTAATGAACGCAGTTTTTATTTGATCTTCTTTTTTCAGAGGGATTTGGTGGAAACCGGAATAGGCATCCAGAACGACAATAATTCACACCAGTAGAATCAATCACTTGATCGATTCGGGGCAAAGGGAAAGGATCTCTTGGGCAAGCTTTGTTGAGGTTGGTGTAGTCAATGCACATGCGCCACACCTTTGCGAGTTTTGCCTCCAGGTTCTCATCTTTTTCTTTTCGACCATCACCGGATTGGCCAGCCACTCGTGTGTGACCTCCACGATGAAACCGGCAACCAGTTTGTTACCTCTTCTCCAATGATTTTTCTCCTATCTTCAGCGAACCGGCGCAAAGGTTGACGCACCGGCTTAGCATCTTTCCGGACGTTTAGAGAGTGCTCAGCCAGCTCCCTCGGAACACCTACCAAGTCATCAGTAGACCAGGCAAAGATATTCCGATTCTCACGAAGGAAGCTGACGAGCGCTTTCCTATGCTTGGGAGGCCGGCACCGATACGAACGGTGCGCTCGGGTAAGCCGGATCCAGCACAATGTCCTTTGTCTCGTTTGTCGGCTTGAATGCCGGTGAGTCCAAGTTTCCACTCATTGCCGCTAAGCTCAACTTTGAGGATGAGCCAGCGCAACAGCAGTTTGCATTCTTTTCTTTTCTTCCGCTATCACCGTGATTCTGCCAGGTTTGATCCGGCGGAAGTAGTATCTATTGAGACTTTATAGTTCCCCACCACAGTTAGTGGTCCACGAGGTGCCGGCATCTTCATCTTGAGATAGGCCGTGTGAGTTGATGCCATGAAAGCTGCCAATGCCGGTCTCCCCAACAAGGCATGGTAGGGACTATCTAAGTCCACCACCTCAAACTCAATGTTCTCAACACGACAATTGTCACGTCCTCCAAACGACACATCCACCCGAACCTTTCCTATCGGGGCGCAAGACAAACCCGGAACAATCCCATGGAAAGTTGTGTGAGTTGGCTGCAGCATATTCTCCGTTATGCCCAGCGTACGCATGGTGTGCTTGTACATGATGTTTATGCTGCTACCATTGTCTATCAGCACCTTGCTGAATTTTACTCGAGTTTCCGGCCCCTTCATGATTGGGTCCACAACTAGGGCATATCCACCCGGATTCGGCATGATTTTGGGGTGATCCTTGAACAACCAGGTGATTTCCTGATCTGACCACAGCATGTATTTTGGAACTGCCGGCATCACGGCGTTTACCTCCATGGAACGGCGGTGCACACTTTGCCTGTCCATTGGCTCAGACAAAGACAACACAGCATAGATGCGGGTCCTCGTAAACATTCCGGCCTAAAGGTGCGGTGGAGGTGGTCGGTCATTGTTTTGCTCCACCCGGTTAACTTTGTCTGTTGCCTTTGGGACCGGTAAGGCGTTTGCTCCAAGTGGTGGAGGTGGTAATTGTTGTTGCTGCACGGGGCCTCCTGGCGCCTGCGCATCTTTTACCGCTCCCTTTTGCATTAAGAACTTGGTCCAGGAACAATCCTTCGTCAAGTGGTTCGACGGGTGATCCGGGTTCGGCGTGTGCCACCGGCAAGGTTGATCCATGGCGGCTTCCATGGTGTATTTCACAGCTCTTGCCAATTCTTTTTCGGCCCCAGGGTTTCTTCTCGACCCACTGCTTCTTAGGACCCGCCCATGGCTGCGATCCGGTTTTCTGTCTCGGCCGTGGCGTCTCTCTGCACGGCAGCAACTTGCTGTGATGCATATCTTCGATCCGGGAAATCTTCCCTTCTTTTGTTGTTCCGGTTATCCCGGTATTGCTGCTGATGCGGATTCGACTGCTCCGGCTCGGCTTGCACGGCGGTTGCATTGGGTCTCCCAATGCATAGCTATCTGCCACACGTATCATTTCCGCCAAGGTTGTGGGCATGCTTCTCTGCACCTTTGCCACAAAGGTGACCCTCTCCGGCATCCTTGACTGAACCAAGCAATGGCTTGTGCCTCAATTACTCCTTCACATGTATTTCTCATTGAGTTCCACCGGTGAGATAATCCCGTCTGGTTCTCCTGCACGGCGCCGGCAAGTTCTTGGCCGGTTTGGCCTTTTGTAGGTACTGCTGAAGTTGTTCACAAATGCTTCCTCAAAGTCCAACCATCCGTTAATGCTTCCTGCCGGCAAATTGTTAAGCCAAATCCTCGCAGGACCCACGAGGTAGGACGGTATGATTCTTACCGCCCAACGCCGGTTTACTCCACCACCAGCCACATAAACAGGTGACATAATGCACCAGTCTTCCGGCTTGGTCGTACCATCATACGTTCTTGTGTCTCGGGGCAACTGGAAATTGCGGTGGTTCTTCTCTCATGATTCGTGGGCCAAAACACCTTGGGCCAGGAGGTCCCTCACATTCAACTATCAGAAGATGTACCCTGTCCAGTGCCTCGCATCCCGTCGCGAGACATCTTTCCCCTGCGTTCCCCCAGAGGATTCCGGTGGACTCTTGCTCGTTCCACCTCGGAATCTGATTCGTCATATTCTTCTGGTTCCGCGGCTCTTGCCTGCCGGTACCCTGGTGGAGGCATTTCTTCATCCACATATGCCACCCTTGCGGCTCGATAATTTTGCCCGGTTTCATATCTACCGGCGTGACTGTTTCCGGCATAGCCTCCTTGGCGTAGCCCCGATCTGCCCCTTGGCTTTTTCTACCGGCATCATGTTGCCCGGCTTTTTGCTTTAAGACTGGATCATACACAGTCATCGCCGTGCGTTCTTTTCTCTTTCCTTCTTTTTTTTGGGGACGATGCCTGCCCCAGGACTTGCTTCCGGCATTCTTTGTCGAACGCGGATTTTGAGGCCACGCCTCGTTCAGCTTAGCTAGCTGCTCAGCATTTTGCTGCTCAATGGTTTTCAACAGCTCTTTTACACGTTCTGCTGCTTTGCCAACTCGTCACCGGAAAGAGATTCACATAACTCTACTGCAGCTTTAGCGGCTTTATAGTTTTATCCGGACTACGTACTTAGGCTTTTCTACGATGCTTACGGATACAGATGCACTCTTGCCGGCAAGAACTTCTTTGCGCAAATCCTGATCTAGATTGCGAGCCTTAAGCCGGTTTTCCGGTATCCTAGCAGCATGAGCACTAATCGAAGCAAAGCCATGGGCAGCATTATACTCACGTAGGGTTAGGTTCAACTCGCTGCGCCCGGATGATGTCGGCGCGCCGTAAGCGGGCCTTGCGCGTGGCCTCCAGCTCCTCCGAGCCTTTGCCGGGTCGATGTTCTGCGCGATGGGTGTGCGTGTGCATCGCTGCTTGAAGAGGTGTTGCCGGTGGTGCGATGATGCTCCCGCGATGCGGCGCCACGCTCCAGCGGTGGTTTTGCCGCGCGGGTCGATGCCGCACGTTCATCTCCTTCCTCCACAGCTCCTTGCCGGTGTTGACCGCACCAGCCATCATGACCTCCACGCTGCCGGCGGCGCGGCCAGCACGTAGCCATCTTGGCGGATCCGGCGCCACCGGCATCGGCGAGAGGCGGCGCACAGGACGGTGTGCGAAATAGACGCGGATGCTGAACTCGATGGTGCGGCCGTTCTGCGGGAACTTGCCGCCGTTGGCGAAGCAGCCTGCGTTATCGTTGACGAAGTCCATGTTGTAGATGCGTTGCACGAGTGCGGACACCGTGCGCTTGCCGTTGATGTCGAGGATGCCCGCCCGAATGTGAACTCCAGCAAGCGCCACTTCATGCCCCACGGTGGGCGCCAACTGTCGTCGTGGTGAACGGACGGATGCCATAGGATGGCTTATCTTGGGGCCGAATGGACGCTAGAGGATTCGGGGGGGGGTTTGTGACTAGATGGACGAACTTCCGGATGCTTTCCTCAAGAACTTGGCCAAGGCCAGAGGTAGAAGAAGAAAGACACAAGGATGAACTCGCTCTAGATCACCACGTTTATTGATCTTAACAGGTTACAGGATTTCCCTCTTCTCTCGATCGCTCTGTGGTCTCTCGCATGAAAGAGGCTGCCCCCTCTCCTTATATAGGGGAGAGGGTGGCTTACAGAACAAGAAACCCTAATGGGATCTTTGACTAGACAAACTACTTTACAAAGATACTTTATAAAGCTACTTTAATCACAGATGATGCCGGAGTCCTCTTTAATCAGGGAGGCTGACGTCCTCCGGCTTCTTTGGCCGTCATCCTCTTCTTTGTCCTCAGGCCTTCGTTTAAAGCTATTTTGCTTAGCTCATCCTTGTCCTTTAGCTCCTGACGGAATCTTTGACCAGCCAGCCGACATGCTCTTCCTTCCGGCGCGGTATCTTTCCTTCCTGGTTCCGGTATACCCCTCTTGGGGATACCGGCTTAGCTTTACTTAGCCAAACTCTATCTTCTTATTCCGGTATGGACATTAAACCGGTATCTTGAAGGGTGAGACCATCCGGTATGGCATACCTTTGGCATACCGGGGGTCATCCCCCCAACACTTCCATTGCCAATGACTTGTGTGTTCATGACCGGGAAACCTCAATAAACGATTGACTACAATGAGCTAGTTGTGCGCATGTGTGCTTACTAGAGACGCTGATTTGTTTACAATACCACTCGTGTATGAATGTTTCTGCTTAACACAGTTATATCATGGAAAAAACTATTTATGAACATTTGAGATATATTAATAAATACTCCTTATTATTTGCCTCTAGGGCACTATCTCCAACAAGTTGTAGTCATAGATCACAGGATTACCACTAGACGCGTGGTTACGGAACTTGATGAAGCACGTCGGACAGTGTAGTCCTACTACGTCCTCCTCATCCTTGTCCTTCGAACAACTCCCTCTTGCGCGGCTCGTCCAAGTGCTACAGATGAAACACCTCCAAGGTATCCACACGTACTGAGTGGAAGCGTCACAGGCCGGACTGCCAGGTATGCATGTGCAACTAAGGCGTGAGAGGAGTGGAGGCTGGTTGGAGTGGTTTAACCCTAATCAGCTCGCCCCACCCTCTCTTATATAGGTGTCCCTGTTGGTCTCCAACACTTGAGGCCCATTAGTATCCAGCCTGGTCTAATGTGGATCCAATCCGAATTAGGCTTCTAGCCCCTTAAGTGTGTGACCCTATAAGTTTACATGTGAATGGACATGACACAAGTACTTCTACTAGGATAATAATTGGTAGCGGCCTCTAGCAAGACGTGCCAACTCCTAAACACGCGTAACGATCATATAGGATGAACCATCGCAGTGTTCTGTACATGCCTTTTCCTTTGCCTCATGATACTCTGTTAGCTCCAAGCTAAGCACTCTTTCTCGATCATGTGATTCAGAATTCCTTACTAGGTTAACTCTTAACCTTATGTAGCACGAGCATGCATTTCTTGATCCGATCACTTGAGGGGCCCAGGGGTAGCTCTCTCATGAAGAGAGGGGCAAATCTCTTCTTGATTGACCTTGCCTTGCAGCATGCTTCAGGACAAACACGAACGCTACCTTTATAACTACCCTATTACGGTGGAGGTTTGATAGCCTCTAAGTAGGACGATTCACATCTCAAGTACATGCGACAATCTCAAGTCTATGGACAAAGCGTACATATTGTGTATAGATAGAACTTCAAGTATAATTACCATGTCTCGTGTTGGTTCAATCCAATGCTATGTTCATAACACGTGTCCACATTATTAGTTTGACATCTCCATGTCTATGACTTGCGAAAAATACTCATCAGCCAATCAATGTGCTAGTCTAATATTCACATGTGTCCTCGCATGAACTCTGAGTAAGGACAACTTTAGAAAATTATACAAGTACAGAGTTTCACAAACAATTCACGTAATTATTAATCAATACAAGTTGCCTAATATGGATATTCAATGAACATTACAATAACTCATGGACATAATGAAATAATCATCTGTATGAAACTCCATGAGTTAATCAACACAAGAGGCCTCTAGGACATATTTCTTACGCTTCCAGCACAATATAATTATCCTTCTTTTAGAATCATATTTAGACACCCTTGTGTGATTTGTAATATGTTTGCTGTAATATAGCAAGAGTTTATCTCTTGAGAATAAGTTAGTAAGCTTCAAGCCAAGTTTTCCTTGATCAATGCCTCAATACCCTCCAACTTTTACTTTTACGACATAAATCTTATATAGATGTATTTAGGTTGTTTACATGATATGCATGACATGCACCTGACCAATATTTTGTACTAGAAAAACTGAAATAATACTTGTTTTATTCTAAAATTAAATGCATTAATCCAATTTTGTTTCTAATATACAAATTATAAGGACAAAGCATGGCATATGAATTCATATGGTAGCCTGTTGTATTTGCCGTATCTCTCATAAGTTCACATCGAACTTATGAGAGTGTTTTGTATGACTTCTGATTGAACTGACATCGATATTTATTCATGATTTATTTATGTCAACAAATCGCTAGTAGACTGACGTCCTCCACCGCCTTCCGGTAAAATTAATCTGTCACATAGCTCTCCTGCACCGAAACCACCGTCAGGCATCGACACACATTAAGGGCATGTGTAGCACAACCCCACCGCAGATGACACCGAAATTGAAATGCCGGCCACCCACACCCTGCTCACCAAAAGAAATTCCTATTCAACGGCCCAAGCAAATAGCTCACATGAGGCCAGAATGCCAGATACATACATATCACACAGAAAAGTTGAACCACAACAATAATAGATGGCGCTGCAGAGCGCGCTAGGTTTATCTATTATGATTACAATTCTCGATCAATTTGACAAAGTAAAAATGATATTTTTCTAAATATGATGCCCTGGCAAAATGCTAGGGCCACCATGCTAGTTTCAAAAAAGAAACCCTCACCTATAGCTACGGTAGGTAGACGCACGAACTGCAAGCAGGTTAGCAGGGATCCAATGCCAATTGATGCTTTGGAGAGAGCGACGAACACATGTATGCATGTGCAGTTAATCATCCGAGGAATTCATGCGCTGAAATCACGGAAAACAACAGAACTCTTCCACGTCCGTTTCACATTTGTCCGTAAGATTTCATCGGGAAGTCTAGCATTTTCAAGATCTTAATCTGGTCCTGGAAAGAAAAAAGAAAAACCAACATAAGGCATTGCGAATAATTTAATAAAGAAGAAAGTTGTGTACATCCTTTAAATGCAGAGGCTGGAGCTATGCTCCTTGATCGAAAAAAAAGCTATTCCGGCTCTCGTAAAGTCAAGTACAGTATAAAAAAATGCCCAAGTTGCTACCGACTTCTTCGGCCGTCCCCATTCGGAATTAATTGTGGCTGTCCCCCAACTCAAATTAATTGTCCAACTGGATATAGTATACTTAATTGCTTAACGTTGCAGCATGATCCACATCTCGCTTATTATATGCTCGAGCCCGTCCAAACTGTCTTTCGAACTTTCACTCTTCCTTCCCTCTCGTCGTTGGCCTGCAAGGAGTAGCTGAGAGGTGAAGAATCGATCATGGCGTCGTCAACTGGATCCGATGGAGCGCAGCAGGCACTGGCAGGCCTTCAGCTCTCCGGCTCTAGCTCAACCTCCAACTCCAGGTCAGTACTTAGCTATTACTAACGTCTTCTCGATCTACCATATTAATTGCTCAATCCCTTAGCTAGCTAGTACCAGATTTTGCTCAATCTAATCTCATTTGATCATTTTGCGCCTAGAATATCATTGATATATATGTATGCTATATATATATATATCAATGATATTCTCCCCACAAGCTCCCCTCTCCTGTATAGATCTCTCCTGTATGGTCCATTTGTTATATTTGCGCAAGTTTGATTGGGGTTTATTCCATTCTGCAGCAGAGACAGTGACATGGCTATCAAGTTAGAAAAGGCAAGAAGCCTAACGATCCGAGTATTACAAGAAATCACTGATGATTTCTCCGACGAGAGGAAAATTGGTCAAGGCGCGTATGGAAAGGTTTACGTGGTATGATTCAGAGCGTGCTTCTTTTTGTTTTAGGCGTCGAGCCAGCTTGATTAATTTATATCTCCTCACAACATATGATGTGTCCAAAATAGTTTGTACGGCTTTCTTAACGAGTGGGCAGTTTTGGCTACCGCTCAAAAAGTTGAAGATCACATTTACGAGTTTCAAAAAAGTGAAAAAAAAAATCTGGATGTAGCAAATAATTTATCTAGGTAACGTGTAAAATATCAATGTTAAATACTTTGTATTCTGAGCTGTTCAAAAAATATCAAATGTTTGGATCTGAGATGTATACTTTCAGATCTCCGAACCTTTTTCAGATTTTTGTACTTTTGTGTAGCACACAATATAATGAATTTCGCATTGAAATTTTGCATGCTTCTAGGTTACACCGTTAGCCAGGTCCAGATTATTTTTATATTTTTTAGTATATTTTTTTATATTTTTTAGCCAGGTCCAGAAGCGCTTTCCGTTTCTTAGCATCAAATTCTAGTACATACTTGCTTTTTTTCGCGAAATTAGTACATACTACTTGCTTAACTGCTAAAATTCTACGTTCATGATGCATAAGCAAGACTCCCATAACTCCCATAACTATACTCGATTTTGGAACTTGCCTGCTTTACTGGAGAATGAGTTCTTCGGTCCATCAGACTAGACCAATATTGCTTAAAATACTCTAACGAGGATTGTGCCTATTTATTTTATGAGTAAATTCCAGTTTTTACCCCTTAGTTTGAATTTTTTGACACTAATTACCCCATTTAATATTTTTTCATCTATATTACCCCATTTAACAATTTTTTTGCCAATTTTCACCCTCTGTAAGATTTTTCAAATGAGTTTTTATGTGGGTCAGTCGGCACTCTTCCTTGAGTTTTTCTCCCGCGATCAAAGAAAGCCTCAACCTGCACGGAGTACATAATCACCATTTTGCTGGAGTAGGTAATCACCATTTTGCTGGAAATAATGACGACACCAGTGTGTGTCTGAGTTGAGCTAGATTATATCACTGAGTAACATGCGCCTTGACTTTGCCGTGTAACTATATAATCACGTGTACAACTCATGTAATACTAATCTTAATGCCTCGCAAGAAACACGAAGAAGCACACATGGTTCCGTGTATGTGGCTAATCAATTCTCAGCATCACCTGTGCATTGCTTGCTATCTACGAGATTTTAATACAGCCAGCAGCTTGTCATCGGCCAAATACTCCACTCTAACATTCAGAAAAGGAATTCACTTAGTTTGGCTCTCAGATAGCCAACGATCACCTCGATGAGTTCCCCTACCGTCATCGATTGCTGCCTCAAAGTAGTGTGTACATACGTCTAACAACCTTACTGACTTGGGCGCGAAAACTGAGCGATATTGCATGCCATCGGCCAAACGCTTCACTCAAACATTTAGAAAAGGAACTCCTTAGATCGGCTCTCTGATTTTTAAAAAGGGTAAAAACTGACAAAACTTTTGTTAAATGGGGTAATATGGATGAAAAAAAATTAAATGGGGTAATTGGTGTAAAAAATGTGAAACTAAGGGGTAAAAACTGGAATTTACTCTTATTTTATCATTCCAATAGGGTGAATCATCAAGTTCCATGTATTTAAACCGGCTTCCTCCAAGCAGTAGATGCACTGCAGGCGAGCCTTGTCACATTCTGCCTCGGTGCCTCCTCTCAATACTTTGAAACTTGACTTCACAAGAGCTTTCGACACCATTGAATGGGACCCCACAAACCGGGGAGATGGGTTCACACCCTCTGTTGATATCAAAACTTGTTTCTTACTCGATGTCATTCCCCAGGAATTGTACAAAATCAGCCAGCTTATGTGCGATGTTGACTCTACCCGCTCTTCTCTGTCTAATTATGTTTTTTCATGGATGATTTACATCAAATACCCGTAATTGTGTCCCATTATGGCACATGCTTTGCCCTGTCTCCCCTTAGACTAGTCACAATGAAAAGTATCATACACTAGTATTATACATATGATATTAGTTTATCATATTATCCCAATAATGCTAAGATTGTAGTATCATAGTTCCATCATATTTAAAGTTATGTAGAATCTAAATACAAATTTGTATACATGACGTATTTGTCATCAAGTTTTCTAGTTTACGTGCTATAAAATCGTATTTATAATACCAGTCTCACCTCTCTCCTCATTAATTATTGTGCCATATCAGATTTTTTTCCAACATAGCATACATGATACTACCTATAATACTTTCATTGTGGCTAGTCTTATGTGTTACTACTCACTTAGGATTAAACATGTCCTTAAATTGCTTCAATTTTCTCGTTAAGAACTCTTGGGTATAATACCATGCATAATCTTATCCACATACTAGTTTAACAGAAAGCTTGATCTAATGGAGAATGACAGAAAATAAATGTTAACAAAATCTGTGAAAATTCCCACTGCACAAATTATTTTCCTTCTTAGTTACTTCTACCATGTAATATTTTCTAGAATGATTTGATCCATGTATAGAACTTCATTATTGTTTTAGAATCAGATTTTGTGGTTTGACCCTTTGAATCCACTGTGGTACACTTGAATCTTGACGCGCAAAATTTGTTATGGCCGACATTGGTCTCTATTAAAATCACACAATACAAACACTCAATAACCGACAGTTGAATATTTCTTCTTGTATGATGGCACAAAGACTTCATCTATGGTCTTGTGAATGTGACGAAGGAATGTAAATATGAGGATCATCATGTGCAAGACACCACAACACGCATTAATGCTGGGATAGAGTAGGATGTGCAAATCCACTATGCCTTCTTTCCATTCATGTTATAATATTTTAAATAACTGCAGCCTTTTTTAATTACAAGCCTACAACTTGATGATGACTAAATATCACAAGCCTCATTCTAAATAAGGCAAAACGTGTTCATAAACGGTCTTGGACAGGCAAAGCTTGAAAGTGGACAAGACATTGCTGTAAAGATGCTTTACAATAACACGCCAGGAATTGATGATGTACAGTTCCAACGTGAGTTTGAAAACCTTATGAGGCTTCAGCATCACAACATTGTAAGGTTAGTTGGATACTGCTATGAAACACAATATCAACCTATGCAATACATGGGGAAAACAATATTCGCTGAAAGGACATACCGAGCACTCTGCTTTGAGTATATGCACAATGGAAGTCTTCAAAAGCACATTTCTGGTACAGTTGTGATCTTCATCTATTACAAGTTAGTATGTTAAAATAATAGGTGGGTATGTTTTACTTAATTGATGCCCTTAAAAATTTGCAGACGAATGTGGTGGACTTGACTGGCACACAAGATACAAAATTATTAAGGGCACATGTGAAGGTCTAAAACACCTCCATGAAGGATTCGAAGAACCAATTTATCATTTGGACCTCAAACCTGACAATATATTGCTTGATAAGAACATGGAACCGAAACTCGCAGACTTTGGTTTGTCCAAGCTCTTTGGTGATCAACAAACGATGATCACACAAAGTCCCATAGGAACGATGTAAGATGATGTGCCTTCTACACATAAGTTTTTCCTAATATATAAAATATGTTCATTTACCGAATATTAATGTTATATTTATGATGGCATGCAGAGGATACTTGCCAATGGAATTCTTACATGGAAACATTGTCTCAAGCAAGTTAGACATATTCAGCTTGGGCGTGGTAATTATAAAAATAATTGGAGGTCATGAAGCATATTCAAGAAGTGTGGAAATGCGCCGCGAAGAGTTCCATGATCTAGTAAGAAATCCCATGTCTTCACCACACAGACAACATGGCTTGTTATTTTTGATAAATGATATTATATGTTTTGACTTGGTATATAGGGAACATTTGTAGGATCAGTAGGTTCCTCAATTACTCCCTCTAATCTAAATTAAGTGTCGGTGACTTAGTGATGAGTATTATGAATCTAAATAGTTATTACTCAAAGTTAAAAACGGTAGGACCGTGAGCTTTCATTTCCCTTCCCTTGTACCCCCTTCAAACCGGTTGCTGGACTTGATTGGAGAGGCTCTGCGACCAAGACAAGCGATGGTAGGTGAAGGAATAGCTCTAAAATCTCTCAGTCTTTTTCTTCTTAGTTGTGTCGATTAATTAGGGAATGCCAAAGAATATGCTTACAAGCACACGGATAGGCCGTTGATTTAAAATGCAGTGGGAACCGCTGATTCTCAGAAATTAACTCGCCTATTAATTGCCAAATTGTGCCTAATTTTTGGTTTTCCCCCCAAATCCATTAGGGGCCCAATAAATTGACATGGAGGGAGTACCTAAACGAAGGCGGAGAAGTAGAAGAGTTCCACAATATAAAGTTGGTAGGGATGTGGGTTCCACTCTCCTACATCTATTGCTCCTGTGGCGAGAGGAGGTAGGAACACATCGCCTCTTGTCGGGCCGATATATAGCAGCAGTACAAGTGCTATGTAGACGTCACTAGCTAGGATACTAAAGGGGCTCTTGGTTCAGTGGAGCGACACAAACCGATCAATATGCTATCCCAGCAGAGGCAAATGGACCAAGACATCAGCGGATACCCATTTGCATCCCAAATTTTGGCAGAAAGTGCGTCACTGTGGACACAACGCGGACCACACACGAGTCTTCATATTGCTGGCTCGGGCCCAACTGGAAGCATATGCGCCCGCTTCACCTTCTATGTTACTGTTGGTGGGTGGCGCCGTTGTGGCCTTCTGCACCGCGTTAATTGCCCTCGCTTTGCTTTCTGCGCACAAGTGAGGTGCGCACCCCTGCTTTCTAAGGCATGTGACCGCGCCCATTTTCGCCCACACCATTGTCGTTCCCCTCATCCACCCCCCACAAAACAAGCACCGCCATAAGCAAGTCCTTACAGCTAAGGAAGTCCCGGAATGACCACGAGGCAGGATCCTTACGCGAAGGCGGCCTCCGCAAGGATAGGACCGGCGGTATGTCCTCGTGGACTACGCCATCGAACTCTACAAGGCGGAGCGCCCCGTGCCATTCTGCACGTCAACCTGCCCGCAGGTTGGCCGCTGAACTCGCGCCGGGTGCGAGTGTCACCCTTGCTGCTAGAGCGCTGAGCGCCACATGACGAGATCCGCCGCCAACAGTCCATCCACCAGCTCAATCTGCGGGACGGTTGGCTTCCGCGCTGGACTCGTTCAACAAGGACATGTTCGGCGCATGGGAGTTTGACCCGCACTACCGAGCGGGGTATGTGGGCGACATGGGATACTTTAGTAGCGACTGCGGTAGTGGCCACGATGAGGATGACGGGGACGACGACAACAACAACGGGTCTCTCGATTTGCCAATCATCAATCACGAGGTCCAGCCTCCCAGTCTGAGCAAGGAGGAGGCCATCGAGCTGGTCATCGCCCAGTGGAATAGCCTTGTCGTCCAGCTGAGGGAATTCGCATAGGCCAGGCTTGTGACGGCACAGGTTGCCCCAGCTTGCACTCGTACGTGCACGTCTCCACCTCCAGTTCATGCACGCCTTACTGGCTTTAGCTGTGGGAGTCGCCTATCTTCGTCGACCTCGGTAATGATGAATAGGTGACAATGGCGCGAACTCTAGTTAGCTCGCTGTTTACCTATTTTTATTTAACCCTTTTCTCATTTTTGCCCTTTCCAAATTACTTTTTATTAATATGAAATTTTAGGGAAAAACAAATTTGTGTCAGGCCAGAACAGCTCCAGACCCACGCAAACATGAAACATGAGATGCCCATTTTTTTTATCCGTGACCCGACCTAAACAAAATAAAACAAAAACTTTTCATATCCGATCTAGGTTGGGCTGCTCAAGTGCTCTAACCAAATATGTAGTCATTCCTTTCTCTAGTGGCTCAACACAAACGGATTGACACGGTCTGATTTGGTCCACTCGAACAGGTGGACAGGGAAAACCCAGCCAAGCGGCCCGACGTAAACGGACCAACCTGTTTGTGGTAGGCTGAATGTGTTGGTGCAGACATGCCACAGACCGTGCCTTGTCCTACCTCTATTGCGCCGGGCCCGCCTAGCAGCATATCTGTCTGCTTCGCCTTTCTGTGCGCCAGTGAAGATGGCCGGTGATGATGTAGCCTTCTGTGCATATAGCCCGCTACGCTTTCTGCGCGTCAGCTGGTGGGTGGCGTTGGAATTCCGTGCCACCATAAGTGACTCGGCCGCTCAGAGTTAAGAGCCAGCATTGATGGCGGGGGCGCGCCCATAGTTTTTAAGGTGTGGCCGCACCAGCCATTTCCCCATAGACACGCCATTGCCACACCCGATAGAGTAGGTGTGCCTCGAGAATGGAGAACCAAGTGCGCTCGGTGGACAAGTCCTGGCCATTAAGGAAAGGACGGAAGGATCATAAGGCGAGGTCCTCGCATATGAAGGAAGTCGCCGCAGGGGAGTGTGATCGGCGGTACGTCATGTCAACTTCGCTCGGAAACTGTAGGAGACGAGGGCGCCTGGCCTGCCCACAAGTTGGCTTTTGAACTCACGATGGGTGTCGGTGCCACTCGTGCCATGGGAGGGGCGAGCATGGTGCGATGAGATCTGCCGTCGGGAGTTCATCCTCCCGCCCAATCTATGGAGGGACCTGATGTTTACGCTGGACACGTACGCCTGGGACACGTTCGGGGCGTGGGAGTTCAACCCGCATCGCCGAGTCAGGTATGTGGGCGACGTCGAGTACTTACACCGGTACCTGGGTGGCGATGGCGACGTCGATGAGACGGACGCCAACGAAGATGATAACAACCTACCCAAGGAGATGTTCGTCAAGCATGAGTTTGAGTCGCCCAAGCTGAGTGAAGAGAAAGCCCTCCAGTTGGCCATCAGACCAAGCTCGAAGAGCTGAACAAGTGGCAGGGGATTGCCATCCAACTACGTGAATCCGCGCCGGTGAAGAAAAGATATGTCACACCACTAGTCACCGCGCTCCATTAGAGGCTCACCACCTTCCCCGCGAGCAATAGGACCTCCGGTGCCATACTATACTAGCCATTGCTGTGGGAGGCTCTGCCCTTTATTGACCTCAGCGACGAGGTTTAGGCGGCAATGCCAGAAAACCCTATTATAATGGTTTATTTTATTTTTATTAATATTTTTATCGCTTTGATTGCCTGTGTAACTTTTAATTTTATTATATATTAATGTTATCGTCCAAATTAATGCTTCGGACCGCTGGCTAGCCCAACCCTAACGGATAAGTGTTACGAGATGGTCTATTTTATGTTCGTGATGCAATCTATACAAATTAAAATGGAAAAATTTCATGTCTGAAAAATATAGATCACCGGTTGGGACTAGAGATGCCCTAACCTCTGCAGTCGTCGGATGACCGCTGGCTCAGAGTAGGGTCCATGGATGGTGTCCCACTGGTTCGGACATCCATCTTCGACATTAAGGTTACAGATTTCAAGAATCGGACTACGAGTTTGAGCCCCGATCATTCGGTCATAGAGGGGTCCGCGGATGCTTTAGCAATAATCTCATTACAATTTCCAGAGGTTTACGTCATTCTAGATTTACCCTCCTTTTTCATAGGTACATTCAAAATGGAGGAACAGGATGCAGAAAACATGCCGTGTTTCCCGTCAGCTGGAAGCATACTGCGAGCAAGTCAACATATGTACTGACATTGCTCTTAGTTGCATGGAGATAGATAGACACAAGAGGCCACATGTAGCTGACATCATCCGTCAACTGAAGGACACTGAAGATGTTATTGAAAAGGTACATCACACATTCATCCTCGGGTCTACCTTTTTTTTTCCAAAAGGGGAGTAAAACCCCGGCCTGTGATGCTGTACGAAGAAAACAGAACACCTTAATAGACCAATGTAGGGCCGCATGGTATTAATAGATAAATATAGGGCGATATTAACATATTCTTTCTATCGGGAAAAAGACATATGCATATGTATATGGCAGCTGATTCACATATTTCCGCTGAGATCAATGTTATTTTCCTTGTCAGGCATTATCATGGTCGGCGAGTTCGCATTCATTGATGCAGGGAGACTTGGTAAGCTGCCTGCCCGTGTATCTCAGACCCTCTTTGGATTTGTTAATCTGGACCATCTCTCTACGGCTACCACTGATATGGATGATTGATGGATGACAACCGTTCAGCTCAAGGTACAGACGTTCACAAGAAGCGAAGCGATTCCAAGTGCCGATACGTGCACCGAGTTCCCCGTGATGGTGCGAGTCACGGCGCCGGCATGGCCGCCCGGAGAGCAGGTACCGCGCACCGGCGTGGAGGTTGTAGCGGTGCTCGACTTTAACAGAAGTGTGCTAGTTCAGTGGAAGCTTAACATGATCAAGGAGGCCATGATGACCGTCATAGAGACGCTCGGCCCCAACGACCGTCTCTCTGTCGTGTCGTTCGATGACAATGCGCCCTGCATTATGAAACTCACATTCATGTCGGACCAAGGCAAGGATGTCGCCAGGCTTATGGTGAACGAGCTGACTTGGAGCAACCGCAACAATATAGTCGCTGGTCTGCGAGAGGGAGCGGAGGTATATCTCTTTGTATTAAACCTTCGTTTTTATTTTCTTTTGAAACGGACGTATTCAGAATGTGTGCGTAAATTTCAGTTTCAACACCTAATTGCATTTTACTCTGTCCAACTGTCAAAACCACAATCTATATACTATAACCCTCTTGATCCAAAGCATGGTGATTTTATTTGTTGTGCACTTGTGCCATCCACGCGAATCCAATGCATCAACGTATAAATGCATCCATCCCTATTCTCATCTAGTCCCGACGTGATGCAGTATCTTTTTTTCCATACACATGCTTTCATCTAATTGTTTGAACTAGACTAGTGCATGGATGCTCGTTTCAGAACTGCTACCTCCATCCATAACAGGATGTCTTAAGTTTATCAAAATTTTGATGTATTTAGACCTACTTAAGACATCATTTTATAGACCGAGGGAGTACTATTTCTTATCAAATCTGTTAGTCTGATATGGAAAGACATCCTAGTGGAAAGTGTTCAGTATAGCCCGATCGATTGATATTGCGAGACCGCTCGGGGATAACTCTTTGTGGGCTCAGCCCGTGTAGGATTTCTAGTGGCACGTTGTCTCTCGCGGAAGCGGAGTGTTAGCATGACGCAATGTACGTAGGGTTGAAAACGGAACGGAAACGGACGGAAATATGTCTTATCGTTTTTGTTTCCCCCTATCTTAACGGAATTGAAAACGAAATCGGAAACCCCGGAAACGAATATGGAAACGAAAATCACCGGAAATGAATATGGAGCGGATACGGGACGGATACGTTACGAAAATGAATATTTGTCATAATAAAATGGCGGGCATATTACCTTGGTATGTATACCGAAAAAGCACATATAACGAAGTAGACAATAAGACAAGGAATATCACTCAACTTCAACAAGTGGCAATTCAACATAAAGTACTACATAACAGACATAGTTTAACAATTAGACAAGTGCAAGTTCACATAAATATTTTTACGTCGACACTAACACTGTTCGCGGGCAGTCGCTTGGCCGCCTGATCGGTCATCTTGTAGGAAGAAGCCGCGATCGCTGCGATCGCTTGGGAGTTGGGACTAGGTCTTGTGGAATCGTCCCAAACAGAGATGAGTCGTCGATACTGTAGGCGGCTGTCTATAATTAGTAGGTGGCCTGCAGGCCTAGTTTCATGTGTAAATATAGACCTACCAAGAACATGGGCCTCTCCAGGTTACATTTATGGAAACTTTTCATATTTATTTATCCGGAATTTCCTTTACCGTTTTCGTTTCCGTCGGAAACAGCTCCCTCGTTTTCATTTCCGTTTCCTTTTATGATTCTTCCGTTTCCTTTCGTTTTCCGCAAAATGCCATTTCCTTTTCCCTTTTTTGCTCTCCATTTCCTTTTTCTTCGAAAACGGACGGAAAGTTTCCCTTTCATTTTCAACCCTAAATGTACGTACCGAGTTCATGTTAGGTTAGTATCGTTTAGATTCTTTTTTTTTTCTTATTTCTTATTTCTTCTTTTTGTGAACTTATTCCTTTTTAAAGGCAACTGATCTACATATTTTCTAAAGGTTCGTTTTTTAGTTTGTTCATTCTATTTCTTTTAATATTTTCTTTTGTATGTTCCATTCAACTTAAATATTTACATTTTTCCGTTTTAAGTCAGATTGTACTTTTTACCAAGACTTTTTTTGTCCATTTTTTCAAACATGTTCTTTTTGAAGTGAGGATGACTTCTACAGGTGGTAAGATTTTTCACATATAGTAGTGATTTTGTTCCACAAGTGCTGAAGTATTCTTCTACAAAGTCTAGTGTTTTATTCCTATAGTCGTGATTTCTTATGTGTCTGAACTTCGTTCTGCATGATCAGATTTATGTTCCTCTTTGAACTTGTAGTTGTTCCAAGTTCTCTAAATTTTTCTTCCACTGTCCATTATCTTGTTCCCAGATGTAGAGATGATTCATTCTATGGACGTAATTTTTTTGTTTCACTATCCTTAGTTCCGCTGGTACAAGTGATTCATTATGTTGTAAGTAAGTCTTTGTTCCAAATGATCTACATGTTTGTCCAATATGTAGATGTGATTTGTTCCTTCCTTACGATGCTATAATTTTTGTCATGGACGAACTCGTGGTTCTTGGTTCCACTTAGTCTATATTTTTGTTCTAGGTTCAGATGTGATTTGTTCCTTTGTCAATATGTTTGATTTTGCCCCCAATTTTATGAATGGTACTATTTTTTTTTGTCCCGGTTGGAGTCATAATTTCTTTCCACTTATTCTATTTTTTCCATTGTTTTAGATGTCAGATGTTCTCGTTCGCAGAGGCCGATTTTGATTGATATTGTTAGTTTCCTTGTTGCAGCCCAAGTCATTTTTTGTTCCACTTAATCTATATCTTTCGTTCTTGGTTTAGATGTGATTTTGTTTCTTGGTCACTACATTCGACTTTTTTGTTCATAGTATTATTATGGGTGCTATTTATTTTTGTCCTGATGGACAACCATTTTTTGTTCCACTTAGTCTATATATATCTTTTTAGTTAAGATGTGATATGTTCCTGTGACACTACGTTTAATTTTTTCTATGGTTTATATTAATGGTTCTATTTATTTAGTCTCGATCACGTGATTTATTTTGTTCTACTTAGTCTATTTCTGTTTGTTCGTGTGGTTTGTTCCTTGTTCATTTATTTTCAGTTTTTATAATGGTATTAATTATTTTGTCCTGGATGAATTCTGGTTTCTTTTGCTCCACTTAGCGTATATTTTTGTTTCTTATGAATAGGCAAAATTTGTTCCTCAAATGCTATTGTTTTATTTCACATGTCAATTTGATTTGTTCAGTCGTCATAATTTTCTCCCCAATTGCAGTGTGTTTCTTTTGCACGTAGTATATTTTTTGTTTCCCATGGAGGTGAGATTTTGTTCCTCGGACACTAGTTCATTTTGTGATTCCACGGAGGGTGAGCCAGGCCCTAAGATCAGCACGATAGGCATAGCTGATAGACAACATGTCAATATTCATGTACACCCCTTGTTGGTATGGAGGAACGGAGGAGGCTATGTAAGCCGAAAGATGGTTATAGGTTTAAGGAAAGAAGGGACCCTTCTTTGTCTTTCAATTTTAGTACCAAATTTTGTGATTTCTATTTCAAATTTTATGACCGGAGATTTTATTAAACTATAAATCATAAAATGAAGTTTTTTTGCGACACACAATACCAACGTAGACGCTCACACATGTGCGCCATACAAACGCACGCACAACCTATCCATATGAGTACCTTCGAGAAACTGTGTCAAAGAAACTTCATCCGACGGGTCTTGAGGTTTACGAAGTCACCACATGTACCTCGCTGTCGACAGGAATGTCGTATCCCACAGAAGAATATTTCGCCTTTATTAGACACCAAAATGTCAAACCTGGGGTTGAACTCTTGTGGACTGGGGGTGCTACTGTCCAAGTACAATAAGTTCTAGTCAGCTGGCTATAAGGATTAAATAATAAATTGTTGCTTAGGTGAAATAAAGAGAGGATGAGAGAGAAGAGGAGTGGGCCCTTATGCAAGAGCCAACTCTAGCACGTGCTCCTAGACACTATGCGAGAGTGAATAATTGACCATACATAGATAAAATAGTATAACTTTATAGCTCACTATGAGAATGACCGGAGGGTCAGATGGTTAGCTCGAGTTGGTGGTTGCCCCGCAACCCGGGTTCGAATCTCCTCAAACCCGGATTTGTGGCTCATTTAGCTTCTTCTATAAGAATATGCCCTGGGTGCTAGTGCTCATGGGTCTCGTTTTTTTTTTAACTTTATAGCTCACTATTGTACATGTTGGCTCTAGAATAACTATAAATGACAAGCACTTCGCTTATAGCCAACGGTTAGCTCTACAATTGAACTTGCTCTAACCACCCAACACAGATTGGTTCTCGATCATAAAATAAAGTAGAAGTGGGATGTTAACATGATCCTGCTTACATCTTTAGAGCAATGGCAATAATATGGCCTGCTGCCGGCTACAAGCTCATGCCAAATCAGCTAAAGCTTCCATGAAGTAAGCACACATACAATAGTCTAGCTCTTAGGTGAGCTTTATTGAATATTTAAACATGTTGCTTTGCATGTGCATGCGAGGCATGCAAGAGTGCAGTGATGGAAAAGCTGCTCAAAGCTCTCACGCAAGCTCCTAGTTGGCTGCAATTTTTCATTTCCTGCGATGTAGCCGGGCGCTTGGTGAAGAGCCCGCTTTCCTCTCTCTCTTCTCTTCTCTCTCTTCCAGCTGGGATTTTTCTGACGTGGCATTGCTTATAGCTAGCTGACTCACCTCTATTGTACTTGCTCTTAATCTGTGATGTTATCTGGCCATAGGCAAGCTACCCACAAGGTATAGTGGTGTGGGTTCCTACTCATATCTTACCACCCCTGTCCTTATTCAACATTTATACCATCAATGGTAAGATTTCGTGGATAATACATGACTATAATACTCCCTTGTGCTGATATAAATTTAATTTAACCCAGATTCTGCGAGGGCGTGAAGTGGAGGAGGGCGACAACCGTCTAGGTTGCATCCTGTTCTTATCAGATGGCAACGATGAGGCGGTCCTCACGCAGCTGGATAGAGTCGGCTCCGACTTCCCGGTGCATACACTCGGTCTGCACATCAAGGGCGAAAGGGGTTGTGGCCCTTTGGTCATGAAGTGCATCGCCGATAAGACCTCCGGCATGTACTCTTATACCTTCGTCGATAGCAGGATGTTCGATCTCAGGGACGCCTTGAAGCAATTCATCACGGGCATCACGTCAGTGGGCGTGACTTGTGTGAAGATTGCCCTTGCGGCTCATGATGGTGTCGACATAGTGTCAATCGAGTCTGGTGGCCATGGCAACGAAGTGAGCTCCGACAAACAGTCTGGTGAGATACATATCGACGACATTTATGCTGGCGAGACGAAGAACTTCATCGTATACTTGACAGTCGTTGAGGCCAAGAAAAAGCTTCTGACTGTCGGTGGCCGGTACCTGGGGTTCAACGTGAGCAAGCAGCTGGGTGATATGGACGTGTTCGTACTGCGACCACTCTCGGGGTGCTCACCACGCAAGCTGGCCATCCACCCTGAGGTGGCATCGGAGCTCGTGCGGAGACAACTTGAGAAGGCCTTGTCAGCTATAACTGAGCAGCCCTATGACACGTATCGGGAAATGCACGAGCTGTGGAGAAAAATCAAGTACTCCTACGAGGGTTGCGGCGCAACCAGGGAGACATTGTCACAACTAGACGAGGATTTGTATTATTTGACGACAACGGCGCAATTTCGGCCTTACCAGTTGTCATGGCTGAGCTGCCACAAGTGGCAGCGCGCAACAACCAAGGGCGTAATGCACTAGTCCGGTGCTTTCAGCTTAGCGCAACACGGAGTCTCGGGGGAGCATGCATAAGACGGGGAAGAGTTATTAGTGAATTGATTCATACGGCGCCTACTTTCTGCAAGAATGTAGGCACGCGCGCATACAATGGACAATCCGTCAAAGCTAAGACTAGTCATAGTGGGGAGTAACATATACGGAGTAGTAGTGTCATGCATATGATACTACTCTATGTTACTACCTTCATAATGCATAATAATTTAGATGTGGTATCATGTATGAGTGTATTAATTAGCTTGTAGACTCATTCTATTTTGAAAAGTGTGATGTTATGGTAACATAGCTAGTTACCACAACCATCTCTTTCTTCATTTAATATCATGCCATGTCATCAATTTGCATAGTTGACAATGCATGTAGCTCTATGTTACTACCTTAGTTACTCCCACTATGAGTAGTCTAAGTCCTACCTACTACAGTATTATATTGCTTGTAAACTCCATTATTATTTCGGAATATTTGTGGTGACAGCCATGGCAGCATACAGCTTCGGTCTATAACAGTAATAGCTTGTGTTCTTTTAGTTCAAACTGGGCATCATCCGTTTGGAACACCATGTCCCGGCGACTCTGACTTAATTAAATGATACTCCCTCTATCTCAATGCTTAGGGCGTAAATCTTTTGGCTCGTCAATTAAGGTGAGATTCAGGCCGTCAAATATTCCTAACGCGCCCCTATTTAATGGCAAGATTTGTTCCTATTTTTACTCGGCTGTAGTAAATTGTCTCCTCGTTTCTCTCCATCACTGCATGCGGGCTTCTCCACTTTCCTAGCATGCGACGTGCACAGCCAACTACAGCTCCGTAATTACTGCTGCCCCCCTTATATTCCGCCTCTCTCCATGCATGGCCAATGCCATCGCTACAATTAACTCCCTCTCTCTCGAATTTAGTGGACGTATTAAACGGTAAGAAGGGGCAATTTTGGAAGAAACGCTGTAAACCACACCATACGCCTTAAGCTTTGACAAAATTATAAAAAAATATTTACGCCCTAAGCATTGAGATGGAGGGAGTATCTTTTTTTAGGTGGAAGGCTCGAGCATAGCCCGGTTAATGAAGCCACAACCATACAACGAACGAGTCAAGTTACAACCAACGGCCACTGATGGTGCTGCGGTGATGGTGCCAGACAATCTTGTTGGCAGTTATTGTGGAAGCGGTTGAGAAACCCCAAGAGGAAGGTGTAATGAGCACAGCAGTAAGTTTTCCCTCAACACGAAACTAAAGTTTAATCGACTAGTAGGAGAAAGACGTGACTTCTGAAGGTGTTACTGGCTGACTAGTGGCAGGGCGCACTACCAGCGTCAGCAACAACGTGGAAGCTGCACACAACACAACAAAAGTATTCTGCCCCAACTTGCAGTGAGGTTGTCAATCTCACCGGTTTGATGAACACAAAGGATTAGACGTATCGAGTGGAAAGAGATGTTTGCAGAAAGTAAACAGAACATGATTGCAGTAGAATTCATCAGTAAACAAAATAGGACCGGGGTCCACAGTTCACTAGAGGTGTCTCTCCATAAAGAAATAACATATTGGGTGAATAAATTATAGTTGGGCAATTGATAGAATATCGACCATACATGACAAGATGATTACTATGAGATTTGATATGGGCATTATAACATAATACATAGACCGTAATCCAACTGCATCTATGACTAATAATACATATATTTTAACACGAATACTTTTATCTCACTAGAATGATCATAGAAAATTAGTTATACTTACAAAAAATATGTTTTGCCGTAGATGCTTAATAGGGTGTGATTTACCTAAACCCTAAACCTAAACCCTAAGTTAGACCCTATGAGGAATCAAAACCCTGACCCTAACCCTAAACCCTAAGTTAGACCCTATGAGGAATCAAAAACCTAACCCTAACCCTAACTGTAACCGTAACCCTAAACCCTAACCCTAGCCCTAGCCCTAAACCCTAACTCTAAACCCTACCCTAACCCTAACCCTAATCCTAACCCTAAACCCTAACCCTAAACCCTAACCCTAGCCCTAGCCCTAGCCCTAGCCCTAAACCCTAACCCTAAACCCTAACCATAACCCTAACCCTAACCCTAAACCCTAACCCTAACCCCTAACCTTTTCGGTCAAATGCGGCCAATACCGTGTCCGTCATCCGGATGCCTTCCCCTAGGTAAAGGTGGCGTACATGTACTACGATGACATGATCTTGAAAGAAATCGCCGACCGAAGTGCAGCAGCATCTTCGGCATCAACATCAGTGGCAACGGCTTCAACATCGCGGTTGACATCGGGACCCAACGCGTTCATCTAGTTGTATTTTGTGTCCTAGAGTCCTGGTTCTGTAATATTCGAGACAGCTCACGCGATGATAGTTGGAACTTTGAACTATACCATTTGAATGCGAAGAGTCTATTCTTGTCGGATGTCGTTTGGGACACACGACTAGAGATCTATATATATATATATATATATATATATATATATATATATATATATCAAAAATTGTGTGCTACAAAGGAGGGTAGCTGCCCACCCTACCGATGCCGTCTAATGCACCATGCGGAGATTCCCGCTGGTCAAACCCAAACTAGATTAAGAGGATATGGCACATGCAGTTATTATCATAACTCACTTGTTTATTTCCTAGTGGGGCTGTAGACAGTCTGGCAGATGGTGGCACGATGGAAAAAAGTTGCTCCAGATTCTCCTAAAAGGAAAATAAAGGGAGACCCAGATTCTAGTCGTAGTGTGTACATGCTAAGCACCATCCATATTTCACCACCACAAAACAGTAGCAGCTAGCTCTCTTCACCTTTTCTTTCTCTAGCGACACACAAGCAAAGCATTTACAAAGAATTAGGAGCTCACTAGTTAGCTCTTTTGTTAATTGTGACCATTAAAATAAATTTGTTGCAGGTGGCTAACTTAACATGGCCAAAGTAGCATTGCATAATCAGAATCAATCTATCGAGGCATCATTAGAATTTGCATGGAGTTCAGAAGGCTAAGAGGTTCATAAAGTCATACTTTGCATTCAGAGTGTGCAAGCATTTCACCTATCGAAGGCAAATATTATATTGATGGCTAATATAAGAGAGAATGGTGGAGGATAGAAAAATATCGTGCTATTTCTCTCTCACCTGACAATCTTTTCAGAGCTTTGTCAAGATTCTTCTCTCTCCCCTATCCATCCAATTGCAAAGATTCCTTGCTATTTTTTTGTTCTCCACTGTGTGTAGTAAAGCTAACAAAAACCTCCAAGACCATCGTGAATTGCATGCAGGATGTGAATTAGTGGCGCTGATATGGTCAACGGTCTGTTCTGTTCAGCAAAACTAGCACGAATCTAGACACTATAATGGATGGCTATGGACTGTGGGGTAGCTACCCTTCTTTGCAGCAAATCCACACATATATATATATATATATATATATAGGATAAATACTTCCTACTCCTGGGTGTAACTACACCCACGTCTCATATACTACCATACGGAAGTATGTATCATACTTTATTGGTTTGAGTATGTTCGTATACTATATCTAAGATACTCCAAACCAAGTTTGGTGAAAAAAATACAAGTGAACCCATAGTTTCCACTATATATCCAAAATACATGCATATGTATACATAAAAATTGAGTCTACGTAAAAAAATGTACATAATGCCTACAAAATAGTATATATACTTCCAAAATAGTTTTACATACTTCATACTACATGTACATACTCTCCGGTATGATTGATACTCTCTAGATTATGAGAAACACACGTGGGTGTAACTACACCCGGGTGTAGTATGAATATGTCCTATATAGATATATATAGATTTTAACTCTTTTGTATATTTATTCTTGCATGACATGGGATGTCCAAATACTGTTTTGCCTTCAACCAGGCTAATTGGTTTATTAGATGACTAAGCGGTGGAAATCGCAATAGATTAGAGCTATACGTGGTGGAAAGCGCAAAAAATCTGGCCAAGTGGTGTTTTGTGCAACACATGGAGCGAAATATGGTGGAATCTGCAATTCTCTCCAAAATTTTGGATTGCTTATAAAAACTAGATTTAGATGTGCGCCTTGGCGCACGATCCCGTGGAGCTCATGTCAATATTTATCTCTTTTATAACTGTGATAAAAAAATAGCTGCAATATTATAATACCTTTCTTAGGTTTTAGTGGAAGCAATTAAGATAAAAATCTCCATAAATTTCATTCTTATCATGTAAGCTGGGATTTTTGGACCTCCCAAATTGTAGTTTCTCGGTTACATGGTCACAGTCAGGTAGTATTCTTGTTAGTGAAAAGAAACAGAACATAAGCATATCTAAAATGTTTCACTTATGTTTATGTATGTCACAGTCAGTAAACAAAGATTTACATTGGGCACCAGTATGCACAGTTTGTAGCATCGTAAGGTACATCATGTGCCCCATTAGGGCATCTTAGAGGGGTAACTTCTACCTCACCATCGTTTCATTGCCATCCTGGGTGAACAACGGGTGCAGCTTCTTGTCAATACTGAACAACAGGTCTGTTACGATCGGCTACTCGTGACCTTCATGCCTTCATATATCCTGGATGATCTGTTATGAGTAGGATTTAGTAAAAAAAATTGTAAACAGAATCAATTGCTTTTCTTCTTTAAACACATACATCTGCCCATTCCCTTATTTTTTTCTTCAGGGGTGGTGCAGCTTCCGCATCTGCTGCAGGTGATGTCTCGGTGTTTGTGTTTCCTGCTGGCGAGTGATGACCCACAAGTATAGGGGGTGTATCGTAGTACTTTCGATAAATAAGAGTGTCGAACCCAACGAGGAGCAGAAGGTGTTGACAAGCAGTTTCGATGAAGGATTCACTGTAAATGCTCACAGACAAGTTTTCAGGATGTTTTGATATAGCAGATAAATAAAATACAAGTAAGTAAAATGCGAGAATAATAATTGCAGCAAGTGGCTCAATCCTTTTTAGCACAAAGGACAAGCCGGTTTGTTTACTTATGATGACCAAACGTTCTTGAGGACACACGGGAATTTAGTCTAGTGCTTTCGCTTCATATAGTTGATTAATCTTCATTGTTTTGATAAGTGTTGTGTGGGTGAACCTATGCTAATGCACCGCCCTTCCTAGGACTAATACATACTTGTGATTAAACCCTTTGCAAGCATCCGCAAATACAAGAAAGTAATTAAGATAAATCTAACCACAGTCTTAAACTCTGAGATCCTGCTATCCCTCATGCATCGATATACCAACGGGGGTTCAGGTTGCTTGCTGTCACTCCGACAACCCCACAATTGGCAAACGAATACAAGATGCATTCCCCTAGGCCCATAAAGGTGAAGTATCATGTAGTCGACGTTCACATGACACCACTAGAAAAATAACACCACAACTTAAATATCAAACCATTAAATATTACTCAACATAGTTCACTACTAACATTTAGACTTCACCCATGTCCTCAAGAACTAAACGAACTACTCACAAGACATCATATGGAACATGATCAGAGGTGATATGATGATGAATAACAATCTGAACATAAACCTTGGTTCAATGGTTTCACTCAATAGCATTAATAACAAGGAGTAATCAACACCGGAGAGTTTCCCTATGAAATAATCAAGATTCAACCCTAGATGTTACAGCGGAGACGAGGTGCAGCGGTGGAGATGATGGTGTCGGCGGTGGAGATGATGATGATGATCCCAATGAAGTCCAGCTCAATGATGGTGACGATGGCGACGATTTCCTCCTCCGTGAGGGAATTTCCCCGACAGATTTTAGCCTGCCGGAGATCTCTTTTCTCTCTGGTGTTTTTCCGCCCCGCAGAGGCGGCTGTGTCTCTCCTCGATCCTCCTCCGCACCTTAGGGTTTTCGGGAGATGAAGTACGCGAAAGGGCGATGGCCGAGGGGGTCGTGGGCCCCTCCCCACATGGCGGCACGCCGGCCAGGGGCCGCGCCGGCCTATGGGAGGGCCCATGGTGGCCCTCCTCGGCCTCCCCTTTTGGCTGGCTCCGTCATATGGAAAAATAGGAGCTTCGGTATATTTCCGTCAATTGTTGATCTTCAGAAATATTGTATCTGACGGTGCTTTTTCAGAATCCGACTCGGTGAGTAATTCTGCAATAATCATGATGCAAAATAGGTGAAATAACATAAGTATCATCTCTAAATATGAAATATATCAATGAATAATAAATTATGATATAAAATAGTGATGCAAAATGGATGTATCAACTCCCCCCAAGCATAGACCTCGCTTGTCCCCAAGCGAAACTGAACTCAGTAAACAAGACCACATGTTTATGGAGTGAAGAGTCGATAAATGAAATACGGACAAGAAGCATCACATTTATTAACTCACACAAGACATTCTAGTAAACAACTTCCTCATATAACTCAACTTGAGACAAGTAAAGGGAAATCACAAATAAAGGTACATAGGAAATCATAATTGGTGATGGCAAACTTTGTTCTTGGTCAAAGAACAATTAACAGATTGTACTTATTTTTCGAGCATAGATAACCTTCAAAGTCATATTCATTCAGATAAAATTTGTACTAAACAAGGAAGAATAAAAGACATGATTATATAGATCACAATATAAATGGTTGGATCACAACAACTTAATTGCTTGCTTGAGATAGAGGGAAATAGGTTTACTGACTCAACATAAAAGTAAAAGATAGGCCCTTCGCAGAGGGAAGCAGGGATTAAATCATGTGCTAGAGCTTTTCAAGTTTTGAAATCATATAGAGAGCATAAAAGTAAAGTTTTGAGAGGTGTTTGTTGTTGTCAACAAATGGTAGTGGGCACTCTAACCCCCTTGCCGAACAGACTTTCAAAGAGCGGCTCCCATGAAGGACTTTATCTCTACCAGCAAGGTAGATCATCCCTCTTCTCTTTTGTTTACACATGTATTTTAGTTTTATTTATGGACGACACTCCTCCCAACCTTTGCTTTCACAAGCCATGGCTAACCGAATCCTCGGGTGCCTTCCAACATTTCACATACCATGGAGGAGTGTCTATTTGCAAAATTAAGTTGCTTACTGATGAATCAGGGCAAAACATGTGAAGAGAATTATTAATGAAAGTTAATTAATTGGGGCTGGGAACCCCGTTGCGAGCTATTTTTGCAAAATTATTGGATAAGTGGATGTGCCACTAGTCCATTGGTGAAAGTCTGCCCAACAAGATTGAAAGATAAAACACCACATACTTCCTCATGAGCTATAAAACATTGACACAAATAAGAGATAATAACTTCTTTTGAATTGTTTAAATGTAGCACATGAAGTATTTACTTGGAATGTCAGAGAAATACCACATAGTAGGTAGTTATGGTGGACACAAATGGCATGGGTTTGGTTTAAGGTTTTGGATGCACGAGAAGCATTCCCTCTCAGTACAGGTCTTTGGCTAGCACGGTTGGTTAGCAAGCATAAGAGTTGAGGGAAACAAACAAATATACATGTGATAGAAACAATCATGCATCTTCCTTGTAAACACAAATAATTTTAACTTCAGAATACTAAGCTCATTAGCTAACAAGAAAGAAAGATAATGAAATAATATATCTACATGTATTTCCCTCTTTTCTACTTAAGCCTCAAAGTATTGTTGCTGTTGACCAATGCTAAGTTTGCCAAAACCAAATAGATTTACTTGATGCTCCCAAAGTGATACCAATACTAACAACAAGATCAATCATATAAAGAAATTGCAAACTAAAATAAGGTGTGCAAAATGTAAATGATAAAACTTCTCATTAATATTCCATAACGATAACTCACACCAAGGGATACATAGATAACCAACTAAAAGAGAGATACTTCCACACTGCAAACCATCTTATATGATAACTTCCCTATTCATGATATGACACTACTTGATAGTCAAAAGGTAAAAGATAGTGATGATGTGATACCGCGACACTCCCCCCAAGCTTGGGACAAACCAAGGGGGTGCCAATACCAGTGATGAATTACTCCTTCGGTGGTGATGATGAATTCTTCCCGTCATCAGACTTCCAAGGAAGAGGCTCTCCATCAACAAACGACATCTTGGTCTCAGGAATCCTGAAACTGGTAGCATAGCTTATGTGTTTAAACCTGTTTTCATACTCACAGTTTTGATTCTGAACATCATAAAGTTGCGCCTGGAGTTTGTTGGTAGTGTTGTGGAGCGAGAGGATATCGTCCCATAGCTTTGCGGTCTCCTTCTTGTGTTCATCAATAAGTTCAGACACAATTTTGTGGAAGATGTCCACTTCACGTTCAGCCATCTTCTTGTAGGTGAAGACCTCTTGTTCTAGTTTCTCCATCCTGTCCTTCAAACTTCCTTCTCCTTTAGGACCCCGGACATCTTCAATCTGCAACTCTCCATCTACGAGCAGCAATTCCTTGGGATGCATCCTCAGCTCGTTCATGTACGGGTTGACGACGTTCTCAAAGAAGCTATCATTCGGAGTTCCCGACGAAGACATGGTGGCTCTAGATCTAAAAACAGTATCTGGCAGAAAACAGCTCGAAACAAAACACAACGAGAAAACGATATACGGACCTCGGGGGGTCCTGGGGATTATATAGCAAAAACTTTCACGACAGAAGGAAAGCACCAGTCGAACCGAGTGGGAGAGGGACTCCGAGGAGTCCCCATATGGCGGCGCGGCCAGGGTGGGGCCCGCGCCACCACGTGGGGACGCGCCCTCGTGCGTCTCCTCCGCTTCGATCTCGTAATTTTTCATATTTTCTAAAAATAGCAAAAACATTGTTCGGAAAGTTAAACGCGGACTTTTTACTACCAAAACTGTTACCTATTCAAAGTCGAACTCTGCAGAACTATCAATTTGATCTTTGATGAAGGTTTCCGGAGTCACCACTCGAATAACATCAACATCTTCATTATAAGAATCTCCAGAAATATAATGCTTGAGTCTTTGTCCATTCACCACTTGCGTGGCATCACCTTTCAGCGAAGCAATTTTTATTGCCCCTGAACGATACACCTCCACAATGGCATATGGTCCTTCCCATTTTGAGAGTAATTTCCCTGCAAAAAATCTGAGACGAGACCGATACAATAGGACTTTATCTCCAACATTAAATTCTCTTTTAATAATTCTTCTATCATGCCATTTCTTAACTTTCTCCTTAAAAAGTTAAGCATTTTCATAAGCTTCACTTCTCCACTCGTCTAAAGAACTCAATTGTAGCAACCTTTTCTTACCGGCAAGTTTAAAATCTTTATTAAGTTCTCTTACAGCCCAATAAGCTTTGTGCTCTAATTCTAAAGGTAAATGACAAGCTTTTCCATAAACCATTTTATAAGGAGACATACCCATAGGATTTTTATAAGCAGTTCTATAAGCCCACAACGCTTCCTTCAACTTACTAGCCCAATTTTTTCTAGATTTATTAACAGTCTTTTGCAAGATAGATTTAATTTTTCTATTTGATAATTCTACTTGCCCACTAGTTTGAGGATGATAAGCGGAAGCAATCCTATGATTAATACCATATTTAGCAAGAGTTTTTCTAAAACCACCATGAATAAAATGAGAACCTCCATCAGTCATAAGATATCTAGGTACTCCAAACCTAGGAAAAATAACATCTAAAAGCATTTTTTGTGGGTATGGCTTCCACCCATTTAGTAACATAATCAACACAACAAGTATATGAGTATTACCTTCTGAAGAAGGGAAAGGACCCATGAAGTCAAATCCCCAACAATCAAATGGTTCAATAACAAGAGTATAATTCATAGGCATTTCATTGCGCCTAGAGATATTACCAACTCTTTGACATTCATCAGAAGATAAAATAAACTTCCTTGCATCTTTAAAGAGAGTTGGCCAATAAAAACCTGACTGTAGAACCTTTTGTGCGGTTCTATCTCCGGCGTGATGTCCTCCATAAACACTACCATGACACTTACTCAATATCTCTTGTTGTTCATATTCGGGACACATCTTCGCATAATACCATCCACTCCTTCTTTATATAAGTGTGGGTCATCCCAAAAATAATGCCTCGAATCATAAAAGAATTTCCTCCTTTGCTGAGCTGAAAAGGTTGGAGGCAAGTACTTCGAAACGATAAAGTTAGCATAATCAGCATACCAAGGACTATCTCGCGAGCTCACCTTTATTGCAGCCAATTGTTCATTTGGAAAACTATCATTAACAGGAACAGGATCATAAGCAATATTTTCCAATCTAGACAAATTATCAGCAACAGGATTATCAACACCTTTCCTATCTACAATATGTAAATCAAATTCTTGCAAAAGAAGCACCCATCTAATAAGCCTTGGCTTAGTATCTTTCTTTTCCATAAGGTACCTAATTGCAGCATGATCAGTATGAATTGTGACTTTTGAATCAACAATATAAGGTCTAAACTTGTCACAAGCAAAAACTACAGCTAATAATTCTTTTTCAGTTGTAGCATAATTTCTTTGAGCAGCATCAAGAGTTTTACTAGCATAATGAATAACATTCAATTTTTTATCTACTCGCTGTCCAAGAACACAACACACTAGCATCACACATAATTTCAAAAGGTAAATTCCAATCGGGAGGTTCAACTACAGGAGCAGTTGTTAAGGCTTTCTTTAGAGTTTCAAAAGCTTCCATACAATCATCATCAAAAACAAAAGGTACCTATTTTTGAAGAAGATTAGTAAGAGGCTTTGAAATTTTAGAGAAATCTTTAATAAATCTCCTATAAAAACCAGCATGACCAAGAACACTACGAATACCTTTAACATCCCTAGGATAGGGCATCTTCTCAATTGCTTCAACTTTAGCTCTATCAACTTCAATACCTCTCTCGTAAATTTTATGTCCCAATACAATTCCTTCATTAACCATAAAGTGGCATTTCTTCCAATTAAGAACAAGGTTAGTTTCTTCACATCTCTGCAAAACTTTATCAAGATTTCGCAAAAAATTATCAAAAGAATTCCCATAGACAGAAAAATCGTCCATGAATACCACTATAATCTTTTCACAAAAGCCATGAAAAATAGCAGACATGCATCTTTAAAAAGTAGCAGGAGCATTACATAAACCAAAAGGCATACGCCTATAAGCATAAGTTCCATAGGGACAGGTGAAAGTGGTTTTCTCTTGATCTTTAGCTCTAACAGCAATTTGTGAAAACCCAGAATAACCATCAAGAAAGCAGAAATGAGTATTTTTAGATAACCTTTCTAACATTTGATCAATAAAAGGTAAAGGGTAATGATCTTTATTAGTAACTTTATTAACCTTACGAAAATCAATGCACATTCTATACCCTACAACTACTCTTTGAGGGATGAGCTCATCATTATCATTAGGTACAACCGTTATTCCTCCTTTCTTAGGAACACAATGCACAGGACTAACCCATCTACTATCAGCAATAGGATATATAATACCAGCTTCAAGAAGTTTCAATACCTCATTCCTTACCACATCCTTCATCTTAGGAATTAGAAGACGCTGATGTTCAACAACAGGCTTTGCATCATCTTCCATGTTGATGGCATGTTGGCAAATAGAGGGAGAAATCCCTTTCAAGTCATCAAGAGTGTAGCCAATAGCTCCTCGGTGTTTCTTCAATATTTCCAATAATCTTTCTTCCTCAAAATCTGAAAGCTTAACACTAATAATAACAGGATATGTTTTCTTATCATCAATATAAGCATACTTAAGATTATCAGGCAACGGTTTCAAATCAAAAACAGGATCTTCCTTTGGTGGTGGTGTGTGTACCTAGATCTTCAACCGGTAAGTCATGTTTAAGAATAGGTTGACGAAGGAAAATTTCATCAAGCTCATTCCTTTCTTCCCTAAAGACTTCACTCTCATGATCCTCCAAATGTTGCTGCAAAGGATTATTAGGAGCAAGAGCAATAGATGCAAGCTGTTCAACTCTAAAATCATCATTAGGCAATTCAGCTTCATAAGGAACTTTGGCAAATTTAGAGAAATTAAACTCATAAGATTCACCAGCAAATTTAGTCACAATTTTCTCTTTCGTGCAATCTATAATAGCTCCACAAGTATTTAGAAAAGGTCTACCAAAAATGATATGACAAGTCTTACTAGCAGCAGAACCAAGTACCAAAAAGTCAGCAGGATATTTAATTTTACCACATAGAACTTCCACATCTCGAACAATACCAATAGGAGAGAGAGTTTCTCTATTAGCTAGCCGAATAACCACATCAATATCTTCAAGTTTACAAGAACCAATTTCATGCATGATTTCCCTGTAAAGCTCATAAGGAATGGTACTAGTACTTGCACCAATATCGCATAAACCATAATAACAATGTTCACCAATTCTAACAGAGAGCATAGGAACACTGGCTTTCCTAGACTTACTAGGATGTGAAACAATATTAGAAGCATCTTCACTGAAAATGATGTGACCATCTTCTACATTTTCAGTCACAAGGTCTTTAACTATTGCAACAGCAGGTTCAACATTTATTTGCTCCTCAGGTTCTATAGGTTTCTTTGCACTTTTGTTAACCACACTAGTTATAACAGAATACTCCTTCATTTTAGCAGGAAAAGAAATTTTTCAATATAAGCTTCAGGAAGAATGTGATCAACAGTTTTAACTTCAATACATTTACCTATAGGTGAATCAGTTTTATCTTTGTAAGGTTCATGATACTTATCAAAATTCTTCCTAGGCAATTCAAAATGAGAGACAAAAGCTTTATAAAAATTTGCAACAACTTGAGAGTCAAGACCATAAGTAGCACTCATATTTCAAAATTTATCGGTATCCATAAAAGTTTCAATGCATTCATAATCATAATTTATACCTGACTCTCTACCTTTGTCGTTCTCCCATCCTTCAGTATTCTCTTGGATCCGATCAAGAAGGTCCCATTTAAACTCTTCTTTGTTGCGCGTGAATGATCCAGAACAAGTAGTATCCATCAAGATTTTATCTTGAAAAGAAAGTCTTGCATAGAAATTATCAATGATGATATTACCAGGAAGCTCATGAATGGGGCATTTGAGCATTAAAGACTTCAATCTCCCCATGCTTGGGCAATACTCTCTCCATCATGAGGCCAGAAATTATATATGCGGTTTCGGTCTTTGTGAATTTCACTTGGAGGATAGAATTTAGAATAAAATAGAGGCACAATATCCTTCCAATCAAGAGAATTCCCATTCTTCAGCAATTTATACCAATGCGCCGCTTTACCAGACAGCGATATAGAGAATAGTTTCTTCCTAACTTCATCCATAGAAATACCTGCACACTTGAATAACCCACATAATTCATGTAAAAAACAGTAAATGATCTCTAGGATGGACAGTTCCATCCCCTTCATAGCGGTTATCCACAACACGTTCAATAATTTTCATAGGTATTTTATATGAAATCACTTTCTCACCTGGCGCCTCATCCACTACCTTTGCAGTATTAGTAGATTTTCCAAATAGGAATTCAAGAGAATATCGCTCCATAATGAATTATAGCAGCAGGCAGAAATAAAAACAGCACGTACAGTAAAAGTTTTCCTTACCAATTCCACTTACCAATAGCGCTTCACTCCCCGGCAACGGCGCCAGAAAATAGTCTTGATGACCCACAAGTATAGGGGTGTATCGTAGTACTTTCGATAAATAAGAGTGTCGAACCCAGGAGCAGAATGTGTTGACAAGCAGTTTCGATGAAGGATTCACTGTAAATGCTCACTGACAAGTTTTCAGGAGGTTTTGATATAGCAGATAAATAAAATACAAGTAAGTAAAATGTGAGAATAATAATTGCAGCAAGTGGCCCAATCCTTTTTAGCACAAAGGACAACCCGGTTTGTTTACTTATGATGACCAAACGTTCTTGAGGACACACGGGAATTTAGTCTAGTGCTTTCGCTTCATATAGTTGATTAATCTTCATTGTTTTGATAAGTGTTGTGTGGGTGAACCTATGCTAATGCACCGCCCTTCCTGGAACTAATACATACTTGTGATTAAACCCTTTGCAAGCATCCGCAAATACAAGAAAGTAATTAAGATAAATCTAACCACAGTCTTAAACTCTGAGATCCTGCTATCCCCCATGCATCGATATACCAACGGGGGTTCAGGTTGCTGTCACTCCGGCAACCCCACAATTGGCAAACGAATACAAGATGCATTCCCCTAGGCCCATAAAGGTGACGTATCATGTAGTCGACGTTCACATGACACCACTAGAAGAATAACACCACAACTTAAATATCAAACCATTAAATATTACTCAACATAGTTCACTACTAACATTTAGACTTCACCCATGTCCTCAAGAACTAAACGAACTACTCACAAGACATCATATGGAACATGATCAGAGGTGATATGATGATGAATAACAATCTGAACATAAACCTTGGTTCAATGGTTTCACTCAATAGCATCAATAACAAGGAGTAATCAACACCGGGAGAGTTTCCCCTATGAAATAATCAAGATTCAATCCTAGATGTTACAGCGGAGACGAGGTGCAGCGGTGGAGATGATGGTGTCGGCGGTGGAGATGATGATGATGATGATCCCAATGAAGTCCAGCTCAATGACGGTGACGATGGTGATGATTTCTCCCTCCGGGAGGGAATTTCCCCGGCAGATTTTAGCCTGCCGGAGAGCTCTTTTCTCTCTGGTGTTTTTCCGCCCCGCAGAGGCGGCTGTGTCTCTCCTCGATCCTCCTCCGCACCTTAGGGTTTTCGGAAGATGAAGTACGCGAAAGGGCGATGGCCGAGGGGGGTCGTGGGCCCCCTCCCCACATGGCGGCGCGCCAGGCCTGGTGGCCGTGCCGGCCTATGGGGAGGGCCCATGGTGGCCCTCCTCGGCCTCCCCTTTTGGTTGGCTCCGTCATCTGGAAAAATAGGAGCTTCGGTATATTTTTCGTCGATTGTTGATCTTCAGAAATATTGTATCCTGATGGTGCTTTTTCAGCAGAATCCTGACTCCGGTGAGTAATTCTCCAATAATCATGAAACATGCAAAATAGGTGAAATAACATAAGTATCATCTCTAAATATGAAATATATCAATGAATAACAGTAAATTATGATATAAAATAGTGATGCAAAATGGACATATCAGCGAGGGACTTGTGAAGCAGAGCTAAGGAAGACCAACTGCACAATAGTTTAGTGAGGTCGCTAGTCACCCTCGAGCCGACGGTCATAAAGAACAGTTGCGCGTCCGTGAGGTCGTTGATGTTCTTTGCCACCTTGGCCAACTCCACCTCCACCTCTTTTCGTTTACAGAGGATCCAAAACAACTAAATTTTACAGTACCTCTGTACCTGGCCAGCTCCACGTCCATCTCTTTTCGTTTTTAGAAGATCCAAAACAACTAAAGTTAGTGACTGAAAGTTTACAGCAGAAGAGTCGAAATCCTAGCTTATAAGTAGTGAGTAAATGTACCGATAGGCCACTGCTGTATTGCACTAAACACTGAAAGTTAATATAAAAAATGGTTTAGAGCAAAGACGCGAACATGCACTCGCAGCACACAAACCGTGCTTAATGTATGGACGAATCTAGCAGACCTAGCTGCAAGAGCTTGTGGCCTTGTGTTCTACTCATACTGAAAAGGTTTGCACTTGTTTATATTTGAGTATGGACGTAGTGCTAATCAGGCCTGGTGCTAATTACTATTGAAAATACTCTCTACATGACAAAGTCCGAATACTTCTATGTTTTGCACACAAACCAGAGAGCAAGCAACGCAGAGTGGATGAATATTTGGACTCACCTCTTGGATTGCTCGTCACACCCTAGTCCACCAGGCAAGGAGTAGCAGGACAATATACTTTGTACTCTGAAATACATAGAGCTGCTACCTTGTTGGAGGCGCCGCCTTGGAGTTTTCTAGTCCTCGCGGTGCGGTTGGTTCGTGGTGGCTGGGTGAGAGGTCTCTGTGGCTTGGGAGGTGGAAGCTGGGGCAGCGGCCCCGGACGGCGGTGGTGTGCCGAGGCGGCGGCCTCGGGCCTCTTTGCAGCGACGGTCATATGGGGCTTGACCGTGGCCTTGCGATTGTTTGGGTGGCGGCTTGGAGCTGCGTGGGCAGCGAGTTCGTCGACCTGGCTGGATCGACTTCGGGCAATGCGATGGTCGATCTGGCTGTTACGTCGGGGCGGCGGCCCCGAAGGCATGGTGCTTGGGTGGCGACTTGGAGATCTGTGTGGACAGCGAGGATGTCGACCCGGCTGGTTCGTCTCCGGGCAATGCGGAGGTCGTTGTGGCTTGTAAGTCGGGGCGGCGGCCCCGAAGCTAGAGGTGTGTTTTCTTGCGTTGGTGGCCGCGTTGTGTGGATGACGAGCCCCTCGTTTATGCGGTTTTTCGTCTTGGTTTTCCTTATAAACCGGGCAATGTATGGTTTTTGGACCCGGTTTCCCTTATAAACTGGGTCACTCTGTGCACAACACTCTTTCTATCTAATCGGGCGGCAGGTATCGACTGCCTTGAACTCAAAAAAAAAAAATACACAGAGCTGAAAGAGAAAAACGTGAGAAGGAATTTCTAACCTGAGAATGAATAAATATAGCTATTTCCCATAGATGCCTTGAAAGCAAGCATGCAAATACAATAGCTATTCTATGATGACTGTGTAACGGGCAATTGTGGTGCCCCACGCGTGACGCCGGCAACAGCCAAGCAAAATGATCATGTTCTATGATGAGTCGTAACCAATTCAGGATACAACATAAACGCAAAATATTAACTGACCTCAATTCTGAAGCATCACCTCATCACGCTCCAACCCTGAAACACAACACATACATACATGCATCAGGCGTTGGTAGTCTACCTACAACAGCTGGAAATAAAGCGAGAGAGAGAAGGAAGCAGAACTGAAGCGATACCTGACCCGATTGTTGTCACTGTCAACCCTCAAGCGCGACAATGCAGAGGCACAAAATAGCGCAGGAAAGCATAAGGCCTGAATATCTGATAGCTATGGGCCTGGTCGTAAATACAAAGAGCAAGAAGCTTGTTGAACAAATAAAATATTGCATATGTATAATAAAGACGAGCCTGCTTTGAATTTAGCTCCGGCGAACTTCCCTACTACACAGATAAAATACAAAGGGGATAGATCGTATATAGACAACTATAGACGATGCCAAAGGTACAAAACCATTTCTATGTGATAACTTCATTAAGCCTCATAAAACCTTACAAAGGCACGAAGATAAGATGATCGGGTCCTGTTCACTAAGCCAAAGAACCCACCATCAAACAGAATGTAGGTTTGTCTTATTTCTTTGGAGATGCTACATTCTAAAAGAACAATAATGTCAAAAAGAACGATGTAATCTTTTATCTCAATATGGTTGAATCAACCATAAAACCAAGGTCATGAACCTATCCATGGATTATGAAAAGAAAATAAATGGAATGCCCTATACAACCATTATTTCATTTGAGAGAAAAAACCAGCTAGAACCTTGAATTATATAACATGAACACTTGCTTGAGAATGCATCGAATCGTAGGCTGTAAATCAACATATGGTAAATGGACTTTTTGTATCAGCATGAGCTAATAAAATAGACACATGCAGAGGCAACTAATCATTAGCTGAAACTATGGAGGCAAGCAACCAAAGCCGGATTATATGTCACTATTAAAAAGGTACTTCGCATATCTGACAATATTTGAACCAGTCTCACAGCTACTAACAATTAGAATACAAAATCTGAATAAAACAATACATACAATTAAGTGGCTGATCTGCAAAAATAATTCTGACTCACTTAGAATAATATGTGACGCGAGCAGCGGCATTCAAGAACACAAAATCACAGCAGGTTACAAGTAGGTGCAAGCTGGGGGTTTCAACTGCGACATTCTAAAACCGTACTGTTAGTTAGATATGTATAAAAAGTTCAATCAAATTATTACAGCATGAACAAGAATTCTCATTTATAGCTGTCTATATAAATCAGCCGGCCACTGATAGTTTTACTTAGCTAGGGGCTACGTCCTCAAACAAAAATGGAGAAACAACACTACCGCGCTCTGTAAAAAATAGCAGGACGCAAACGAAAAAAAGGAAACAAAATTCTCCCATTTGATCGGACACACACAATATACATAACAAAGTACCTTCATTTTACCAGGTAAGTAGTGTGCGTCGAAACCATCTTTCCTTTCATGGCCACCGCGCACCTTAGTATCATTTTTCTACGACTCTTCTGACTGAAATCCATTTTCATACTGCAAGAAACAGCAGCAGACGAGTCATCAGATAGAACATCAACCATTTTAGAAAGAAAAACAGTACATCCAAACATGCAGATCCAGAGCACATGAATGGGAAATCAAAAAATAACCTCCTGCTGCTTCCTTCCATATCCTCTCCCTCCCTGGTTAACTCACGATATACCTGCGCACCAGCTCGCGTAGCTGCTGGTCGCCTCCAGATTCATCGTCAATGCGGGCGTCTCCATCCTTGCTGCTCCCTACTCGTCGTCCCAACCTATTATTGGCTCATTCATCAGAAGGACCACCAAATGGCTCACAGAGCAAACACATAAAGATATTTCACAGGAAAGAGGGGAATATTAACATAATTCTCTTACCTTCGTGGATAGACAATGGGGCGAGTGCGGGACAACATCGACGGCAAGAGAAATGAGGATGAGCATTGTACCCAACAAGCAAGAAAAATGAGATTACAAAAGGTGATAATACCTCATCTGGTCTGTTTATCATAAATGGAAGCATGTATTGCCTAAAATATATGACAGCTCATCTAATCATATAACTTTACTGAGTTGTTAGACACAAAAGCTATAAATCCAGAGCCACCATTCCCATAAAAAATCTGAAAAGAATTGCCAAATAAGCACGAAAAATACAGGAGTTTTGGTGTAAGCACATATTGAATACATCCAGGTTTATCCATAGAGGCAAGATTGCTATGCGCATCAAGAAGCCAAAAATACATTGCACTCGAAGGGACAAGAAGTATCAAATTATTACATGTGAATGAATGAAAAAAGACAGGTACAGAATAAACATGCTTAGGTGTGCCATCCTTAGTCAACTCAAATAGGCTGACATGTCTTGCTATCCAATTAGAGGATATCTTGATACACGAAACTGTTCAATAAAAGATAATAAAAGCTAAAAACAAAGCTGCAAAAAATAACAGGTAACCATTGCTTACCTGCTTCTTTAGTGGAGGAGTGGGCGTTGAGCCATGCCACAAACGCAGAGCCGCAGATGAAGGCGCAATCCATGGCTGTGCTCGAGCAGTAAGCTCATGATGCTGCATCCATACACGAGTTTAGAGTCTTGTTATTACCTCATCAAGACTCTGAAGCGTATTACACTCCCGCGTGCAACGAAGGCATCCAGAACGACACATCCACGGCTTCTAGAGGGTTCCCGGTAAATCATGGATGTGTTGTTCAATTTACCAGGAACCCTCTAGAAGCTCCAGGTCAAGGCCAATGTGTTTTACATCTCTTGTAGCTATATTTGAGCATAAGAAATTTAAAATCAAGCAACACGATAACATAAATATCCAGATGTTTCAGTCATGGGCCTTGACTGACATGGTATATAAGGAAAACATTCAGATGTAAAAATTCTAATCTTCAGAATAGACACAGCGAAGTTTCCGCAGATCATGAACAATTGGAATATAACATTTAAGATAGCATGTACAATCTCCAGAAAATAGTGTTTATTAATATATCTGAGTTGAGATAAAAGGTCCTACTCAAACACCAACACATATTAGATTTGGTTGCGATCTCACAAAAAGCAATTTAGATGAAGTGGATACAGGGATAATAAATACTAAGGAAGCACATGTGAGAGACAATTATAAACTAACCTAAACTGTCTGAATTTTCTGTAGTAGAAAACATTCAATATCCAAAATATTTGAGCGAGTCCAGTCCTGCAATTTTCCAATTGTGTGCTTGGAGTCACCGCCAAGAGCTTTTGTGTACTTGGAGTCACCGCAAAGAGCAAACCGTCAAACCCAATTGTGTAGGTATAAACAAAAGAATCTAACATGCAAAAATTAATTCATGTATGGAACTATTGTCTGACACCAAGAGCTTTTGTGCTCAATTAACTTCTAGATTAAACAATTAGAATTCACCACAAATCAATCGAATAACCAATTAAGATACGCAAGTGTAAAAACAAATGTAGGCAAGAAGAAACCTGAATCTTTATTAAATGCAAGGACCTTTTCACCTATGCTCAATACAAATATCAAAAGCATCATTGTCATCAGGTAGAAGAAAAGCGGCAGTGTCATTAGGTACAAAAAATGTGTGCCTTACACTCCCTAGCTCTGCATCCTCGTATGTCATGGAAAGTGGTATCGTTTTACACCCCATGCACCAACACAATGGAAGTATGAATTCCTTCTCTCATGCACACCCTACTTCACTCCACCAAAGAGCAAAATGGCTATAAAAACATATCCACTCGACGTGTAGCGACCTTATCAGCGATTTGGCCACTAGCAAACCTATCTCCTCAAAAAAAAGTTTGCTAGCTTCCATTGTCACACTCCTGGCCCAATTTCTATCAATGATATGAACCACGGAAATGTGAGACCCGTTGAAAATGACTTCATTTATGTGGGTCTAAATGCACCACAAGACCAAGATAAGCACCGTCCAAATGTCTCTTGACACCCCCTCACATGTCGGGTGGTCCAACCACTCTTGGATCCTCATACCTTGGTTGGTCAACCCAACCCCCAAGGCACCACACCTGTAGCAAGGAGTACCACACCTCTTGAGTCATCACACAATTTAGGAGGAGATGGGCAGCGATTCCATCTCCTGGCCGCACAATGTATATCTTGGCAAGTGAAACATACACCATCTCATAAGCCTGGTGTCCTTTGAAATAACTTCATCTTGAGTGAATTTTATTGAAAAGATTTTCACCCTAACGGATGATTCTTCCATAAGACTATCTGAGTTCTTTGTCCATGTAATATTGTAATCTGATGCATCCTCCATACCTAATGGGCATGCCATAGTGGCCAGCCCCACAATTCCCCTCCTCTAGTCCCACATTGCCAAGCCACACCCTTTTCCCCTTTCCTTCCACCTATATATAGTGGATGCACGTGGAGAAAAGAAGACACACAAAAATCTCTCAAAAGCCCCCTTTCCCAGGGTGCTTTTATCTTTCAATTTCTCTCCCGAGTGCGGTTCTTCGAAGGGCTGCGCATGAAGGGAGTCGACCTCACCCAGTACGCGGGAGCGCTGATGGGATTCCCATCTAAAAGATCTACTTCTGCAATCTCAACTGGATCAAGAGGCTCGGGAGTCATCGCCAACACCGTACGTGTGAGAAACCTACGAGGTGCGGCATGTGCGACACTCGACGTTGTACAAGGAGGATTGAACATGTCCCTGAGGTCGACGACGAGTACGACTACATCAATCACGTTCTAGCGGAATGTTAACTGCTTTCGGCCTATTAGGGTACGGTCTAGATGGTTTCGTAGTCGTACTCATCGCTGACCTCAGGGTTGTGTTCAATCCTCCTCGATACAACGTCGAGTGCCGTAAGTGCCGCACATCGTAGGTTTAGCACACGCATGGTGTTGACGACGACTCCCGAACCTTTTATCCAGCTGATATTGCGGAAATAGATCTTGTAGATCGGAATCCCAGCAGCGCTCCCGCGTACTGGGTGGGGTTGAAGCCACATTCAAAAGTACGAACCGAGTTTAACCAAATTTTGGCCAACGCAAAGTCGAAGCACGCCCAAAGCGTCTTTCAGCCGACGGCTCTGCTTTTTCCCACCTGCATCGCACAAGGCGCAGAAAAAGGAAGGAAAACCCCTAGACCCGCACACACACGGTAGGCCTCCGGTCGCTGGCGGTGGGTGACTGACCCCCATAACGGCACTCCACACTCCACGCCGCTCTGACGCCACCACCGCCCCTCTCCTCCCTCTACTCTCTCCTGCCGCGCCGCCCAGTCGCTCGCTCGCTCACCTGACGCCCGCAGCCCGGAGAAAGCTTTCGAGCGAGCGCCGGAGAGCTCGGCGGACTATGGGGAGGTCGGCGATGGAGAGCAGCAGCGAGGAGGAGCTGGAGGACGACTTCCCGGGCCACGAGTGGATCACCCCGCAGTCCTCCATCCGCGCCGCCTACCAGTCCCAGACCGAGAAGGTCCTCCTCCCCTCCCAAACCCCCTCCCCCTTTTTAGATTTCTTCCCTTCTTGCCGCCTTCTTCCCCCAAAACATCCCATCCCGTCTTGCTGATTTTTTTTCTTAGCTAGTTCTTCCGCTGCTGCTGTCTGGTCAGCCTGCTAGTGCTGGCGCTTCAATTTAATTTCCGATTTTGGATCTAGAGCGGGCCTTGCAACGGGCAATCCCTTACTAGAAAATGAACCTACGCAGCATTTAATTACCGAGCCCCCTTCAGTAAACTCTGATCTGCGAATCTTGATTCTTGGATACGCGTTGTTATGTAGCACAATCTCCGGACCTTATTGCAGCACAGTGAGAAGTACAACCTAAGCTAGCTTGACCTTATTGCAACCGAACTAAATGAGAGTGTTGATCTGCCTGCATTTTTGTCTGTTGAGGCTGGTGGGGGCTCTGGTGGTTGTGGGAACCATCTCATTAGTGTCGTGACAGTACTCAGTGAGCAATGGTGTTGTGTTTAACAGGGTATCAGGAAAATTTGCTCCGAGCTACTGGAGCTGAAGGATGCCATCGAAAACCTGTGCGGGAATATGCAGTCGAAATATCACGCTTTCCTCAGGTAATACTGATTGTCTTTTGTTCTGTTCTGAAAGTAATGAGAATACTATCTGAGTGTGACCATGAGTGCTGCCTATTATATTGTTGGGTATGGTTTCTTCTATTCTGAGTTTTATCTTGTTTGCTATCGGCTCTACAAGGTTTGGTGGTTAGTCGTATGTGCCTAGATTAAAGCTTGCAACAAGGCTGTTTCGTTACCTTCTAGAAACATGTAGGTTGCTGCTTTGCGCCAAAACAACAAACTCTTGCAGTTGGTCGTTACACATTTCCGCTGATGCCACACATAGCTGTTAAGAAAACCTGCATTACTTAGAATTAGACAACTATTGGCATGTGTGTTATCAGCGTTGACTTCTATATTTCTATAAGGTCACCATGGGGAATACAGAAAAATGATATTTATTTCCCACGCAGGTTATGCTAAATGTTGCGTAGCTTGAAACACAACTTGACAGCGAATGTATGATAACCTGAAAGTCAAACTTTTATTTAATTCCTTCATCGCCCTGCCTGATGCATCAAGCTTCATTCAATTAGAAGAAATTTGATTATGAACTATAGTGTCTTCTGTTTCTATTTTGGACAGATCCTTGCATTTATTGCCAACTATTTTTTAATTCATGCAGAATATCTGAGGAGGTTGTTGAGGCAGAACAAGAGTTAATTGAGCTACAAAAGCATGTGTCTGCCCAGGGGATGCTTGTGCAAGATCTAATGAGTGGTGTGTGCCGCGAGCTTGAAATGTGGCAAAAATATAGCAAGGAAGAACATGTGGTGGAAAAGGATTTTGAGAGTGAACTGAATGAAATTTTATCTGTTGGTACTCAAGACCCCAGAGTTATTTTTCTTGATAAATTGGACATTTTGCTAGCAGAGCACAAAATAGAGGAGGCTCTTCTTGCTCTGGAAGCTGAAGAGAAGAAATATATGGTTACAGATAATTCAGGCAAAGAATCAGATACAGAGATTTCTGCCTATAAGACTGCACTATTAAGAAGGAAATCAACTCTTGAGGATCAGCTTGTTAGGTATTCAGAACAGCCATCTTTGTCTATTACCGAACTAAGAAAATCTTTGTCTGGTTTAATTAAGATTGGTAAAGGTTCTGTAGCCCATCAAGTACTTCTAAAAACATATGGTTCACGCCTTCAGAAAAATATTGAGGGATTTCTTCCAACCTGTTCAGTCTACAAAGAAACTTACTCTGCAACCTTGTCACAACTTGTTTTCTCAGCAATCTCAAAGGTGTTCAATGAATCTAGTACCCTATTTGGAGATAGCCCCACGAATATGAACAGGATTACCCAATGGGCTGAATATGAAATAGAAGTTTTTGCGCGTTTGGTTAAAGAAAATTCTCCTTTGCTTGAGAGTGATGCTGCCCTACGCTCTGCCTGCATATGCATACAAACTACCCTTGCTCACTGCTCTTGTCTAGAAATACATGGGCTGAAATTCTCAAAGTTACTCATGGTACTATTGTGCCCTTATATCGAGGAGGTGCTTGATCTGAATTTTAGAAGGTTGAGAAGAAAGATTATTGATTTAGCAAGCAATGATGATATTCTTCTTCTCAGTCCTCAAGAAGGGTCACCGCCATCTGGTGCAGTTGCACCTAAGATGACTCTTACAAGCAGTGGAAAGAAGTTTATGTCCATTGTCAATGTGAGCCCCCCTTTTATTGATTAGGATTTGTTGATATTTTTCATTATGGATTTTCCTTATCGCCATCACATGTTTTACTATGTATGAGAAGTCATTTTCATGTCATGTTAGATTGCACAACATTTTATTTTGAGCAAATTTTACATGTATTAGATCCATTGAATTCTATTTGCGGTTAAAAACTTGCACCTTATTGACCAGCAAGGCATATCTGTAAGTTGGGAAGTTTCTAACATCCCGTGAAACTCTTGTTTAACCTTGCTCGATGTGGTTGATCTTACTGTTGGTCTCACCTACTTATGCTAGTAGTTAGCACAGTCTCGACAGATACTAGTTAATTGACACAAGCAAACATGCATAACTGTAATAACACCCTGTGTGCACCTTTGCAAAATTATTAAGCGCAATGTACTTGCACAACTTAGAGTAGGGATGAATTAGTTAAGACACCAAACTACATGGTCATTTTTACTGGCTAAGCACCTATTCTTGAACTTTGGGTATAATAGTCTTTTGCTGGAAAAATTGTAAAGTTAATTTCGTTTTCCCATTATTTTCTGTACTTGACTGGATACCTGATAATCTGAAGCAGCTGACTTTGCATGTGCTTCTTGCAGGATGTTTTGGATCAAGTTACCCCAATGACCATAGTTCACTTTGGTGGAACAATTTTGAACAAATTTCTCCAGCTATTTGATAGATATGTCGAAGCACTTATCAAAGTCTTGCCAGGACCTTCTGAAGATGATAATGTAGTGGAGTCAAAAGAGCCTGTAGAATTTAAAGCTGAAAGTGATGCGCAGCAGCTTGCACTAATTGGAACAGCATATGCCATAGCAGACGATTTATTGCCAGCAGCTGTATCCAAGTTTTTTGATATGCAAAAAGATAAGAAAGGAACTAGTGGACCAAATCAAGGCCTTGGTCCTGGGTCCGTATACTCTACAGAATACAAAGAGTGGAAACGCCATCTACAACATTCATTGGACAAACTGAGGGATCACTTTTGCCTACAGTATGTCTTATCATTTATTTACTTGGAAGGGAAATCACGATTGGATGCTAGAATGTACTTGGAGGGGAACAAGGATGACCTCCATTGGGATTCTGATCCCTTACCGTCACTACCGTTCCAGGTGATTCCATTTTAATGATGTGAATTTGCATCAAATCTTTAAGTGTAAAATTTTCCGTGTTTCTTATGAAAACTCTAGTGTCATATGCCCATATGACAAAAGTACACCTGTGCTTACAGACTGGAACCTAGTTCAGGGTGGGGTAATGGGGTGGTTAAGTTAAACTTGATGCATGCTCCATCTTTACTTGGGGACGCAATTGTGCATTCTCTATAGATAATACAGCCGCTTTGCAAAGTTCCATTTTTTGTGTTTATAAATTTTTTCTAGATGGCCATGTTGAGAGTTTATTCACTGGAGGTGATGTGGGACAGTGATATTTGTTTTTACACAACCATCTTTCTGTAAATTTTGTGTAGTCTGAGAGATATAATTTTAGATGGCAAAGACAATGTATACATAAGTATTGAACTCATTTTGTAATCAGGCCTTGCACAAAACACACCTGTCTCACATAATTTTCCTTCAGGCACTGTTTGGAAGATTGCAACAGCTAGCCAGTGTTGCGGGTGATGTTCTACTAGGCAAAGAGAAGGTACAGAAGGTCTTGCTATCAAGGCTAACTGAAACGGTCGTCATTTGGCTCTCCAATGAACAGGAATTCTGGGATGTCTTTGAGGACAAGTCCATCCAACTCCAGCCTTCTGGACTTCAGCAGGTATTCCATATTGAATTTCGTGTTACTTTTGACCAAAATACCAAGTTACTTTGACAAAAAATACTAAAAGTATCAATCTTTTGCCCCTTTCAGCTTATCCTTGATATGCACTTCCTCGTGGAGATTGCTGTATGTGGACGATACCCGCACAGACCAGTTCAGCAGCTTGTGTCGGTAATAATTACTAGAGCAATTGCAGCATTCTCAGCAAGGGATGTTGACCCACAAAGGTCTGCCTTCATTTTTTTCTTAATTTTTTCACTCGGCCCATTTTGCCTGTTTGTCTACTGCTGAACATCATCTTGTTCCCCACGCTAAAATGATTTCAGCGCTCTTCCGGAGGATGAATGGTTTCTTGAGTCTGCCAAGGCTGCAATCCACAAACTCATGTTGGGGACTTCTGGATCTGAGTCAGACCTCGAAGTACCTGTCGCTCTGCACGACGAAATATCAGATTCTGAAGAGAGCACTTCAACCGCGTCAACTGTAGGGTCTGAAGACTCATTTGCTTCTGCAAACAATGATGACCTAGAAAGCCCTGTGTACTTCACCGATCCCGAGGCGTAAAGAGTTGCCTCAGTCTTGTAGATGCGAGTATGACTATTTCAGGTTCTGTTAGCCCGTATGCTTGTCGGAGATGTCATCAGTAATTATTGCCTTGATGGTAGCTATATATCAGGTTTACTTATTTTCCTAAATTTCTTGCCTTTTTAGCAACTAGTTACTCAAAAATGAGCATGGCGATTCTTTATTAGGCTCATACAAAGGTGCAACTGGTAGAAACTGGTACTGCACCTACAGTTCTCTAGTTACAAACGGACTCTCTCCCTTACAACTCCAGACCAAAATAGATGGTGCATAGTAAACACTAGAATTAAGAAGCAGCAAAATGGTTTCTATACTTTGGCTCTTTGTGTCCTTCAGAAGCACATGTCGAGGAGGCAACAGCAGCAAATGGCCGCACAGCTGAAAAACAACACAGATCACACAGTTGATGAGCCTTTCAGTGTATCATTTTACGCCTAATGTTTTTCTATAGGTTTCAGAATGCTATTACTAGTACGATGGACATGAACGAATGGGTTGTAGAATAGTGAGTAATATGCTACTTCGGTATCTAAAATTGCAGCAATTGTGCACATACGGTTGTTTTAAAAAAAACTTAAAAGCTGCACAAAAAATAATCGGGCATGCTTATATCTGAGTCGACTTAGGTTTAACTAAATCTCGTTGAGGCATAGCTCAGTACGAATCACAAAACAAATCAATAGTCTAGATCTTTTTTGTCTAATGTGCAACTGTGGAAATCTCAGTTACAACCCATGTTCAAATGAGGATAATCCATGCGTAACTCACAAGGATACATCCAAGGGTTTGGAAGTCGACTGATATTTAGTTAGAATTGGCAAAGCCGAAAATAATCAGGTGAGCTGGTGAGGCGAGGCGACAAAGCTCACCATCCTTCCAAGAAACCCTTGTCACCGCGGCTCTGTGTCTTTGCGGGCTGCGGAGCACCCATGGCCACGTCGTAGTTGCCCGGGTAGCCTGGCGGCGGCGGTGGCGCAGTCGGCAGGTATGCCGTCTTCCCCGCCGGAGGCGCGACCACCACGTAGTTGGCCTGCGGCGGTGGGTACGCTGCTCGATCGTCACGCCGGCAAAAAAAGTAACAGAACACGCGATCAGTTCACGCAAAGGCCACGACGGGAACACGCGCGCAGGCGCCGTGCTTAGGCAAGAACCGTTCTGAGTTCTCGGAGGTTACCGGTGACGGGAGCCTGCTGCTGGTTGAAGTAGCTCATGGTCGGACGCTGGCAGGGCTCGGCTCAGGTGATGGTAGGAACTGGAGGGGCCTGTGGTTTCAGGGGCTATGCGGGCTCGGCAATGCTCCTCCTAGCTCCTGCGTTTGAAGGCTATGTAGGATGCGTGTAGGGCGGAGCAAGAGCGGTGGAAGATGACAGCGTCTTTGGGTACGATCGAGGTAGAACGAGCTAGGACTAGAAGGACGGCCGGCTCTTGGGTTACGAACAAATTCTGGCGGAGCGCCACATGCAGCGTGCGTGGACAACTGACGCGATCTCGGCCGGCATCAAGAAGAAAAAACATGATAGCGAGAGGGCCCAAATCTAATTGTATCAAACGGGCCGAGCCATTGAGCTAGCCCATTTTTCTTAGGCATGTCAGCATGTGCCACTGTTTCTTTTTCTTTTGGTTGATGAACAATCATCTTTATTGCGAAGTTCCCCTAAAAAAAAAATCTTTACCGCGAAGTTCAAAATCAATCCTGCAAAAAAGTAGGAAACGATAAAAGACACACCATGATACCAATCACATTGAGTATTAGTTACATGACTCACTTGTGCAACGTAAATCCTATTGCAGGATCGCAATCTATAAAGGAGAGATGACTTGTCATGGTTTCTTAGGTCAATCTACCTCCTTTCTCTAACGCCTATCGGATATAAATAATACAATAACCATTGTTACGAGAAGTCACTTCTTCCACGGTCGTTTGCATCGGTTCCCTCCTCGTATCTTCTGGTCTATCTTTTATTGGGAGGAGCGATAATGCCAGACGTACTCGTGAATCGCAATTTAACTTCCTTCAATATAAGGTTCATGTGTCACTGGTGATCATCTTGACGGTGGAGGCGACATCGCATGAAATAAAAATTCATGCCTATGACCATATCCTATTGCGGTCCATGTTGTGTAATCTTGGGAGCTTCTAATGTTTCGGCCATAAGGATCGTCTGTTATAGATCTAGTAATTTCCCCCCCTTATCTTGACGGGGGTGGGTATCAAACTATCTTTGGTAAGTGACTCTCGTGTTTTGTGTTTTTTGATCTCGCAAACTTTTCCCAAATAGAGTTAGGACGGATCACATGTTTGAAGGCCCATCGAAGGTGAAAGGTGTGTCCCGGTCTCTTACTTAAATGTTGAGGCTAGTCCAACTTATGTAGGTTTTTTTTTCTTTCAAATTGACAAGAAGCCCTTCTTCAATCCTTTTCCTTGACGGCTCCCAACGATGCCTTGTGTTGAATGTCTTAAGCGCCATCTTAGGCAACATATATGTTGCAATAGTTTGAGACTGGCGCGCACTTTGTTTCTGCAGCCGAGACCAATGAGTTAACCAATACAATAACTCGCACACAGTATCTGTAGGAAAAAACTTTATAAAAACAACAACATTTCTTGTTTTCCAAATTGGCCATATAATAGCAGCTGCCCCACAATAGCTACAATTCTAAATTTACCAGGAAAATTCCAAATCCAACCACCAACATCTTCTAACCTTTCAGACGCACTTGTCAAGCAAAACGTAAGCTAAATAACCCCCGCAAGTATCTACCCAAGGCACATTTAAAGAACAAGTAATTTATAGTTTCATCACATTCGGCTAATATTGTTGCCGAGACAGTTATTAGTCCTACACAGTCGGCATTCCTGCCAGGACGACATATTCTTAAAGGAGTAGTTGTCTTACATGAAACCATTCATGAACTTCATAGGAAGAAAATGGATGGGGTGATATTTAAAATCGATTTTGAGAAAGCTTATGATAAGGAAAAATGGTCTTTTCTTCAACAAGTTATGCGCATGAAGGGTTTTTGATCCCAAATGGTGTCAACTCATCAACCAATTTGTTAGGGGAGGAAGTGTAGGAATCAAGGTCAATGGTGATATTGGTCACTACTTTCAAACTAGAAAGGGTCTTCCACAGGGTGACCCGCTATCACCTATGTTGTTCAACATTATTGCAGATACGCTGGCCATCCTAATAGCAAGAGCGAAAGAGGATGGGCAGATAGGAAATATTATCCCTCATTTTGTTGGCGGAGGCATTTCTGTACTGCAATATGCCGATGACACGATACTTTTCATGGAACATGACTTTGAAAAGGCTGTTAATATGAAATTAATATTGCATTTCTTTGAGGAATTGTCAGAACTAAAAATTAATTTTCATAAGAGTGAGATTTTCTGTTTTGGTAAAGCCAAAGAGGAAGAGGAGCAGTATAAACAACTATTTGGTTGTGAGTCTGGTTCTTTGCCCTTCAGATATTTGGGTATCCCAATCCATTATAGAAAATTAAAAAACTCTGAATGAAATCCAGTGGAAAGTAGGTTTGAGAGAAAACTTGGGTGTTGGGCTGGAAAACTGTTATCGTATGTGGATTGCCTTGCATTGATTAACTCTGTTCTCACTAGTTTACCGATGTTTATGCTATCTTTTTTTGATTTACCTAAAGGGGTAAGAAAGAGATTAGATTTTTTTCCGATCTTGTTTCTTTTGGCAATATGAGGAAAATAAAAAAGAAATATAGGTTAACTAAGTGGAACCTTATCTGCAGGCCTAAGGACCAAGGTGGCCTTGGAATTGAATTTCTGGAGATTAAAAATTCTTGCCTACTTAGTAAATAGCTTTTTAAGCTTCTTTCTGAGGAAGGGTTACGGCAATAACTTTTAACAAACAAGTAACTTTCTCAGAAAACCTTGGCTGAAATTGAAAATAAGCCTACTGATTCACCTTTCTGGAAAGGATTAATGAAAGTTAAAGGGGGTTTTTTTAGTAGAGAAAAATTTGAGGTAGGCTCCGGAGAAGGAGTGCGCTTTTGGGAAGATAGATGGCTAGGTGATCAGACTCTTGCATCTCAGTATCCCCAACTATACAACATAGTACATCGTAAGCATGATACGGTGGCAAATATTATGAGTTCAACTCCATTAAATAAGTTTTCGGAGAAGGCTGATTGGTGATAAATGGGATCAATGGGTACATCTATGCCATAGATTAATAAAGATAAATTTAAATGACGATCAAGATAAATTTGTTTGGGGCCTAACATCTTCAGGAAAATTCACTGTTAAATCTATGTATGGAGATATGTTAAATGGGCATACAAGATATCTTCGTAAATATATTTGAAAAATTAAAATCCCACTGAAAATTAAAATCTTTATGTGGTTCCTTAGTAAGAAAATCCTCTTGACCCGTGATAATCTAGCAAAGAGGAATTGGAATGGAAGTACGAAATGCTCTTTCTGTGACGTAGAGGAATCAGTTGAACATTTGTTTATTTCATGTTCTTTTGCTAAGCTTATTTGGCGGGTGGTTTTTGCTGCATATAATATTCCGCCTCCATCCAATGTTACAAATATGTTTGGGAATTGGCTTAATGGAACTGACAAAACTGATAAAGCTAGGATTCGCATTGGTGTTTCGCTTTTATGTTGGTCAATTTGAAATTGCAGAAATGATATTTTTTTAATAGAAAAGACTAGTAATTTCTTGCAGGTTATCCACACTATGGTTCACTGGATTCATCTTTGGCGCTTCTTGCTTCCGGATGACCAGCAGGAGTGCATGGTTTCTAGATGCAACCGCCTTCGAATGGTTGCCCAAGATATTTTCTACCAGGATACTTGGCGGCCTATTAAGAGATTACAAGATGCCTAGATTGCTTAGCAGTTTTCTCTTTTTCAACCCTCGTTGATCGTTGAATTGTAAACTTTGAATATTCGTTTTTTTAATAAAAGGCTGTGTGCATCAACCGATGCAGAGGCCGGGGCTCACTCCATTTCGAAAAAAAATAGTTTCATCACATTCACGAAAATTACACTTAGTCTATTTCCCTTTACAACCTCTATGTATCAAAACATATTTAAGTCAATATACTATTGTGTGCAACTAGCCATATAAACACTTTTACTTTTAAATGAACTCAAAAAAACCAAAGTTTCCTATGTGACCACTTAACCTGGGTAACTTTAAGAGCAAAATACAAAGATTGTACCGAAAAAAATACTTGACTTAGTTAAAGCGCCCAAGTAGGACTATCCTTATCTTCGGAAAGGCTCACATTTACACACAGATCTGAACTTGAATCCACGTAGCAGCAGTCTCTCCCCACAACACTCTTCCAAATCTAATGTACCCCCACCCTTCTTCATAAACTCGAGCAATACTAATGTTATTACTGAAAGTTAAACTAGTCTACGAAATTTGTTCATGACTTCATGAGAGGACCATCACCATTACAGAAATCCTCCAAAACCTTGTCATTTTCCCATCACCTACTTTCTTTTTGCAAAAAATGAAAAAGGTGTCCTTAGATTTCATTAAACCTTGCCAAAAATGTGGCTGACCAGGTCTAAGCTGACTCATAACTACTATACTATTTGGGAACAAACATCTTTTTTCTCATAATTTTGAGCCTAAGTGAGGATTAAGCAGGTTGCAACACGTGTTATGTTCATAGCTTTGGTTTTTTCCTGTGTGTACTACCAGTGCTGTGTAACAGTTTCGAGAGCTCAGAATCTTGGTGCTGTGTAATGGGCTGGTTTGTTTTTTAGGTGCGTCGATAGTGTGGTTTTAGCTGTGATGTCAGGTGGGTCAGTTTTTCTTGGTTTCCATACCACCGCTTTGACCAGATTTGTTTTTTACCATACGTGCCCTGTTTAGATACTTCTCTCCTCCTGTCTCTTCCTATCCATCATCTCTCTACCCCATGCCGATGAGCTCCCGTAGTGACTCCGCCGTGTTCGAGCTGCTCGCCACCACCCGCGCCTCTGGAATGGGGGCCGAGCCCGCGCCGGAGATGCACGGCCATCGCAGGTGCCTCCACGGCGAAGGCGCCGACTAAATCGAGCGAGCAACCTGCCCCATCCCCCTTCTCGCATCATCCAGTGGGTTGCCTCTCCCCTATGCCTCCCTCTCTCCAAGATGCTGATCTGAAAAATCGATGTGGGGGCTCTCCGGCTCCGGCAAGAAGATCTAGGTGGCAGCGCCGCGTCCTGCCGAGCCTTGGCTTGCCGGGGTACCGATGGAGGCGCAACAGGGATCACTTGCGCTGGTGGGTCGTGGCGGTGCTGCCGCGGCGCTGCGTCCCAGGATCTGGATGGACGACGGCGGTCGCTCTACCACGCGTGTAGGCCTATGGGGGCACTTTGGTGCAGGTTGCTGCAGCGGCTTGCTGCCCTGCAGGAGTCCCTTTCCTCCATCGGCACTCTCCCGTCCTCTCAGGAGGAGCACGGGTCATTCGCTGCTGCTTCTCACCACCACAAATTTTGGGCTGTAGTTCCATCGTACCATCTTCTTCGCTGGAAGGAAAGACGGAGCGGCGGATCCGGGCTCACAGAAGTCATAGGCTCATAGCTACTGGAAGATCCATCTCCGTCGCGTGCGTGAGTTCCCCATCCATTCTCTTTCCCAGGCCCAATACTACGATGGAACTAAGAGCTCATATTTGTGCATTCCTTCTGTTTTTTTTATTACGTCTCATATCCTCTAGATATGTTTCTGGGTGATGACTATGTAGAGGGCCATATAAGCTTGAATCCTGAGATGTCCACGATGTACTTGTGATTACTTTCTACAAATTGGTGTACAAGTTATTGGAGAAAAGAATGAAGTGAATCGAGAATACTTTTCCTCTCCCCTACAGATGTACCAACATGTATGCTTATTTCCAAATCTCTGGAGCAATATGCTTACTTACTTTTGGTTATTTGGCAGCAAGTAATATACATATCATTTATTTTTGATGAATATATTGGTGAGGCCTTCTTGAGTTTATTGCATATCTGCTAAAAAAATAGTTTATCACATCATCGATCTCATGCAAACAAAAAATAATCTGCAAGCTCTTAGTGTTGTCAGAGTCATATGTAGTATTAGTTTGGCTCCACCCTGTTCTACAGAATTGGACAACCAACTGCAATACCAGACCATCGACCATGGATTGCCACTGATTGATCTTTTGTGCATCTCACTGTCCAGCTTATGGCTAGAGGTAAAAAAGAAGGCATTGCCTTTTCATACAATGTGTCCAACCTCGCAAAATTTTATCTTCCAGCCAGGGCACATATGCTCATCTCTCTCTTTGTCATCGTATTTGCATGTTGCATGTTAATGTGTATCATAGACTAAGCCCCAATACATTGGTTGATGTATGATATTATTACTGTTAAAAATTCATTTGGTTGCAGCACTGTCTTTGACGAGGACGAGATCCATCCTGGACTGCATTGATCCTTCGAGGGCAACAATTCAGTTTGCAAAATGCATCTTTTCACTGTCCAGTTCTATTTTCTATACTTCATTTCTCCCCACGTCCATCTACATGCACGATGCTCACGATGTGTTTGAGGTAATGTGTTGGAGAACACATATGGTACTGCTATTTGTTTTAACTAGACCGTGGAAACTTATGACTGAAAACATAAAAAAAATAGTAGTATGGAAAATCCCACAGCATTTTCTACCAAAAAAATGTTAAAGCCCCTGAAATAGAATACAGTGCATTGTACGTATTTCTTCACTAATTAAGTAGCAGTAGCAGATTTAGTCAACAGAGTGTTTCCTAGAAAATGATGTGGAATTTTTGTTTATCACAAGTGATTCTTATAGTGTATAACGTTGCATAAGAGTTGCTTCAGTTTATACATCTTATTATAATATATAAGATCAGCAGTTTTTTCCCAAGGGGGTTTATACGAGTTCAGATTTTTGCAGAGTTATCTATTCATGGCCTGGAAATTGCTTTCCCTCATACATTTTCAGTGTGCATTGATAGTAAATAGTTCAATTTATGCATGGGTAGAAAGAGATGCCATGTACTGTTTCATGCTACTTAAATTATTTATGATGAAGGCGCCAAATGAAAAGTAGCCTAAAGAATTATGGATAGTATATAGTAATGAGTAATCTGGGAATGATAAAACCAAGAGTGCTGTAAACACTATCCTAAGGACGACATTGATCCATCGGGCACACTCTTTGGTAAGTTAACAGTTAACTAGATATTTTGGAATTTATATCATATTGATTGCCTTATGTAATGCATTTCTGGAGCAGAACTACTGCGCTTTCAGATCTACTGTACCAAAATAGGTTCTTATTTATGGATACTCTTATGGTATATGGGACCAAAATGATAAATAAGAGTGTTTTCAGCTTTCAGCCTAGATACTTCCATTGATGTATTGTGGTTTCTTTCATCTTGATGCATTTAATTTGCAAGTCAGTGTCCTACACTTGAACAACACCGGAGTAACAACAAAGCACAATGTATCAGTATATTACTGAAAATCACAGCACCGTCGATGATCTGCACTGTTTGAGTTCTGTACTTCTCGGTGGTGCCAGCTAAAATCTGGACGGCAAAAGAAGCATATGTAACAAGCCTGCAATGTGTGTGTCATGTTGTAGGCCAGATTAGTTAACTACTACGTCGTCCAAAGGATGAGCGTATTTTTGGTGAATAAGTTTGACAACTTGCCCATAAATCTGCCAATAAAATTTGTGTATCTGCTCTATAAGTTCATCAGTGCCAGCGATAGCATCATGCTTTTAGTATCCAGTCATAAACTTCAGAATCTATTTATTTGTATGTTTTTAGCCTACTCTGATTAGTTAGAACCAAAGATTTTCCATATGCAATTCTAATATTAATGGATTCTCTTTGATGTATCATGGCAAGTAATCGACGGGTTATCATTTCCCACCGAAATTATACTTTTTTGTTCTGCACCGGTTATAGTTGTTTAAATGAATTTGCCTTGCTCTAGAGAATGTATTTTCGTGTGAGGAGTTGTTGTGCCTGTAGGTTCATGGGAAAAACTAGAACTGCCAATGATTGATTTCTGTGGGGCCTCCCTGTTCTTATTCCTATATCCTACATGTGTTTCGGTTGACTAATATAGTAATATGGCTTTTTGCCAAGTTGTTTCCCATTGACGCTCTATAATTTTCTAGCTCAGAAATTAGTTACACAATGAGGAGATAAGTTGTTGGTCGTTAGAGCCATGATGCGACCGACGATTTCCTGGTGAGTTTGATCCTACTCCTGGGTGGATTTTCTCAAATATCTGATTATTCAGTACTATATTTGAAACACACGGCTATAATTTCATGAATGTCAATCTTTGTGGATGATTTTATCACCTGATGTTTTATCATTTTCTACTTCTTATGCGACAAGTTAAGCTTCTGCTTATTCACCTTAATTATTTATTGGACGTCTCAACCTAACATTCGTGATTATCTATTGTTCTGTATGTGACCGTGTGAGTACTATTTTAGTTTTGTGGTGATATGTTTCATGAAGCATTCGACTGATATATTATAATGTTCAATGCATTTCTAATAATTTAGCTTCTCTTTGTGTAATTTCCAATGAATTTTCTACTTCGGAATATTTCTTGGGGGTAAGGGCACATACAAACTAGAATGAATACGCTTTCAATCATTTAATTTTGAGCTTGAGGTTTCTCGGTAAGGGCACACGTACAAAACCAGACTGGATTGGTCTAGGTTAAATCAATATCCTGTACTTGCACAACACAGGTAGCAACAGTAGAGCACAAAACGGAGGGAGTGGTATCGGTACATTTATTTGAAAATGAAAGTACTATCAGTGATATGTGCTGTTTGAGTTCCCAACTTCGTGGTGTTACCTGAATCTAGATGGCAGAAGCAGTGTGTGCAAGATTTGTGACTGTCACCAGTCACCACCAGAGAATGTGAGTACTGAGTAGTGAGTAGTGCATGATCGATTGCATCTCAACTATTTGATTTGTTAGTTCTTCTTGCAGTCCAAAATGTTTTTTCTTAGTTGGGCTATGTTCGGATCAAGGAGAACATATATAGCAAAGGCAGCACGGAGTACATCTTCTATCACCATTTATGTATTTTTTCTTTGTTTTGTCTTTCTTCTGGCCCACCGATCAAAAACAGGTTAGGCATCCAGTTAGATGTGTAGTGTTGATCAAATAGGAGGGCCATTTGTTCGTCATCCCCATCTCTATGATAAAATACTCTGCACGTATAACATGGACATTTAATTATTTCAATTCATCAAAGTAGCAAAAGGAATACTTAACTACTTAAGTATGGGCAGTTAATTTTCTGCAACATGAATATTCTTTAGCATTTATTGCCTCTTGATACTATAAGTTAACAAGTCAAGTTTGACGGGGTATTGTGGGACTAATTTTTCATGCATAGTTTGAAGAATGAGGTATTTGATAAACTTGACCTTTTTCTGCAACATGAACAAGTTAAAAAAAAATCACATAAAGGGGAATTGGACGTTCATCCATACTTCAATCTTGGTTGTAATGTGTATATATTTTACAAGAAAGTAACCAGCGGTTGACCTAGATTAAAAGGAAGGGTGCTCTGTTATATGTTCAAACTTGGAGTTGGAGAAGAGAAGGGCTTCATACCGGCGTTCACATAATTTTCATGATTTTGAGTTGCAGAAATTTTTCTGTCCCAAGACATAGTGCATCACAGAGGGAAAAGTGGGTTTAGGGTTCATAAATGGCATAACACATCCTTCTTTTTTTTGTTATGTGTTTCACTCGCTTAAAGTGCATTGCTACAAATCTTCGTCAATTCATACTCTTGACCTGCTCTAGGAGTTCGTGATTGATTCAATTCACATGATACTAAAATAAGTGAATTATCCACTCTATTCATGATATGTTTTGACTAGCCTGGTTTGTCTTAAATTATTGACATTGTGTATTTTTTATTTATTCACTTTATCCTCTAATCATTATTGTAGATGTTGTGGCTCCAAAAAGGAGACTCCACCCTGCCCTTAGGCATCGATGGAAAAACATGACCTTCATATTTGGTGATGTCATCCGAGAATCAATCTTCATTTTGGAAGTGGCACACCAAGGATTGCAAAAAAAAGGTATCAACATCGGCTTTTTTCTCGAAATGAAATTGACTAATTGGATTGAAAATCGGCACTTCCAAATTATAGAATCTATTGGACAGCGGTATTTTTGTATCACTTCAACTCATCCTATTGTTATGAAAAAGACAACTCGAATAAAATAATCGTAGAAAACAGAGTAGAATGCTCTTCAGAAATGAAATTGTCAATGTCATTGGTTTAAGCTTCTTTTGAATCCTTGTATAATTTGTTAAATGGTTTTATCCGCCTTTCTATCACTTGTCAGTTGTTTCTTCCCAATTATTCTAAGTATATTGCCTATGAATCATTGTGTCTTAATCTGCTTAGAATACTCTCCTTACTAGAGAGTACAGTTGACTGCGAGGCCATAATAACTCTATCCACTCAATTTCGGCTCAGGCCTTATGATGATCTAGATGTGCAGTACATCTTAGCATAATAATCGTATCCACTCAATTTTGTCTCATACCTTATGATGATCTGGACGTGTACATCTTGTCAAAGTTCTCTTCGGCATTTCTGTAGTATATGTAATAAACCAAATGACGAAATTTTCGTCCTCATGTTGCATAACACCACTATGGAACCAAATTATGTGCAAGAGAGCATAGTAATTTAGAAAAGGATAACTGCTCGATGATATGATTATCAGAAAAGCCTAACACCGATTCTAACAATTGGTGATGCTTCTCATTGTTTAAAACTGTTTTGATCACTGTTAGATGGCTCAATTATTGAGAGTACTGTTTGCAGGTTAAACTGATAGAGGAATACACAATCACAAATTTTGAGCCCGACCAAAATCAACTGAGTTAGAAGGGCATCAACCCGAGCTACTTCAGTTCGAGTAGTTAAAAATTATTAGATTTACTCTCTTTTTTACGTGTTCTAATTGATGCTCTATATTTCTCTCTCTCGACATCTCAAGGCAGGGAAGGCCAAATGATGCCTAAGGAGGTGATGCAGTAATGCTCTATGTGGAAGTCCAGAAAGTAACACCAATTAGGAATTATGGATGTTGCTGCTGCATGTTGTATCAATTTTATTTGTCTGTAGGTAGTTCTTTGTCAATGATATGTATCCGTTTTTCTATTCTTAGAGTTTGGGTAGCAGAGATAACGGATAGAGGAATACACAAACACTGTCATATGTTTCACAAATTTTGAGCTCGACCAAAATCAACTGAGTTAGAAAGGCATCAACCCGAGCTACTTCAATTCGAGTAGTTAAAAATTGTTAGATTTACTCTCTTTTTTACGTGTTCTAGTTGATGCTCTATATTTATCTCTCTCTCTCTTGACATCTCAAGGCAGGGAAGGCCAAATGATGCCTAAGGAGGTGATGCACTAATGCTCTATATGGAAGTCCAGAGAGTAACACCAAATAGGAATTATGGATGTTGCTGCTGCATGTTGTATCAATTTTATTTGTCTGTAGGTAGTTCTTTGTCAATATATGTATCCGTTTTCCTATTTTTAGGGTTTGGGTAGCAGAGGTAACGGTGAACAAGAAACATCAAAGAGTTAATTTCATTATTTTATATATCAATGTATGTACAACATATATCTTTCTTATTTCCCCTTATGTGGAGCACCCTTGGGTGAGGATATAATTATGGTTTCCCTACTTTTGATAGAAGTGATGAATTATGGAGGATACATCTTTCTTGTTTCCCCTTATGTAAAGCACTCTTAGGTGAGGCTATAATTATGGTCTCTCTACTTTTGGTAGAAGTAATGAATTATGGATGATAAATTTTAGATATCCATTTGTCGTTGTCACTACCAAACTAATTGTCTCCTTTGTCCATGGGATAGTCGGTTGTCATTCCTTGGGATCAACTTTGTCGGTGATCTGTCATTGCGATGTTTATGGTTGTGGGCATGATCGTTTGTCGATTCTGAGGTAAACCAATATCTCACCAATCTATAATAATAATATTTGTTAGTTTTCACGATGGAGCCATAAGATTAGTGCGGCGTGCCGCCGCGCCTGACCTTGGCTAGTATATAACATGTCGTGTCTTATACCTAAGCAATTTCGGGCAGCTACCATCACTAGTCTCAAGTTTCCAAAGCCAATTACTAAGCAAACAATTATTAATTACTTGTAGGTCAACTACTCCTAAGCCACCTTATTATTTAGGTTGACATATCTTCCCCCAACTCACTAAATGATACTTCTTCATCATATTCTTGCCACAACAACCTTTGCACAAAGGACCTAAAACGCATACCAGGACCTTTAGGAAGTTCAAACATTGACAACATATAATATGGCACATTACTAAGACATGTTATAAGTATCTCACCATAATAATTGATCTCCCCTTTCCATACACGTTAATCTAAGACAATTAAGAGGAACTCCTAAATACTTAAAAGGAGTCTTTCCATCCACACAAGTAAAAATAGAAGCATAAGTCTGACTATTCTGTCTAGCCCTACCAAATAAAAAGTGTTAGAAATAATTAATATCCATTAATTATGGGATAATCCCCGCATGGCCCCACACTTGTAATCCCATGTATCTGGGAACCGTCGTAGCGGTTAGACCCTGGAGCATCGCCTCCAGGGAACCGACTCTGTAAACGACACATCTGTTCGTGGCGACCGTTCATGTTGTATATAAGGATTCTATCTCTATCAATAAAGAACACTTGATTGATTACAATCTTTGTCTCTCGTCTTTGCAATTTCACTCGTAACACGTTATCAGCACACTCTCAATCCTGAGCGATTTCGAGACCGAGAAGAACAAGAACATGCAGCTCTCTACGGGGACAATCCGATGTGATAAGGGGTGGCCCGATCTTCTCAGTAAGCAACGGTGGTGATGATGATCACGGGATGAACACAACGGATGAACACGATGATGTAAGGGATGATAACTTGTATGACGCAACGAGATCTCTCGATTGGCCCCTGTCGCCAATGCAACAACTCTCAACCCTACAAGATATTCGCAACTCCACACACTTGCGCACGTAGCCGCCGACCACAAAGCGGTAGGTTGCAATCTACTAATTCCCAATGGAACAACAGATCACACAAGACTTTCAGATCTACACCAAATCAAGCAATATGTTGTAGGGATTCAATAATTTTGCAGAGCAAACAATTAAGAACTAGGGTTTATCTTAAACGTGGTCTAAAGCTACTTTGGGGGCGTCCTGGGCACTTATATAGGAGTTCAGCACGACCTCAGGTCGAAAAAGTATGAAAATAACCGACCCGAGAATAGTTCGGTCGAGATCACTCTGGTGGGGGCCGGTCGGGCTGGGACCGGACAGCCGTTAAACCGGGCTGGCGCCGGTGCTGCGCGGACGTGCTCGCATACCCCGTCCGGTTGCCATCAGCGGGTCGTCCGGTTGGCACCGGGGTGGGTCCGGCGTATCGTCCGGTTGGACCGGACTGACCGCCGCATGGGCGGTTGACCGGATCTGGACCGGCCTGACTTCTTCTTCCTCTCTCGCGCATGCCTCCCGCTCCTCCCTCGCGTCCATGGAATATCTTCATGTCCTTCACGTCCATCTTCATGTCCAGTGCTCCTCTCCTCCTCGTGCGATGCTTGCTCCCTCTTCATACCTGATCATACATAAGTAATAACACTTAGGCAGTATAAAGTTCTCATCAATCAAAGTATCGTTTAGGAACAAGTTCACCTGTTGTTTAAGTAGCTTCGCACGAGCCCTTGTAATAGGTCCAATCCCGACTTCATTGGACTTGAGCTTCACAGGATCATCTTCAACTGGCAATGACGGAGGTAGTAGTGAGGTAGGGATGTCCTCATCATCTCCCCCCCTTCAAAAGGCGTCGACCTCGACGCTCCAAGGTCTTCTCCGTCATATGGTGTCAAATCAGCAACATTGAAAGAATTACTGACACCAAACTCATCAAGTGGAAGATCTATCGAGTATGCATTATCAATGATCTTGGCAAGCACTTTGTAAGGACCAGCACCACGAGGAAGCAACTTGGACTTCCGCAGCTTTGGGAACCTATCCTTGCGAAAATGTACCCAGACCATATCACCAGGCTTGAACAATATCTCCTTGCGCTTCTTGTTCATCTTTGCAGCATTGCTCTTGCCTTTCTTCTCTATCAACTCTTTAGTCTTCACATGAATCTTTCTTACAAAATCTGCCCTCTTGGATGCCTCCATATTGACTCTCTCATGTATGGGCAAAGGCAACAAATCAAGCGGAGTAATGGGTTTGAAACCATACACCACCTCAAAAGGACACAGCTCTGTGGTAGAATGTACCGCTGTTGTAAGCAAACTCCACATGCGGCAAACACTCTTCCCACTCCTTCAGGTTCTTCTTGATCATGGATCTCAATAGTTGTGATAATGTTCTATTCACCACTTCTTTGACCATCAGTTTGGGGATGACAAGTAGTGCTGTTGTCCACAGCTTTCTCCAAAGTGTCTTCCAGAAGTAGCTCATAAACTTCACGTCACGATCATAAACAATAGTCTTCGGGACTCCATGTAGACGTACAATCTCCCTGTCCACATCCCGCCTCATCTTCGGCCAATAAAAGTGGTCAGCTAGCATGAGTAGCGTCTTCTCACGCCCAAAGTGACACATCAAACCTCCAGCATGTGATTCCTGTAATAAGAGCAAACGCACAGACGATTCTGGAACACATAGTTTGTTAGCTCGAAACAAGAACCCATCATGTATGTGATATTTTTCCCATGCTTTACCAAGAGCACATAAGCGATATGGTTCAGCAAAATCATGATCAGTGGCATAGAAATCACATAGTATCTCTAAATCAGGAATTTTAACATCAAGTTGAGTTAATAGCATAGTTTTCCTAGATAGAGCATCAGCAACAATATTATCTTTTCCCTTCTTATGCTTAATAATGTATGGAAAAGATTCAATGAACTCAACCCACTTAGCTAGACGCTTATGCAAAGTAGATTGAGCTTTCAGATATTTCAAAGCTTCATGATAAGAATGTTTGATAAATTCTTTTGGCCATAAGTAATGTTGTCAAACATCAAGAACTCTAATTAAAGCATACAATTCTTTATCATATATAGGATAGTTCAACTTAGCACCAGAAAGTTTCTCAGAAAAATATGCAATTGGGCGACCCTCTTGCATCAACACACCACCAATTCCAATACCACTAGCATCACATTCAATCTCAAATTGCTTATTGAAATCAGGAAGTGCAAGTAACGGTGCAGAAGTTAACAATCTCTTAAGTTCATCAAAAGCATGATCTTGGGCTGCGCCCCACTCAAAAACAACACCCTTTTTAGTCAAATCATTCAAAGGTGCAGCAATAGTACTAAAGTTGGGCAATCTTCTATAAAACCCAGCTAGACCATGGAAACTTCTTACTTGACTCACATTCATGGGAATAGGCCAATTTTGAATAGCTTCAATTTTAGACACATCTACTTCTACTCCATGCTTAGAGACAACATAACCAAGAAATATGACTTTATCTTTGCAAAATGTGCACTTCTCAAGATTACCATAAAGTTTATTATCACGCAACACTTGCAAAACATGTCGAATATGTATAGTATGATCAGATTCATTGCGGCTGTAGATTAATATATCATCAAAGTACACAACCACAAACTTGCCAACAAAATCACGCAAAACATGGTTCATCAGTCTCATGAAAGTGCTATGTGCATTAGTTAAACCAAAAGGCATTACTAACCACTCATATAAACCAAATTTTGTTTTAAAGGCTGTTTTCCATTCATCCCCTTCTTTCATCCTAATTTGATGATAACCACTACGCAAATCAATTTTAGAGAAAACAGCAGCACCACTCAATTCATCTAGCATATCCTCTAAACGGGGAATAGGATGACGATATCGAATAGTAATGTTGTTTATCGCTCTACAATCTACGCACATACGCCATGTACCATCTTTCTTAGGAACTAAAATAACAGGAACAGCACAAGGACTAAGGCTTATGCGGATATAACCTTTGTCGAGTAGCGCTTGTACTTGCTTCTGTATCTCCTTCGTCTCTTCGGGGTTTGTTCTATATGGCGCCCTATTGGGCAGCGAAGCTCCGGGGATCAAGTCAATTTGATGCTCAATACCATGCAATGGTGGTAGTCCTGCGGGTACCTCCTCCGGAAACACGTCACCGAATTCCTGCAAAACATTAGAAACACCAAGAGGAAGAGGGGTCATGTCGTTAGAAACCAAAACCGTACCCCTGTACAAGAGCACAAGAGGCATGGCTGTAGGATCCTCACTAAATTCTCTCATGTCTTCTTTGGTGGCTAAAAGCACTAAGGAATTCACTCTCTCACTTTTCGTTATATCACTCACGATATTACAATTCTCTCGCCTATCTAGAGGTGCATCCTCCAAGTTTACTTCAATCTTCTGACGAGACTCATTGACAATCTGTTGTGGTGACATAGGTGATACGTCCAAAACGTATCTACTTTCCCGAACACTTATGCTATTGTTTTGCCTCTAATTTGTGTATTTTGGATACAACTAAAACGGACTAACGCTGTTTCAGGTGCTCTAGTGTCTCGTTTTTGTGCGGAAATTCAACTTTCGGGAAAATCCCGGAATTTATGTCGAAGGGCTTATTTTTCCAAGAATCACGGAGCCGAAGGGCAGGCCGGGGAGGCCCAGGCCCCACACTAGGGCGCGGCCGTGGGGGCGCGCCCTAGCGTGTGGCCGCCTCGGCCGGCCTGACGCCCCCCGGACTACTTAAGGGTTTCGATCTAAACGCGAAAAAGAGAAGTCGAGTCGCCAAACCATCCACCGCCGCCATCGCAAACTCCGTCTCGGGACCGAAACTCCGTTCGGCACCTCGGGACGGGGAATTGGAGGAGATCATCGCCATCATCACCACCGACGCCTCTCCATCGACCAGCCATGTTTCCCCCATCCATGTGTGAGTAATTCCCCCGCTGTAGGCTGAAGGGGATGGTAGGGATTGGATGAGATTGGTCATGTAATAGTCATAAGATTGTTAGGGCATAGTGTCTAGTATCCGTTGTTGGTGCTTTTATGATATTGTTGCAACTTGTTATGCTTAATGCTTGTCACTAGGGCCCGAGTGCCATGATCTCAGATCTGAACATGTTATTGTTTCATGATGATATTCATTCTTTTATGATCTTACTGCAAGTTGTATACACATGTTGTGTCCGAACCCGAGGCCCCAAAGTGACAGAAATTGGGACAACCGGAGGGGAAGGCGGTGATGTGAGGATCACATGTGTTCGCGGAGTGTTAATTCTTTGCTCCGGTGCTCTATTAAAAGGAGTACCTTACTTTTCAGTAGATTCCCTAGAGGCCCGGCTGCCACCGGCTAGTAGGACAAAAGATGTTGTGCAAGTTTCTCATTGCGAGCACGTACGACTAAATATGGAACACATGCCTATTGATTGATTAGTACTTGGATACCATTTTATTACTATCTGCTAATGCCCTACCTTCTAAGGAATTCACTCTCTCACTTTTCGTTATATCACTCACGATATTACAATTCTCTCGCCTATCTAGAGGTGCATCCTCCAAGTTTACTTCAATCTTCTGACGAGACTCATTGACAATCTGTTGTGGTGACATAGGTGATACGCCCAAAACGTATCTACTTTCCCGAACACTTATGCTATTGTTTTGCCTCTAATTTGTGTATTTTGGATACAACTAAAACGGACTAACACTGTTTTCAAAATTGCTCTGGTGTCTCGTTTTTGTGCAGAATTCAACTTTCAGGAAAATCCTCGGAATTTATGTCGAAGGGCTTATTTTTCCAGAAGAATCACGGAGCCGAAGGGCAGCAGGCCCAGGGCCCCCACACTAGGCCGGCGTGGCCGGAGGGGGCGCGCCGCGTGTGGCCGCCTCGGCCGCCCTCCGACGCCCCCTGGACTACTTAAGGGTTTTGATCTAAAAACGCGAAAAAGAGAAGTCGCAAACCATCCGAACACCGCCGCCATCGCAAACTCCGTCTCGGGACCGAAACTCCGTTCGCACCTCGCCGGGACGGGGAATTGGAGGAGATCATCGCCATCATCACCACCGACGCCTCTCCATCGACCAGCCATGTTTCCCCATCCATGTGTGAGTAATTCCCCCGCTGTAGGCTGAAGGGGATGGTAGGGATTGGATGAGATTGGTCATGTAATAGTCATAAGATTGTTAGGGCATAGTGTCTAGTATCCGTTGTTGGTGCTTTTATGATATTGTTGCAACTTGTTATGCTTAATGCTTGTCACTAGGGCCCGAGTGCCATGATCTCAGATCTGAACATGTTATTGTTTCATGATGATATTCATTGTTTTATGATCTTACCTACAAGTTGTATACACATGTTGCTGTCCGGAACCCGAGGCCCCAAAGTGACAGAAATTGGGACAACCGGAGGGGAAGGCGGTGATGTGAGGATCACATGTGTTCACGGAGTGTTAATTCTTTGCTCCGGTGCTCTATTAAAAGGAGTACCTTAATTTTCAGTAGATTCCCTAGAGGCCCGGCTGCCACCGGCTAGTAGGACAAAAGATGTTGTGCAAGTTTCTCATTGCGAGCACGTACGACTAAATATGGAACACATGCCTATTGATTGATTAGTACTTGGATACCGTTTATTATTATCTGCAAATGCCCTACCTTGATTGTTACATGAGTTTCTCTCATCCATGCAACGCCCGTTCATCCATCCATGTGCCTACGTATTTTAATCCCTGTTTACTATAATCACTACCGTTGTCTTTGTTACTCTGTTGTTGATATTTCACTACTCTTGCTACAAAACTGTTACTACCGATAAACTCTTGCGAGCAAGTCTGTTTCCAGGTGCAGCTGAATTGACAACTCCGCTGTTAAGGCTTTCAAGTATTCTTTGTCTCCCTTGTGTCGAATCAATAAATTGGGTTTTACTTCCCTCGAAGACTGCGATCCCCTATACTTGTGGGTCATCAAGACTACTGATAAACTCTTGCGAACTAAGTCGCCATATTACCATCCACTACAAGAAAAGGTACAACTCACCTCGTTGCTCTTGATTCACCATCTGTGATAAGTAAACTTGTTTCACCACCACAAGCCTCAAATGCTGGTACTTCTGAATCTGAAAATCCCTCTTATAATTTTGATGATGCTTCTCTGCTTGATAATAATGGTTCGTTAGGATCTTTTCTAGATGCTACAATTGCTAGGTCTAGACAAATTGAAAATACTGAAACTCCTAATGAAAATGCTGCTACACCTGTTAATTCACCTGAGTCTGTTGAATACTCTAGTGATGATCTTGATGAAGATTATGTGGAACTTGATGATGATTTTATTGATAAATGCAATGCTACTACTGATGCAAGAAAAATTAAAAAGTTGCTTGCACAACATTCTGTTAGATATAAACTGTCTCCTGATCCTAAATTTTCCACATCTCCTATAAACATTAAGGATAAAGATTATGATTTTTCTCTTGATTTATCTCATATATCTATTGTTGAGAAAACACCCTTTTGTGGTACTGAAAAAGAAAGTGTTGTAGAACACATGAATGAGCTTTCTACTTTGAGTAGCTTGTTTTCTGATGATGTTAAGATGCATACTTATTTTGTTGCTAAATTTTTTTCTTTCTCATTAAAGGATGATGCTAAAACTTGGTATAATAGTTTGCCTCCTGGTTCTATTGATAGTCCAAGTGGTTTACTTGATGTTTTCTTTTGGAAATACTTTCCTGCTAGTGCTCAACATATTGCTTTGCAGAAAATTTATAGCTTTGACCAGGAAGATGGAGAGAAGTTGCCTGAAGCTTGGGCAAGATTTTGCTCTCTTATCAGAGCTCGACCTGAACATGATTAGGAAAAGCATGATTTACTTGATATATTTTATAGTGGACTAACCATTGAGTCTAGAGCATATTTGGATAGTTGTGCTGGTTGTGTTTTCAGGAAAAGAACTCCAGACGAAGCTGAAGAATTATTGGCTAAAATAGGCCGGAATCATGATGATTGGACTACACCTGAACCAACCCCGACACCAATACTGAAGAAGAGGGGTATGATTAAATTAAATGATGAAGATATGAGGGAAGCTAAGAAGTCTCTTAAAGAGAAGGGTATTAAACCGAAGATGTGAAGAATTTACCTCCTATAGAAGATTTATGTAAGATAACTCCCCTTCATCCATGATTGAGGTACACTCTCTTCAACGCTTTACTAGGGAAGATATTCCGTATTCAAAACCTCCTGCACAATGCTTAGATGAGTTTGATAATTATATTGTTAAGCAAAATAATTTTAATATGAGAGTAGAGAATCATTTAATGGAAAATTCTCGAGCTATTAGTGAATTGCATGGTATTGTGGAGAGAACCTCCAATGATGTTAAGATGATTGTTAAACATTTTCATATGGTTCAAACTCAAATTGATCAACTCACTAAAGTGCAAAATGACTTGTTAAAAAATAATTCTAAAGAAAAACATGCTTATGAAGTAACAACTAGAGGTGGTGCTTCTACTCAGGATCCTCTATATCCTGAGGGGCATCCCAAAAGAGTTGAACAAGATTCTCAACGAACTGAAACTAGTGCTCCTTCTAAGAAAAAGAAAAAGAAACATAAAAATGTTGTAGAATCCTCTGAACCTGTTAATTATCCTAATAGTATTTCTATTTCGATGCTGAAACTGAAAGTGGTAATGAGCATGATAAAGATAATGATAAGAATGATGCTTCTGATAAAGAAGAGGTTGAAAATGAACCTGAAAAGCATGTTAAGAATAAAAAGTATACTAAAGAAGATTTTATTGTTGAGAAACATGGTAATGAAAGAGAACCTTGGGTTCAAAAGAAAATGCCTCTTCCTGCTAAGAAACTAAAATCAAAGGAAGAAGAACACTATAATAAATTTTGTGATTGGATGAAACCTTTATTCCTGCAAATCCCTTTGACTGATGCTATTAAATTGCCTCCTTATTCAAAGTATATGAAAGATATTGTCACTAACAAAAGGAAAATTCCTAATGAGGAGATTTCCACTATGCTTGCTAATTACTCTTTCAATGGCAAGGTTCCAAAGAAGCTTGGCGACCCAGGTATACCAACAATTCCTTGTTCCATCAAGAATAATTATGTTAGAACTGCTCTATGTGATTTGGGAGCGGGAGTTAGTGTGATGCCTTTTTCTCTTTATAAGAGACTTTATTTAGATAAGTTGATACCGACTGATATATCTTTGCAAATGGCTGATAAATCTACTGCTATGTTGGTGTATGTGAGGATGTTCCTGTTCAAGTTACTCAAAACGCTTAATATTAACTGATTTTGTTGTGTTGGAAATGCCCGAAGATGATAATATGTCCATTATTCTTGGGAGACCCTTTCTTAATACTGCAGGGGCTGTTATTGATTGCAATAAAGGAAAAGTCACTTTTAATGTTGATGACAAGGAACATACTGTCTATTTTCCCAAGAGGATTGATAAAATATGTGGAGTTAATACAATTTCCAATTCAAGAACTGTCAAAGTGGGAGTTATTGATTGTCCTATATATGATCTCAAAGAAGGATATCAAACTATTGTGATTGGATCCGTATCAATACAATATAAGGTAACATGATTGATTTGAGGTTTATTTCTTCTTATGACATGTAAAATTATTTGGTGGCAAGACTTGATCAACCTTGTTAACAAGTATATTTTATATGCATAGAAGAGCTAAACAACATTTCTTTCTTCCTCCACTTGTTTTGCTTGCTGTAGTACCACTTGTTTTGCAATATGCTTAAGTTGTTTAGAGGTTTGAAAATCTTTTTCTGCCCAGTAATAATAATTTTGACACCCAGAAATGTGCATTTTTCAAAGTTTTCAAAAATTACAAAAATTATACCGTTGGTCTTATTTTTTGAAGAGGCACCTGGGAGCACTTGGGGATGACCAGTGGGGCACCCCAGGGTGGCACCCAGGCGCGGCCCAAGGGGGGCGCGCCACCCTGTTGTGTGGGGCCCTCCTTGCCCCACCACTTCATCTCTTTCTCCCATCTCATTCTCTCTCCCGAAAAAACTCGCACCAGCTTTCTCTCACTCGCGTTTCTTTTCAAGAGCTCAAGATTTCTCGATCTCTTTGCTCAGCCCAGATTTCTATCTGAAATTTGGCACATTTGCTCTTCGGTATGTGACTCCTCTGATTATCCAAGTAGAATTTTGTTTGGTTGAGTATATCTTGAATATTTTGCTGCTGTAGGTAACATGTTTAGTGAGCTTGCATGCTTGTTCTAAGTTGTAAAAATTAGTTTTGATGCATGTTTAGTACTCTAGCAAGTTCCTATAGTAGTTTCCCTCAATTATATGTCACCAAATCAAATTTTATATTGTTTGTTGGAAAATTTCAGAAAAGGAAGATGTATAACTGTAACTTTGGAGAAGTGTTTGAAAAATAGACGACAAGCACGGGGAGGCCCTCAAGGGCAGCCACTCGGATTAGACGATCCTATAATGAGGATGTCATCGCACCGAGCTTCGAAGTTGAAGAGGATAATGGAGTCCCTAATGCTTCATCTTTTCCATGCTATAACTTTCTGAGTAATGCAGGGTTGCTTGATGATTTCCTGGTCCTTATCAATAATGTGGGCTTAACCGCTTATATGGAAGATGAGAGGGATCAATACTACATGCTAACTAAAATCTTTGTTGAGAGCTTTCAGTTCAACAATAAGCACTACCAACCATCAGTTGCATTCAAGATTTATGGTGATCCTATTACTATGAAGTTGAAGGATTTTTGTACTGCATTGGATATTGCCCCTGTAGGTACAACGAAGAAGATTGAGAACAATCCCAAGGCTTTGCTGGAGCTCTATCGAGGAATCACCAATGATGATTGCCGCACCATTCAGCGTGGCAAGATAAGAAACATTCAACTCCCTGCTATTAAATATTTCGCTTACTATCTTGCTACAAGCATTCTTGGTAGAGAGAACACTAGCAATATCTCTAGTTATCATCTTGCTTTCCTAGTTGCTGCACTCACTGGAGAGACGCCTTATCATCTTGGTGCTCTTGTTGCTCGCCGTTTGTCTAACAATGGGCCTATTTTTGGAGGAATTGTTGCATCACGCATTTTGGCATATTTAAATCTTCCTCTTGACCCTACTGATGTGAAATTAACTCCTATAAGGCTTGATATTGCTGCTATGAAGAGTCACCAATTTGTTACAAATGACTCTAGTTTAGATAATATTATCTATAGAATGTTGTTTGCTGACGGGGAAGAGGGAAATCCCTTTGCCACAGCCAGATTTGTTCAGTATTCACAGGAAACCGTGGTCGCGCTCTAAGGAGGAGGTGGATGAGCAACTGAAGATACAAGGTTTCCACCAGCAGCATGACTCCGAGGAAGCCGAGCCCTCCTACGACTACACCGTCACGTATCCTGGTGCATCTTCCAGTACATACCCGGAACAGGACCCATCTTCGTCGTACTACGGAGGTGCCACTTCATGGGCACCATGGGATTGATATCCACTTAGGCCAAAAGCCTAAGCTTGGGGGGAGGTATACCGGCATCACTCATTCTTTGCACATTATGGTTGCTGGATACTTGTACATACTTGTTTAGCTCCTTAAAGTGGTTTTCTAATAAGAGGGAGATGATATTTGGGGAGGTGCTGATTGAAAACAGATTCTGGACTGATACCAAAAAAAATCTCAAAAACAGCCAGAACGTTATTTTGCAAAGCCAATTTTTGTGCATGTTCCCCAAGTTGTTATCTAACTTTCATTAGTTGAACACTTTTCGAGCTAGGCAGCGGAAGAATTTCTTAAAAATCGATTACTGTACTGCTGTCAAGTTTGACGAATTTCTGCTGCTTTGTGTTTATGCGACTCTTCTAGTTTTCATTTTCTTGTTTTTGCTTTGTTTCTTTCCTAAAATACAAAAAGACCAAAAATATTTCTGTTGTTTCTCTTCACCATTTGTTTATCTTGGTTTCTTGCTCCTATTTTGCTTTATTTGCTATCGTTGGTTTGCTATGAGAAAATCCAAAAAGATTTTGCTTTGTTTGCTTGTTTCCTTTTGTTCTTGTTTCCAACTCGAAAACACCAAAAATATTTGTTGTTCTTCTTTGGTTTTGTAAAGTTAATTATGGAGTTCAGCGGTCTTCGGTGGTTGGAGCTTGGTTTTCATATCCATATTATTCAAGCTACACAAGTGAAAGGCAATAATGACGATCTACGACAATCCGACTGTGGTGAGAGGCTGGTATGAACTCTATTTGTTTTCATTTTTGTACATATACTCATCCATGTGAGCATGCTTAGTTGGTTCATGTGAGGTATATGTCATTTAAGAAAGTCTAGCAGTTCATGATCTCTCATGTTTAGCTCCAATCTATTAATATGAGTAGCATGTCATAAATATTTGCTTGTATTGCTTTATTCATAGATAGATATGACATTGTGGTATCCTCCTCTGAATAATTCACTTGAATCGACTTGGCACATGCTCACGCATGCATATGACTGAACAAAAGTCAATCAAGCCTCGATGATTTATTTTGCCTCGAGTTCTTGTATCACTTTTATGCCTCTGTTAATTTATTTTGCCGCAAGCATGATTATGACAGTTATTGCTCTCTTGATTGTCGCTTCCCAGTCTATTGCTAGCCTTCACTTGTACTGAGAGGGAACGCTGCTCGTGCTTCCAAACCCCTGAAACCAAGTTATTCCAGAGTGCTCACCATAAATACCTATGCATGGCATTTCAACCATTCCAAGTAAATTCTCATGTGCTACCTTTAAAACCTTCAAAATGCTTCTCAATTTGTGTTAATGTTTTATAGCTCATGAGGAAGTATGTGGTGTTTATCTTTCAATCTTGTCATTTACTCCGGATGGACTTTCACCAATGGACTAGTGGCACATCCGCTTATCCAATAATTTTGCAAAAAGAGCTGGCAACGGGGTTCCCAGCCCCAATTAATTAACTTTCATCAATAATTCTCTTCACATGAATTGCCCTGATTTATTAGTAAGCAACTTAATTTGCAAATAGACACTCCTCCATGGTATGAGAATGTTGGAAGGCACCCGAGGATTCGGTTAGCCATGGCTTGTGTAAGCAAAGGTTGGGGGAGTGTCATCCATAATGAAACTAAAATATATGTGTAAACAAAAGAGAAGAGGGATGATCTGCCTTGCTGGTAGAGATAACGTCCTTCATGGGAGCCGCTCTTGAAAGTCTGGTTGATAAGGTAGTTAGAGTACCCATTACCATTCGTTGACAACAACAAACACCTCTCAAAACCATTTTACTTCTGTCTTTAGAAAAAGCTCTAGCACATGTTAATCCCTGCTTCCCTCTGCGAAGGGCCAATCTTTTACTTTTATGTTGAGTCACCATCCTTTCTTTGAGCACTTTCTTGAGAGCACAACTGTCATTCTTAGTATAATATGCTTGTCCCAAAATGTGATTAATTGTGGTATAACTTTGATGCTTTTATCTTTGATAATCTCTACTTCCAGTCTTTCCATGAACTTCAAAGGTGCCCGGGCATTTATGTTTTGCTGTACAAATACGGGCAAGCGAGATACCACTTTATCATATACTTTTATGAACATTGCAATCCTGCTGATAGACATGACTCATGATGCTTATTGTTAATTTGTTGGTACCTTTTCCATGATTGACATAGCTATTAGATGATTTTATTTGCATGTATCTTATTATGAATTGCTTAAGTACTTGCCATATCATGAGAATATTTACATCATATGAACAAATGTGTTCGTGAAAGTTCTTTTATCGCTCAGTTGTTAACTGAATTGCTTGAGGACAAGCAATAAGCTAAGCTTGGGGAGTTGATACGTCCAAAACGTATCTACTTTCCCGAACACTTATGCTATTGTTTTGCCTCTAATTTGTGTATTTTGGATACAACTAACACGGACTAACGCTGTTTTCAGAATTGCTCGTGTCTCGTTTTTGTGCGAAATTCAACTTTCAGGAAAATCCTCGGAATTTATGTCGAAGGGCTTATTTTTCCGGAAGAATCACGGAGCCAGAAGGGCAGGCCGGGGAGGCCCAGGCAGGCACTAGGCCGGCGCGGCTGTGGGGCGCGCCGCCCTAAGTGTGGCCGCCTCGGCCAGCCTCGACGCCCCCTGGACTACTTAAGGGTTTCGATCTAAAAACGCGAAAAAGAGTCGAAGTCGCGAAACCATCCAACACCGCCATCGCAAACTCCGTCTCGGGACCGAAACTCCGTTCGGCACCTCGCCGGACGAGGAATTGGAGGAGATCATCGCCATCATCACCACCGCCTCTCCATCGACCAGCCATGTTTCCCCCATCCATGTGTGAGTAATTCCCCCGCTGTAGGCTGAAGGGGATGGTAGGGATTGGGTGAGATTGGTCATGTAATAGTCATAAGATTGTTAGGGCATAGTGTCTAGTATCCGTTGTTGGTGCTTTTATGATATTGTTGCAACTTGTTATGCTTAATGCTTGTCACTAGGGCCCGAGTTCCATGATCTCAGATCTGAACATGTTATTGTTTCATGATGATATTCATTGTTTTATGATCTTACCTGCAAGTTGTATACACATGTTGCTGTCCGGAACCCGAGGCCCCAAAGTGACAGAAATTGGGACAACCGGAGGGGAAGGCGGTGATGTGAGGATCACATGTGTTCATGGAGTGTTAATGCTTTGCTCCGGTGCTCTATTAAAAGGAGTACCTTAATTTCCAGTAGATTCCCTAGAGGCCCGGCTGCCACCGGCTGGTAGGACAAAAGATGTTGTGCAAGTTTCTCATTGCGAGCACGTACGACTAAATATGGAACACATGCCTATTGATTGATTAGTACTTGGATACCGTTTTATTACTATCTGCAAATGCCCTACCTTGATTGTTACATGAGTTTCTCTCATCCATGCAACGCCCGTTCATCCATCCCCTACAGTATTTTAATCCTGTTGTTTACTATAATCACTACTTGCTGTCTTTGTTACTCTGTGCTGATATTTCACTCGCTACTGCTACAAAACTGTTACTCTTGATAAACTCTTGCGAGCAAGTCGTTTCCAGTGCAGCTGAATTGACAACTCCGCTGTTAAGGCTTTCAAGTATTCTTTGTCTCCCCTTGTGTCGAATCAATAAATTGGGTTTTACTTCCCTCGAAGACTGTTGCGATCCCCTATACTTGTGGGTCATCAATAGGCTGTAAGTTAATTTTCTTGCCCTTGTACTCCAAGTGATATGTATTGGCACGGCCATTGTGTTGTACAGAACGATCATAGAGCCAAGACCGACCCAATAGTAGGTGACACACCGTCATAGGAACCACATCAAAATCAATGCAATCCTTATACGGTCCAATGTCAAACTCAACACGCACCATGTGGTTTACCTTCATCTCACCATTGTCGCTCAATCACTGAATATAGTATGGATGCGGGTGCGGTAGATACTTCAACTTCAGCTTGGTATACAACTCCTTGCTTGCTAAATTGCGACAACTCCCGCCATCAATAATGACCTTGCAAGCTTTGTCAGGACCAACTAAAGTCTTTGTTTGGAACAAATTGCAGCGCTGAGTAGATGCACTGGACAACACATTAAGAGCACGCTGCGACACAACAATAGTGCGAGCATCAGACGGATATGCATCTTCACCATCAGTGTCATAGTCATCATCGTCTGGAGCATTAGGATCAACATCATCTCCAGTCTCATACTCATTGTCCGCATTGATAATCATGACCTTGCGGTTCGGACAATCTCTCTTGAAGTGACCCTTGCCACCACATGTATGACAAACCATATCATGGTTGCGCGCAGTAGACATGCTAGAACCACTCGTACTTGCAGCAGATTCGGACTTCTTTGCATTAGACACATTGGAGACCGGCTTGCTAGGCGGAGTAGAGTAAGGTGCGGAGCGCGTCGATGGTGCCGGCGCCATAGGTGGGGGCGCGCGAGGCGTGAAGCGCCCAGCTCCCGTAGCACGTCCCTTAACCTTTGCTTCGTCAGCCAACTGTAATTCAGCTTCTCTTGCATGATGTAACAATTGATTCATATTGGTGTAGCTGTAATGACGAACAATGCCTTTGATATCATACTTCAATCCATTGAGAAAACGTTGCATTGTCATCTCTAGAGACTCACGGACATGGCCACGCTGCATAAGCATCTCCATCTCCATGTAGTATTCATCCACAGTCTTCACACCTTGCCTCAATAGGGTCAACTTATCATATATTGTACGCAAATAATTAGTGGGCACAAAGCGAGAATTCATCGCCTCCTTCATAGCACGCCATGTGATAATAGGTGGCTCACCATCCTCCTGTCGATTACGAACAAGTGCATCCCACCAACGCAATGCGTAGCCATCAAATTCGGAAGAAGCAAGCTTGATCTTCCTATCTTCAGTGTAATTCGGATGTAAGCGCCATTACTTCTCAATCTTGAGCTCCCAAGTGAGGTATTCTTCAACGTCATCCCCTCCTTCAAACTTGGGGATGGAGAATTTAGGCTTACCCAATCCATCGTCCTCATCAAGCCCACGACCACGGCGTCCAAGTTCAGCAAAACCACGCCCACGGTTACCACGTCCAAGACCACGACCAACACCAAGTGCTTCATCCTCAGGCTCAAGGTCTTCATCCTCTTGTTGTTGTTGATTTGTAAGGTTCTCAACAGACATTTGCAAGACTTGAAGAGTGTGCTGGATATCCGTCATTTGATCTTTCATTGTATTGACGGTCTCACTAGTAGTATCCAACTTCTGGGAGATCCCTTGGACCGTTCCCCTAAGCTCATAATCCTGAGTGCGGAATTCACGTCGCATCTCATTACGAAGAGCCTCATACTCCCTCCATGTCATCAAATCCGCAAAATTCTTGTTTTCCTGGTTAACAATTTTCTCATCACTAGCAGACATGGTTAGTATGTTAGTGCACTAAAACAAATATATATGGTGGTACTCTCACAACTCACTCAAAACTGATAAGAAAAAGGAGATCTTACCGTTCCAAAGTAAACTAGTGTTGCTTACCACTTGTAGTAACGACTAGTGCACAGATGTAGCGAAGCGAATATCAAGGGTATAAGAACAATCACACGACAAAGCAGGATATATGTGGGGCTATAGGTAGGCTACCTATTTGCACCAATAACAAGATCTAGCGCTGACCGTAGACAACCAAAGATACTCACTCAAGGCGATAAATGTGGCAATGCAACTATATGGAGGATAGGTTGCAATGCACTCGAGAGACGCTAGCAAAGCTCAACGAGACAGGCACAAGATTGCTTAACTACAGGTGCAGTAAAGAAAACTTAGGCCTTCACTTGAGTCAACTAACACTTCACTTTTCTTTTTGTATTTTCTTTTTGTAACGCAGCTATGTAGCTCTTTTTTCTTATCTTCTATTTTTTTAATATGACACAATTCCTGGATAACACAGTCAACAAAATATGCAAAGCACCAAAACCCTAATGAGCAGCCTGTCGAGCGGTAAAACTATTCTCTTCTGGGAAGTTCCTAGTCACGTATATCGATAGGCTGTGTCTATGGTTGGGAACAAGCACACTGTACGCTATGTGGACTCGGAGTAAACAAAAACTGAAACTAGATGATAGCGGAGACTCAAAACCTAACATACGCAAAAACAACTACGAAAAGCAACTAAAACTTGAAATTAGTGCAATCTAAAGCTATGGCAAACCCTAACCCTAATATTTTTGGCTTTTTCTGGATAGGAAAACACTCACAACTCAACTATGGGGTGGATTGTGGATGGCTTACCGAGGAAACCCGAGAATCTGATACCAAGATGATAAGGGGTGGCCCGATCTTCTCAGTAAGCAACGGTGGTGATGATGAACACGGGATGAACACAGCGGATGAACACGATGATGTAGTGGATGATAACTTGTATGACGCAACGATATCTCTCGATTGGTCCCTGTCGCCAATGCAACAGCTCTCAACCCTGCAAGATATTCGTAACTCCACACACTTGCGCACGTAGCCGCCGACCACGAAGCGGTAGGTTGCAATCTACTAATTCCCAATGGAACAACAGATCACACAAGACTTTCAGATCTACACCAAATCAAGCAATATGGTGTAGGGATTCAATAGTTTTGCAGAGCAAACAACTAAGAACTAGGGTTTATCTTAAACGTGATCTAAAGCTACTTTGGGGGCGTCCTGGGCACTTATATAGGAGTTCAGGACGACCTCAGGTCGAAAAAGTACGAAATAACCGACCCAGAATAGATCGGTCGGCAGACTCGGACTCGGCCGGTCTGGGGCCGGTCGGCCGGGCTGAGACCGAGCGACCGGTTCAAACCGGGCTGGGCGTCTTGACCGGGCGCGGGACGTGCTCTGCAGTACCCCGTCCGGTTGCCATCAGCGGGTCGTCCGGTTGGCGTCGGGGTGGGTCCGGCGTATCGTCCGGTTGGACCGGGCCGGTGACCGGGCGCGCCGGTGTGGCGGCCGGTCTGACTGGATGCTGGACCGGCCTGGATTTCTTCTTCCTCTCTCGCGCATGCCTCACGCTCCTCCCTCGCGCGTCCATGGAATATCTTCATGTCCAGCTCCTTGTCCAGCTTCACGTCCATCTTCATGTCCAGCTGCTCCTCTCCTCCTCGTGCGATGCTTGTTCCCTCTTCATACCTGATCATACATAAGTAATAACACTTAGGCAGTATAAAGTTCTCATCAATCAAAGTATCGTTTAGGAACAAGTTCACCTGTTGTTTAAGTAGCTTCGCACGAGCCCTTGTAATAGGTCCAATCTTGACTTCATTGGACTTGAGCTTCACAGCAGGATCATCTTCAACTGTCAATGACGGAGGTAGTAGTGAGGTAGGGATGTCCTCATCACGATGGAAGAGGAATTATGCCTTGTGGACAGTGCTACCACAAACTCCATACTGAGGGAGTTAAAATATTTTCAGACTCTGAAAAAGATGAATGGAGATATTTTAACTATCGCCGGACGCGATACGGTAATTGTTGGCACCGGACGTGCCATATTTACCCTCCCAAACGGTACACAAGTGATAATTGAGGATGCCTTGTTATATCCCGATTCTTCACGTACCTTAATCAGTTATCGAGATATCCGTAAGAATGGTTTTCACATCGAAACCCATGAAGACAACAAAGAGGAGTATCTACTCTTCACAAAAGATTATGGATGTAGCAAGCAAGTACTTGAAAAGATTCCTTCTCTATCGTCTGGACTGTACTATACGTACATCAAGCCCGTAGAACATGTTGCTTACAAGGTAATTTTCCAGAATGTTGATGCATTCCAAACCTGGCATGATCGCCTAGGCCATCCCGGCATCGGGATGATGAGGAAGATTACTAGCAATTCCATTGGTCACAATTTGCATGAGTCAAAATTCCCTCAGTCATCCGACTTTGTGTGCACATCATGCGCCACAGGGAAGCTAATTTTGAGGCCTTCGCACCTCAAAATACAAGCTGAACCACTTCAATTCCTTAAACGTATTCAAGGAGACATCTGTGGTCCCATCCAACCATTATCTGGACCATTTTGACATTTCATGGTTTTGATTGACGCATCTACACGATGGTCACATGTGTGCCTTCTATCCACACGAAACCATGCATTTGCCAAGATAATGAGGGAAGTAATTAAGTTACAGGCCCATTATCCGGAAAGTCGAATTAAATCAATTCGCATGGACAACGCTGCAGAATTCTCTTCACGTGCTTTCAATGACTATTGCATGGCCCTGGGGATTGAAGTTCAGCACTCTGTTCCATACGTCCACACTCAAAATGGTTTGGCTGAATCCCTTATTAAGAGGATCAAACTCATTGCAAGACCTTTGTTGATGAATTGCAGCTTGCCAACATCTTGTTGGGGTCATGCAGTTTTACACGCTACTGACTTAATACAATTGCGACCTACTGCATATCATAGTACTTCCCCTCTGCAATTGATACGTGGAAATTCACCCAACATTTCTCATCTGCGTAAGTTCGGATGTGCTACATACATCCTGATCTCACCACCTCAGCGGACTTCCATGGGCCCACATAGGAAACTGGGGATCTATGTGGGGTACAAATCACCGTCGATTATTAAGTACCTGGAACCCATTACTGGGGACCTATTCACAGCCCGTTGATGTCTACGTGTGCTTCTATTCTTGTAGACAGTGTTGGGCCTCCAAGAGCAGAGGTTTGTAGAACAGCAGCAAGTTTCCCTTAAGTGGATCACCCAAGGTTTATCGAACTCGGGGAGGAAGAGGTCAAAGATATTCCTCTCAAGCAACCCTGCAATTACGATACAAGAAGTCTCTTGTGTCCCCAACACACCTAATACACTTGTCGGATGTATAGGTGCACTAGTTCGACGAAGAGATAGTAAAACACGGGTGGTATAGATGGTGGTAATATTGCAGGAAGTAAAGATGCAGTAAAGTAAACAAGCGGTGCCAGAAAATAGCTTAGTTGGCGTGGGAAGCAATTCTCTGTGGTGTAACTTTCTATTCGGAAACAAGGCCTAGGGATCATACTTTCACTAGTGGACACTCTCAACATTGATCACATAACCGAATAAACAAATACTACTTTCTCTACACTCTCTTGTTGGATGACAAACACCATTCATTGTGTAGGGCTACAAGAGCACCTCAATGCGGAGTTAACAAGCTCAACAACATTCGATGTTCATATTTAAATAACCTTAGAGTGCATAATAGATCATTGCAATTTAGACCGAGAACTAACATAGCGCACACACTGTCACCATTACACTATGAAAGGGGAATAGATCACATCAATACTATCATAGTAATAGTTAACTCCATAATCTACAAGAGATCACAATCATAGCTTATACCAAGTACTACATGATGCACACACTGTCACCATTACATCATGAAGGAGGAATAGACTACTTTAATAACATCACTAGAGTAGCACATAGATGATATTCAACTAGATCACAAAGCTCATGATCACATAAAGATCACATGGGAGAGAGATGAACCACATAGCTACCGGTACAGCCCTTAGCCTCGAGGGAGAACTACTCCCTCCTCATCATGGGAGACAGCAGCGGCGATGAAGATGGCGGTGGTGTCGATGGAGATGCCCGGGCACTTCCGTCCCGGCGTGCGGGAGACAGAGACTTGTCCCCGAATCTTGGCTTCGTGATGGTGGCGGCTCTGGAACTTTTCTCGTATCGTGGCTTATTCCTTTAGGGTTTTCGCGACGGAGTCCTTAAGTAGGCGGAAGGGCAGCCTCGGTGGGACCCTGGTGCAGCCAGACAACAGGGGGCGCGCCCCCCCCCTTGGGCCGCGCCGCCACCATGTGTGGTGGCCCTGGGCCTCTCCTCTGGCCCCTCTCCGGTGTTCTGGAAGCTTCGTGGAATTATAAGATGCTGGGCGTTGATTTCGTCCAATTTCGAGAATATTTCCTTACTAGGATTTCAGAAACCAAAAACAGCAAGAAGACGGCACTTCGGCATCTCGCTAATAGGTTAGTTCCGGAAAATGCATCAAAACGATATAAAGTGTGAACAAAACATGTAGGTATTGTCATAAAACTAGCATGGAACATAAGAAATTATAGATACGTTTGAGACGTATCAAGCATCCCCAAGCTTAGTTCCTACTCGCCCTCGAGTAGGTAAACGATAACAAGGATAATTTCTTAAGTGACATGCTACCAACATAATCTTAATCATACTATTGTAAAGCATATGAGATAAATGAAGTGATTCAAAGCAATGGTAAAGATGATGATTAAACAACTGAATCATATAGCAAAGACTTTTCATGAATAGTACTTTCAAGACAAGCATCAATAAGTCTTGCATAAGAGTTAACTCATAAAGCAATAGATTCAAAGTAAAAGCATTGAAGCAACACAAAGGAAGATATAAGTTTCAGCAATTGCTTTCAACTTGTAACATGTATATCTCATGGATAGTTGTCAACATAAAGCAATATAACAAGTGCAATAAGTAAACATGTAAGAATCAATGAACACAGTTGACACAAGTGTTTGCTTCTAAGATGGAAAGAAGTAGGTAAACTGACTCAACATAAAGTAAAAGAAAGGCCCTTCGCAGAGGAAGCATGGATTACTATTTTTGTGCTAGAGCTTTTATTTTGAAAACAAGAAACAATTTTGTCAACGGTAGTAATAAAGCATATGTGTTATGTATAAGATATCCTATAAGTTGCAAGCCTCATGCATAGTATACCAATAGTGCCCGCACCTTGTCCTAATTAGCTTGGATTAACATGGATTATCATTGCATAACATATGTTTCAACCAAGTGTCATAAAGGGGTACCTCTATGCCGCCTGTACAAAGGTCTAAGGAGAAAGCTCGCATTGGATTTCTCGCTTTTGATTATTCTCAACTTAGACACCCATACCGGGATAACATACAAAACAGATAATGGACTCCTCTTTTTAATGCTTAAGCATTTAACAACAGATAATATTCTCATAAGAGATTGAGGATTTGTGTCCAAACTGAAACTTCCGCCATGATTCATGGCTTTAGTTAGCGGCCCAATGTTCTTCTCTAACAATATGCATACTCAAACCATTTGATCATGATAAATCACCCTTACTTCAGACAAGACGAACATGCATAGCAACTCATATGATATTCAACAAAGGTGAAATAGTTGATGGCGTCCCCAGGAACATGGTTATCGCTCAACAAGCAACTTATAAGAAATAAGATACATAAGTACATATTCAATACCACAATAGTTTTTAAGCTATTTTTCCATGAGCTATGTATTGTAAATACAAAGAATAGAATTTTTAAAGGTAGCACTCAAGCAATTTACTTTGGAATGGCAGAAAAATACCATGTAGTAGGTAGGTATGGTGGACACAAATGGCATAGTTTTTGGCTCAAGGATTTTGGATGCACGAGAAGAATTCCTCTCAATACAAGGCTTTGGCTAGCAAGGTTGTTTGAAGCAAACTCAAGTATAAACCGGTACAACAAAACTTACATAAGAACATATTGCAAGCATTATAAGACTCTACACTGTCTTCCTTGTTGTTCAAACACCTTAACCAGAAAATATCTAGACCTTAGAAAGACCAATCATGCAAACCAAATTTTAACAAGCTCTATGTAGTTCTTCATTAATAGGTGCAAAGTACATGATGCAAGAGCTTAAACATGATCTAATTGAGCACAACAATTGCCAAGTATCAAATTATTCAAGACCATATACCATTTACCACATGAAGCATTTTCTGTTTCAAACCATATAACAATGAACGAAGCAGTTTCAACCTTCGCCATGAATATTAAAAGTAAAGCTAAGAACACATGTGTTCATATGAACGAGCGGAGCGTGTCTCTCTCCCACACAAGCATGAATTTATTCAGAGAACTAAGATAACAAAACGAAAATAAAAGCACACAGACGCTCCAAGTAAATACATAAAATGTGATGGAATAAAAATATAGTTTCACTAGAGGTGACTGATAAGTTGTCGATGAAGAAGGGGATGCCTTGGGTATCCCCAAGCTTAGATGCTTGAGTCTTCTTGAAATATTCAGGGATGAACCACGGGGCATCCCCAAGCTTAGACTTTTCACTCTTCTTGATCATAGTATATCATCCTCCTCTCTTGACCCTTGAAAACTTCCTCCACACCAAAATCAAAACAAACTCATTAGAGGGTTAGTGCATAATAAAAAATTCACATGTTCAGAGGTAACACAATCATTCTTAACACTTCTGGACATTGCCCAAAGCTACTGAAAGTTAATGGAAGAAAGAAATCCATCAAACATAGCAAAAGAGGCAATGCGAAATAAAAGGCAGAATCTGTCAAAACAGAACAGTTCGTAAAGACGAATTTTTCTGGGGCACTTAACTTGCTCAGATGAAAAATCTCAAATTGAATGAAAGTTGCGTACATATCTGAGGATCACACGTAAATTGGCAGAATTTTCTGAGTTACCTACAGACGGGGCTGCTCAATTTCGTGACAGTAAGAAATCTGTTTCTGCGCAGTAATCCAAATCTAGTATCAACCATACTATCAAAGACTTTACTTGGCACAACAATGTAATAAAATAAAGATAAGGAGAGGTTGCTACAGTAGTAACAACTTCCAAGACTTAAATATAAAACAAAAGTGCTGTAGTAAAATAAATACATGGGTTATCTTTCAAGAAGTGCTTTCTTTATAGCCATTAAGATGGGCTCAGCAATTTTAATGATGCTCACATACGAATGAGAGTTGAAGCAAAGAGAGGATCAAGAAGCAAATTCAAAACACATTTAATTCTAACCCACTTCATATAAAAAGGAATCTTGTAAGGAAACAAGTACTGAAAGCACATAGCAACAAGCATAGAAAGGCAACACAAGCGGCAACTTCAATATTCTCAACATAAAGAGGGAAACTTAATATTATTAAGATGCATATAACCATGTTTCCCTCTCTCATAATAACTTTCAGTAGCATCATGAACAAACTCAACAATATAACTATCACATGAAACATTCTTATCATGAGCTACATGCATAAAATTATTACTCTCCACATAAGCATAATCAATTTTATTAGTAATAGTGGGAATAAAACTACCATAACCATCATTGTAATCATCATAAATTGCAGGCATGGTATAATCACAATAACCTTTATCCTCCATAGTAGGTGGCACCAAAATACCACTATCATTATAATCATCATAAATAGGAGGTAAAGTATCATCAAAGAAAATTTTCTCCTCAATGCTTGGGGGACTAAAAATATCATGCTCATCAAAGCCAGCTTCCCCAAGCTTAGAATTTTCCACATTATTAGCAACAATGGTGTTCAAAGCGTTCATACTAATATCATTGCTACTAGCATGCAAATAAGATTCCATAGGTTTTTTAATTTTCGCAGCAAACAATCCATGTCTTAACTCAGGAAATAGCTTAAAAAGCTCATAGTTGCTTTCCATTATGCCTAACTAGTGAAATAAAAACAAGAAACAAAAAGTTGCAATTGCGGGATCTAAAGGAAATACTTGAGCACTTACGGCACCAGAAAATAACTTAGTTACCTGGACCGGAGTATGAGTGCCTTTTACCTTACCTCCCGGCAACGGCGCTAGAAAATAGCTTGATGTCAACGTGTGCTTCTATTCTTGTAGACAGTGTTGGGCCTCCAAGAGAGAGGTTGTAGAACAGCAACAGTTTCCCTTAAGTGGATCACCCAAGGTTTATCGAACTCGGGGAGGAAGAGGTCAAAGATATTCCTCTCAAGCAACCCTGCAATTACGATAAAAGAAGTCTCTTGTGTCCCCAACACACCTAATACACTTGTCAGATGTATAGGTGCACTAGTTCGGCGAAGAGATAGTAAAACACAGGTGGTATAGATGGTGGTAATATTGCGGGAAGTAAAGATGCGGTAAAACAGTAAACAAGCGGTGCCAGAAAATAGCTTAGTTGGCGTGGGAAGCAATTCTGTGGTGTAACTTTCTATTCGGAAACAAGGCCTAGGGATCATACTTTCACTAGTGGACACTCTCAACATTGATCACATAACTGAATAAACAAATACTACTTTCTCTACACTCTCTTGTTGGATGACAAACACCATTCATTGTGTAGGGCTACAAGAGCACCTCAATGCCGGAGTTAACAAGCTCCACAACATTCGATGTTCATATTTAAATAACCTTAGAGTGCATAATAGATCATTGCAATTTAGACCGAGAACTAACATAGCGCACACACTGTCACCATTACACTATGAAAGGGGAATAGATCACATCAATACTATCATAGTAATAGTTAACTCCATAATCTACAAGAGATCACAATCATAGCTTATACCAAGTACTACATGATGCACACACTGTCACCATTACATCGTGAAGGAGGAATAGACTACTTTAATAACATCACTAGAGTAGCACATAGATGATATTCAACTAGATCACAAAGCTCATGATCACATAAAGATCACATGGGAGAGAGATGAACCACATAGCTACCGGTACAGCCCTTAGCCTCGAGGAGAACTACTCCCTCCTCATCATGGGAGACAGCGGCGATGAAGATGGCGGTGGTGTCGATGGAGATGCCTTCGGGGGCACTTCCCCGTCCGGCGCGTGCCGGAACAGAGACTTCTGTCCCCGAATCTTGGCTTCGCGATGGCAGCGGCTCTGGAACTTTTCTCGTATCGTGGCTTATTCCTTTAGGGTTTTCGCGACGGAGTCCTTAAGTAGGCGGAAGGGCAGCCTCGGAGGGGCCCTGGTGCAGCCAGACAACAGGGGCGCCCCCTTGGGCGCGCCGCCACCATGTGTGGTGGCCCTGGGCCTCTCCTCTGGCCCCTCTCCGGTGTTCTGGAAGCTTCGTGGAATTATAAGATACTAGGCGTTGATTTCGTCCAATTCCGAGAATATTTCCTTACTAGGATTTCTGAAACCAAAAACAACAGAAAACAGGAACTTGCATCTCGTTAATAGGTTAGTTCCGGAAAATGCATCAAAACGATATAAAGTGTGAACAAAACATGTAGGTATTGTCATTAAACTAGCATGGAACATAAGAAATTATAGATACGTTTGAGACGTATCACCCGTCACGCTGATTGTATATTTGACGAGGAACATTTCCCGGCATTAGGGGGAGATTTCAAGTACCAGAAAGAATGCCCGGAAATTGATTGGAATGCTCTTGCCATTTCAGCCTCCGATCCACGTACCCAAGAGACCGAACTCCAAGTTCGGAAAATCATAAATTTGCAACATCTTGCAAATAATCTGCCAGATTCATTTACTGATCTAAAAGGTGTCACAAAATCCTTGAATCCGGCCAGAAATGCGCCCGAAAGAGTGGAGGTACCAACTAAAACCACTCAACTTCCCGTTCTAAAAAAGAGGGGGAGTAGTACGGCCTCTGACCAGGATCCTGCTTCTCGCAAGCAGCAAAGGAGCGTGAGGAGAAACTCCTCAAAGTCAGTAAATGCAAGTCAACTCAACGTTGACAAACACCTTATGGGTAGTATACACCCAGTGGAAGGGCAACCTCCACAACCCAGCTCCAGCTTGCACACACTGGCTGGGACATCGGAACACCTAGACTCACGCGTATTGGGAAATCACGAAGAGTTATCAACGGTGCACGAGATATCCATCAACTATATCGATTCTGGAGAATCATTCAACCGTAAGTCTACGATTGTCGACACTTATTTTTCTGCTACAATTGCAAATACCCTTCTTAATGATCATGATCCAAGGACTATCGTTGAGTGTGAAAAACGCTCCGACTGGCCTCAATGGAAGGATGCAATACAAGCAGAACTTGCCTCGCTTAATAAAAGGAAGGTATTCACAGAAGCAATACCAACACCTCCCAATGTTTTCCCTGTGGGATTCAAATGGGTTTTCCTCCGGAAACGGAATGAGAACAATGAGGTGGTGAGATACAAGGCAAGGCTCGTAGCACAGGGTTTCACGCAGAGACCCGGCATTGATTTCAATGAGACATATTCTCCAGTTATGAGTGGTATCACTTTCCGATATCTAATATCTTTGGCAGTACAAAATCGTCTATATTTGCAGTTGATGGATGTCGTGACCGCATATCTTTACGGGTCACTAGATTCGGACATATACATGAAGGTTCCTGGCGGAATCTATGTCTCGAATGCAAGCGCAAAACGCAACATGTATTGTGTAAAACTGAACAAGTCTCTATACGGCTTGAAATAGTTCGGACGGATGTGGTACAACCGACTTAGTGAGTTCCTTCTTCGCAAGGGTTACTCCAACAATGATGATTGCCCATGTGTCTTCATCAAGAAGTCCTCTTCAGGATTTTGCATCATTTCAGTGTACGTCGATGATCTCAACATCATTGGCAACACACAAGATATTGATGAAGCACGCAATCATCTAAAGACAGAATTTGAGATGAAGGATTTGGGTCAAACCAAATTTTGCTTGGGTCTCCAACTCGAGCACCTTCCCTCAGGAATAATGGTACACCAAGCTGCCTATATCCATAAAATATTGGAGAAATTCAATATGGACAAATCCTATCCATCTAAAACTCCCATGGTGGTTCGTTCTCTAGACGTAGAGAAAGATCCGTTCAGGCCAAGGGATGATGGAGAAGAGATCTTGGGACCCGAGGTTCCATATCTTAGTGCCATTGGAGCGCTGATGTATCTTGCAAATTGTACGAGACCTGACCTCGCATTTGCAGTGAATCTACTTGCTAGACACAGCGCAGCTCCCACCAAACGCCACGTCAAGAATCTTTCGATATCTCCAAGGCACAAAGGATCTTGGCCTATTCTTTCAGTTTCAGAGAAATCTGGACACCAATATGATTGGATACACAGATGCTGGCTATTTATCTGATCCCCATAATGCCAGATCACAAACCGGCTTTGTGTTCCTACATGGTGGAACTGCTATATCATGGAAGTCTTCGAAACAGACTCTAGTTGCAACATCTACCAATCATTCTGAAATAATTGCATTATATGAGGCATCACGTGAATGCGTGTGGCTTCGCAGGATGATAAACCACATACAACAATCATGTGGAATTGGTTCTATCGAATCACCTACCATTATCTATGAAGATAACGCGGCTTGTGTTGCACAGATGCAAACATGATACATCAAGAGCAATATCACTAAGCACATTGCCCCTAAATTGTTTTACCCCCACGAGCTCCAAAATAGTGGGGAAATAAACATCTTGCAAGTCAAATCATGCGATAATCTCGCTGATCTATTCACGAAGTCTCTACCAACTTCAACATTCCACAAATATATTCATGGAATTGGTATGCGACGGCTTCGAGATTTGCAAGAATCAGGGGGAGTATCTTCCTGAGTTGTTCTTGTTCAAAGCATCATATTATGCTCTTTTTCCCTTAATTAGTTTACTTTCTAGGTTCTCATTAAGGTTTTTAATGAGGTAATATCAACATATGATCACATGTCATACTATCCCTTTTCCCCACCGGGGTTTTTAGGAAAGTATATACACGACATATATTGTTTTCTAAACTCTATGGGTTTTCCCTTCTATAAGGTTTTTCTAATATTGAGTTAACAAGGAGGCAATACCAATTATATGTTGTATCATTTTCTCCTTATTTTCCCACCGGGTTTGAAGGAGTTTTAACAACATATCATACACCACTCCTCACATTTTTCCCACATGATTTTTGGAGGAGACTTAATCAAGATGATGGATCCTTATGCAATGAAGCGGTGATTAGGGGAGTGGTAGAAATAATTAATATCCATTAATTATGGGATAATCCCCGCATGGCCCCACACTTGTAATCTCACGTATCTGGGAACCGTCATAGCGGGTAGACCCTCGAGCGTCGCCTCCAGGGAACCGACTCTGTAAACGACGCATTTGTTCGTGGCGTCCATTCATGTTGTATATAAGGATTCTATCTCTATCAATAAAGAACACTTGATTGATTACAATCTTTGTCTCTCGCTCTTTGCAATTTCACTCGTAACAGAAAGTTCCCCTTTATGTGAGTTAATCTTCAAGATAGGTAGTTGTTCAAATAAACACAAAATAAACTTTTAATTCCTAGCACTCTCTAGTCTATGTTTAAACATGAAAAAATGTATGCATATTGTAGCAAACTAAGGCCTCCATCTATAAGATTCTGTAAAATCCCACCTAGTAAACCACTCACAAGATTTTTTATTATTATCAATGCGAACACATATACAACAATATTAAAGAGGACGGGAGATAAAGAATTAATCCCCTATATTAAACCTTTCTTGGTTTCACAATAAACTCTTATTACGTTCTTACTGAAATTTTACAAGAACATAATAAAGACAAAAGGTGGAACTCGAGTCGACGTACTTCGACGTTGTTTTTAATTTCATTGGGGATCTTGTTATGTGTATTAATCTATTTCATGTTGTGTACATCAGGTACTCATAATCTATAAAATCAAATGATTTGCTAAAGAAAGGTGTGCTGAAATGGAAAAATTCAGGGTATTCTATCATGCATTACTGCTCGCACATGATCTCTATAATAGTAGTACTACGTTAAATAAAACCAAACACGAAGGTTCGCTCGGTAGCACCCTCTCTGGAACGGAAGATTTTCAACCCCATTCCCGCGAGTATGTGCCAAACTATCGCATGAAAGGCAACGTTGCGCGCGCGTACGTGCAAAGCAGTCACTATCTTGTATCGGTAACTTCTCAGAAGTGGTTACACAAAGAGACAACTGACAGTGTAATCTGTAGAGTGTAGACATCCAGAACGAGAGGGCTGACAGGTAACCTGTCTCTACTATTGTCCTGATTAAGCTGTCACTCTCGCATAACAGAAGATGGTGCTTACTCTAACATCATTTTCTTTCTTTTCTGAGATGATGCTTACTCTAACATTAACTTGACAGAAACGGGCCGTCCGGCCAACTCAGCCTCTACTATCACCTCACCTCCCTATCCAAAACTCTATTTCTGGCTCTGAAATCCAATTTAGTGTCGATTAAGCTGCAGGTCCAGTTGTGTATTTCTCATTCAGAAACAAGAGTGAGCTTTTGGAAGCGCCAAAATCGGATGCTGAATCTGAACCTGAAGATATAACGAATGATCGATGAAGTCGTCTATACCATTATTCACAAACTTAATTACGGGCCAAAAATCAAAATGCTAGCAAAATGGCTGCAAGATTGATCAAGAATCTTGGCCTTCTTGCTGTGCAGGCGCGACGACGATGAGGTCGTCTTCCGCCGTCGGCTCCCACGACGAGGCGGTGAGCAGCGAGAGGTCCTTCCAGCCGAGCTTGAGGCAGCCGTCCTCCTCCACCAGCGTGTAGCCCTTCCACGGGTACATGCCGAGGAGCAGCCTGGCCTGCGCGGCGGGAGCCCCGGTGAGGGACACCGGCCTGAACCCTGCGCGCCGCAGCTCGTCGCCCCACCGCTCCACCCGCACCTCCCCCGTCCGCTTGGGCCCGCCGACGGCCACGATGTTCCGTATCTCCGCGCCCAGGAGCAGCCTCTCCACGGCGTGCCGCTCCTCCTCCGCGGCGCCGGCGCTGGCGCCGTCGCCCAGCGCGTCGAACAGCGCCGAGTAGTAGTGCAGCGCCTCGACGAACCGGCCCAGGAAGTCGCCGCTGTGGCCCAGGTCCTGCTCCACGATGGTGACCAGCTTCGGGCGCAGGCTCTTGAGCAGGCGCACCGTGCCGGCGTCGGAGCCAGTCACGTCGTAGAGGCAGTGGTGCATCCAGTACACGACGGTGGCTTCTCGGTGGTGAGGGTGGCCGCGCGGGCCGAGGAGGGCGGCGGCGTCGGCGACGTGCCCGATCTTCCCCTCGATGGGATGGAACTCGAACGGCAGCCCGAGGGACGCCGCGAAGTCGGCGAGGCGGCGGCCGGTGGCGTGGAGGACGTCGAGCGAGGCGCCGAGGCCGGTGATGCGGAGCGAGAGCGGCCGGCAGGGGCGGGACGCGAGCATGTGGAACAGGCCCGGCCACTGCAGCCCCTGCATGATGTCGAGGTCGACGACGTGGACGCGGTCCTCGCCGTCGAGCGCCTGCAGGATGGCCTTGTTGGCGGTGAAGTGCGAGAACTTGACGAGCGGGGAGAGCGCGTTGTAGGCCTGGAAGGCCGAGGAGACGCGGCGGCTCTGCGCGGCGGCCAGCGGGCTGGCCGCCAGCAGCGGGGAGTAGGCGCCCAGGTAGGAGCTGAGCACGCGCGCGCACAGCGCGTCCCCGAAGTAGGCCGCGACGCGCTCGGGCGAGGACCCGAACGGGGACGCCAGCTCCGCGATCTCCTGCAGCATGTCCCGCGCCTCCGGGAGCTGGTCCGCGGCCACCGCCTCCGCGCACCGGAGCAGAAGGCTCAGCAGCCGCAGCCCGCGCGTCTCGGCGGCGGAGGCCGCCGCCACCCGCTCCCCCGCGGCGGCCGCCAGCCCGGGTCGCTGCTCGGCGGCGGAGTCGTGCAGCTGCAGACGCTTCCCCCGCGCGGTCTCTTCGTCCTCGGGGATCGACGCCGCCCGCTTGGGCTTCATCGCTGCCGCCGCCGCGTCGGTGGCGGGCGCGCGTGAGAGGACGCCCTGGATCATCGCAATAATTTCAGGTGAGGCCGAGCGGGCGAGCAGAGTCGGTGAGTGGGAACTGGAAGCGCGAGCGAGGGGATAACTGATAACGGTGATGACACGCGGGCGGGGGCAATGCAGGGCGGCGAAACGAAGTGGTCGCGCTCGCCGTCTGCGCTTGTCGGGTTGCTGGTACTTGCTGGCGTCCCGTAGCGGGCGGCGCGCAGGGCAGAGGGAATCAAAGGGCGGGGCCGCGCCAGGGCGACGGGTTGTCTCCATTCCGGCCTCCGGGGCCGGGAGAAAAAGAAATCCGGGGCATGCACCGGCGGCGGCATGGCACCGTCACGGCATGGCCGGTGTCAGGGAGTGATCATTTGACAGGGGACGAGACGCGAACAGTGCGGGGGTTCGAGGGCCGGACAAAAGCTTCCCTCGGATTCCGGTGTCGTGGTGGGACGTTTCTGGTTACCGCTGCAGTGCAGCCGAGCTTCCTGCTCATGGACAGGACGGCGTGTCGGCGTCGAGTTCGAGACGGGTGAGTCTGCGAGAACAGCTCCACACAGTTGACAGTACAGCAGTACATTAGTTGCAGCCGTGTCACTGGCCCAGCAGACTCCACTCCGGGTGGTAGATGCACCGTTAAAACAAGCAAACCGTTGGACGACTATGGTTGCTCGTGAAAAAAAAAACAGGACCGTTCCCATTGCGTCGCCCCGCTAGGCGATCGAGGGGCGAGACCCTTGATCCACCGTTGCCGTTTTCCCCCTTGTCTCGAGCATCTCCAGTCGCGTCCCCCAAAGAGATTTGGCGTGAGACAAAAACGTTTCACCTCAAAGCCTATTTGTCCGGCGTCCCTATACGGTGCCCGGCGTCCCGAGCCCGTCCCCGTCCCACAGGGGACGCACCGGGGACGCCGGACACAACGAAAAGCGAGGCGGGGAGTGGCGGGGCCGACCCGTCAGCGGCATGATGTCTACGGGTGCTTCTATTCTTGTAGACAGTGTTGGGCCCCCAAGAGGAGAGGTTTGTAGCAACGCAGTTTTCCCTGGATCACCCAAGGTTTATCGAACTCGGGGAGTAAGAGGTCAAAGATATCCCTCTCAAGCAACCCCGCAATCACAACAAAGTCTCTTGTGCAACACACCAAATACACTTGTCGTGTATAGGTGCACTAGTTCGGCGAAGAGATAGTGAAATACAAGTAATATGGATGTATATGAGTGGTAATAGCAATCTGAATAAAATATGGCAGCGAGTAAACATGCAGCAAAACAAAACAAACGGAGATTCGATGCTTGGAAGCAAGGCCTAGGGATCCTGCTTTCACTAGTGGACACTCTCAACAATGATCACATAATAGGACTACTCTACACTCTTTTGTTGGATGATGAACGCATTGCGTAGGATTACACGAACCCTTAATGCCGGAGTTAACAAGCTCCACAATGCAATGTTCATATTTAAATAACCTTAGAGTGCAAGATAGATCAACATAATTACACCAAGAACTAACATAGCATGCACACTATCACCATCATGCATATGTAGGAGGAATAATACACATCAATACCATCATAGCAATAATTAACTTCATAATCTACAAGAGATCATAATCATAGCCTACGCCAAGTACTCACACGGCACACACTATCACCATTACACACGTGGAGGAGGAATAGAGTACTTTAATAACATCACTAGAGTAGCACATAGACGATATTCAACTAGATCACATAAAGAGAGATGAACCACATAGCTACAGCGGAGCCCTCAGCCCCGGGGGTGAATTACTCCCTCCTCATCATGGAGGCGGCGATGGCGGTGAAGATGGCGGTGGAGACGGCGGTAGAGACGGCTCCGGGGCACTTCCCCAGGGTGCCGGAACAGAGTTCGTCCCCGAATCTTGATTTCGCGATGGCGGCGGCTCGGAAGGTTTTCTCCGTATCGTGGTTCTCCGTCGCGTTTAGGTCGGGACCTTTAAAGGCGAAGAGGCGAGTCGGAGGGGGAAGGGGCGACGACACCATAGGGTGGCGCGCCCGGCCGCGCCACCCTATCATCTGGGGCCCACAGGGCCCCTCTGGCGGCTCTCGGGTGTTCGGGATGCTTAGGGCAAAATAGGAACCTGGGCGTTGATTTCGTCCAATTGAGAATATTTCGTTACTAGGATTTCGAAACCAAAAACAGAACAGGAACTGGCACTTGGCATCTTGTTAATAGGTTAGTTCCAAAATGCATAAATATGACATATAATGTGTATAAAACATGTAGGTATCATCAATAAAGTAGCATGGAACATAAGAAATTATCGATACGTTGGAGACGTATCGCATCCCCAAGCTTAGTTCGCTCGTCCCGAGCAGGTAAAACGATAACAAAGATAATTTCTTAAGTGACATGCCATCATAACCTTGATCATACTATTGTAAGCATATGAGATAAATGCAGCAATTCGAAGCAATGATGAAGATAATGAGTAAACAAATGAATCATATAACAAAGACTTTTCATGAATAATACTTTCAAGACAAGCATCAATAAGTCTTGCATAAGAGTTAACTCATAAGCAATAAATTCTTAGTAGAAAGCTTTGAAACAACACAAAGGAAGATATAAGTTTCAGCGGTTGCTTTCAACTTTAACATGTATATCTCATGGATAATTGTCAACACAAAGTAATATAACAAGTGCAATAGGTAAACATGTAAGAATCAATGCACACAAGTTCACACAAGTGTTTGCTTCTAAGATAGAAAGAATAGGTAAACCGACTCAACAATAAAGTAAAAGAATGGTCCTTCAAAGAGGAAAGCATCGATTGCTATATTTGTGCTAGAGCTTTGATTTTGAAAACATATAGAGAGCATAAAAGTAAAGTTTTGAGAGGTGTTTGTTGTTGTCAACGAATGGTAGCGGGTACTCTAACCCCCTTGCCAGACAAACCTTCAAAGAGCGGCTCCCATTTTATTTTGTTTTTGGGTGGCACTCCTTCCAACCTTTCTTTCACAAACCATGGCTAACCGAATCCTCGGGTGCCTGCCAACAATCTCATACCACGAAGGAGTGCCTTTTTATTTTAGTTTTATTATGATGACACTCCTCCCCACCTTTGCTTTCTCAAGCCATGGCTAACCGAATCCTTCGGGTGCCGTCCAACAATCACATACCATGGAGGAGTGTCTATTTTTGTTAATTAATTTGGGACTGGGAATCCCATTGCCAGCTCTTTTTGCAAAATTATTGGATAAGCGGATGAAGCCACTAGTCCATTGGTGAAAGTTGCCCAACAAGATTGAAAGATAAACACCACATACTTCCTCATGAGCTATAAAACATTGACACAAATCAGAGGTGATAAATTTTGAATGGTTTAAAGGTAGCACTCAAGCAATTTACTTTGGAATGGCGGAGAAATACCATGTAGTAGGTAGGAATGGTGGACACAAATGGCATGAATATTGGCTCAAGTATTTGGATGCATGAGAAGTATTCCCTCTCGATACAAGGTTTAGGCTAGCAAGGTTATTTGAAGCAAACTCAAGTATAAAATGGTGCAGCAAGACTCACATATAAACATATTGTAAGCATTATAAGACTTTACATCGTCTCCTTGTTGTTCAAACACCTCAACCAGAAAATATCTAGACTTAGAGAGACCAATCATGCAAACCAAATTTTAACAAGCTCTATGTAATTATTCATTAATGGGTACAAGGTACATGATGCAAGAGCTTAAACAAGATCTATATGAGCACAACAATTGCCAAGTATCACATTATTCAAGACATTACACCAATTACTACATGTAGCATTTCCCGTTTCCAACCATATAACAATTAACGAAGCAGTTTCAACCTTCGCCATGAAAATTAAAAGCTAAGAACACATGTGTTCATACGAACCAGCGGAGCGTGTCTCTCTCCCAAACAATCATTTATTCAAACAAAAACAAAAACAAAAACATACAGACGCTCCAAGTAAAGTACATAAGATGTGACCGAATAAAAATATAGTTTCACTAGAAGAAACCTGATAAGTTGTCGATGAAGAAGGGGATGCCTTGGGCATCCCCAAGCTTAGATGCTTGAGTCTTCTTAAAATATGCAGGGGTGAACCACCGGGGCATCCCCAAGCTTAGACCTTTCACTCTTCTCGATCACATTATATCACCCTCTTCTATTGACCCTTGAAAACTTCCTTCACACCAAACTTCAAGCAAACTCATTAGAGGGTTAGTGCACAATTAATAATTCACATGTTCAGAGGTGACACAAACATTCTTTTCACTTCTGGACATTGCATAAAGCTACTGGACATTAATGGATCAAAGAAATTCATCCAACATAGCAAAAGAGGCAATGCGAAATAAAAGGCAGAATCTGTCAAAAACAGAACAGTCCGTAAAGACGAATTTAAAGATGGCACCAGACTTGCTCAAATGGAAAAACTCAAAACTAATGAAAGTTGCGTACATATCTGAGGATCACGCTCGTAAATTGGCAGATTTTTTCGAATTTTCTACAGAGAACTGTGCCCAGATTCGTGACAGACAGCAATGCTGTTTCTGCGCAGCGATCCCAAATATAACATCAACTTTGACATAGAAACTTTACTTGGCACAAAAACATGATAAGGAGAGGTTGCTACAGTAGTAAACAACTTCCAAGACACAAATATAAAACAAAGTACTGTAGCAAAATAACACATGGGTTATCTCCCAAGAAGTTCTTTCTTTATAGCCATTAAGATGGGCTCAGCAATTTTGGTGATGCACCCGCAAGAAATAGTATTTGAAGCAAAAGAGAGCTTCAAGAGGCAATTCAAAACACATTTGAGCCTAACATGCTTCCTATGCAAAAGAATCTTATACACAAATGAATTCATGAAGAGCAAAGTGGCAAGCATAAGAGGATAAAACACGAGTAACTTAAAGATTCTCAACATAAAGAGGGGAAACTTAATATTATTAAGATGCATATAACCATATTTCCCTCTCTCATAATAACTTTCAGTAGCATTATTGATGAAATCCACAATATACCCGTCACTTAAAACATTCTTATCATGGTTCATATGCATAGAAGTATCATTAATTTTGGCATAAGAAGAGTTATTCTCATTAATAGTAATTGGAGCAAGATTATTATCAAGAATTTGAACATGGTAAACAAGTTGCATATTAAAAGAATTGTTTTTGGCAAGCCCATCATAACTATGACAAGTTTCATAAGGATAATTGTAGCATGTGTCATATACATCTCTATAGCAATTATCTAAACCAGAATATGTAATATCATCATTTTCACTAAAAGTAGAAGTCTCAAATATAGGATCTTCAAGCACAACATCCCCAAGCTTAGAGCTTTCAATATCATCGTTTAAGGGGACATGAATAATGCTATCATCATTAATTTCATAATCAGTACCAAAGAGATTTTCAATATCAAAGGCAGCGTGCTCATCCAAATCATGATCACTAATATGGGTAAAGGGTATAGGAAGATCATCGTACTCAGATTCATTATCATAATAATCATTAGGAGCAACATACTTACGGTTACCTAGCGTTATCTCATTCACGCGGGGATACGCCGTTACCTCTTTCTTTTTATTCTCCTTCTTCTTCTTCTTCGTTCCCTTCTTCTTCTTCTTCTTCTCCTTCTTCTCATTCCCTTCTTTAGGAGGAAGAGGCTTGAAGGGTGGCTTGTCCGCATAACCTGATTTACTTTTAGAAACAATAGAAGAAACTTGGGAGGATCCCTCCTTCTCATTAATTAGTTGAAAACACACAGCGGTCCTATCATATTTCGGCAAGGTGTCATCTTCTAAAATATTTTGTATGTAAGTATTTGTATGGCTATTATCAATGCAATAAGAAAGACAACCATGCAGGACATCATCAATATCAAGATCGTTAATATTTAACAAAGAAATTTTTCTTGACAACTCTTCACACTTTAAAAATAAGGTAAGTTCATCATGCTGATTAGGAATAATTTCATCATCACAATACAAATTTGCAGCACTCATGGGGTTTGAATTATCATTGGAGGAACATTGAAAATTAAAATGACCCACTCTATGGCAAAGTTCACAAATAAAAGGATAGAGGGCACACACTTTTTCTCCAAGATCATCTAGAGCTCTAGACCACTTTCTAGTTTTTTCATTCCTGTGATGGATACAATATTCATCTTCTATTTGATTAATTCCACAAGGTCTATGTATTCCACAAAAATTAACATGCTTATAGGAAATAGCATTCTTAGGAGTTTGAGCATGCTTATTGCAATCATTAACAACAATTTCATTCTTCATGCAAGCGTCTTTAAAAGGTTCATGATACTTATCAAAATTCTTCCTAGGCAATTCAATGTGAGAAGCAAAAGCTTTATAAAGATTTGCAGCAACTTGAGAGTCAAGACCATAAGTAGCACTCATATTTCGAAATTTACCACTATCCATGAAAGTTTCAATGCATTCATAATCATAATTTATACCTGACTCTTTACCTTTGTCGTTCTCCCAATCTTCAGCGTTCTCCTTAATCCGATCAAGAAGGTCCCTTTTAAACTCTTCTTTATTGCTCGTGAATGATCCAGAACAAGTAGTATCCAGCAAGGTCTTATCTTGAAAAGAAAGTCTTGCATAGAAATTATCAATGATGATATTACCTGGAAGCTCATGATTGGGGCATTTGAGCATTAAAGTCTTCAATCTCTCCCATGCTTGGGCAATACTCTCTCCATCATGAGGCCAAAAATTATATATATGGTTTCGATCTTTGTGAATTTCACTTGGAGGATAGAACTTGGAATAAAATAGAGGCACAATATCCTTCCAATCAAGAGAGTGCCCGTCCTTCAATAGTTTATACCAATGCGCCGCTTCACCAGATAGCGATATAGAGAATAGTTTCTTCTTCACTTCATCCATAGAAATACCTGCACACTTGAATAACCCGCATAATTCATGCAAAAACAGTAAATGATTACTAGGATGGACAGTTCCATCCCCTTCATAGCGGTTATCCATAACACGTTCAATAATTTTCATAGGTATTTTATACGGAATACTTTCAGCAGGTGGATTTAAAATATCAGAAGCATCATTAGAGTTATCGCATATGGGAGATAAAGCATTATCAGAGCAAAATATTTCTTCCAAAGCGGAGGAGCTAAAAAGATTATTTTTATGTAAACTAGCTTCCCCAAGCTTAGACTTCTTCATAGCATTAGCAGTAATTGCATTCATACTAATAACATTGCTACTATCATGTAAATAAGGTTCCATAGGTTTTTTAATTTTCGCATCAAACCATCCATGTCTTAAATCAGGAAATAGAATAAGAAGCTCACTAATTTTTTTGTTGTTTTCCATTATGCCTAACTAGTGAAAAATAAAAACAAGAAACAAAAAGATGTAATTGCAGAGTCTAAAGGAAATAGCTTCGAGTACACACACAATGGCGCCAGAAAAGTACTGTTACCTGGAACCGGAGTGTGAGTACCTTTACCCCTCCCGAACGGCCCGAAAAAGTACTTGATGTCTACGGGTGCTTCTATTCTTGTAGACAGTGTTGGGCCCCCAAGAGGAGAGGTTTGTAGAACAGCAGAAGTTTCCCTTAAGTGGATCACCCAAGGTTTATCGAACTCAGGGAGGAAGAGGTCAAAGATATCCCTCTCAAGCAACCCTGTAATCACAAAGCAAGAAGTCTCTTGTGTCCCCAACACACCAAATACACTTGTCAGGTGTATAGGTGCACTAGTTCGGCGAAGAGATAGTGAAATACAAGTAATATGGATGTATATGAGTGGTAATAGCAATCTGAATAAAATATGGCAGCGAGTAAACATGCAACAAAACAGTAAACAAACGGAGATTCGATGCTTGGAAGCAAGGCCTAGGGATCCTGCTTTCACTAGTGGACACTCTCAACAATGATCACATAATAGGACTACTCTACACTCTTTTGTTGGATGATGAACGCATTGCGTAGGATTACACGAACCCTTAATGCCGGAGTTAACAAGCTCCACAATGCAATGTTCATATTTAAATAACCTTAGAGTGCAAGATAGATCAACATAATTACACCAAGAACTAACATAGCATGCACACTATCACCATCATGCATATGTAGGAGGAATAATACACATCAATACCATCATAGCAATAATTAACTTCATAATCTACAAGAGATCATAATCATAGCCTACGCCAAGTACTCACACGGTGCACACACTATCACCATTACACACGTGGAGGAGGAATAGAGTACTTTAATAACATCACTAGAGTAGCACATAGACGATATTCAACTAGATCACATAAAGAGAGAGATGAACCACATAGCTACAGCGGAGCCCTCAGCCCCGAGGGTGAATTACTCCCTCCTCATCATGGAGGCAGCGATGGCGGTGAAGATGGCGGTGGAGACGGCGGTAGAGACGGCTCCGGGGGCAATTCCCCGTCCGCGGGTGCAACAGAGTTCTGTCCCCGAATCTTGATTTCGCGATGGCGGCGGCTCGGAAGGTTTTCTCCGTATCGTGGTTCTCCGTATCGCGTTTTAGGTCGGGGACCTTTAAATAGGCGAAGAGGCGGAGTCGGAGGGGAAGGGGCGACGACACCATAGGGTGGCGCGGGCCCAGCCCTGGCCGCGCCACCCTATCATCTGGGGCCCACAGGGCCCCCCTCTGGCGGCTCTCGGGTGTTCCGGATGCTTCCGGGCAAAATAGGAACCTGGGCGTTGATTTCGTCCAATTCCGAGAATATTTCGTTACTAGGATTTCTGAAACCAAAAACAGAAAACAGAACTGGCACTTCGGCATCTTGTTAATAGGTTAGTTCCAAAAATGCATAAATATGACATATAATGTGTATAAAACATGTAGGTATCATCAATAAAGTAGCATGGAACATAAGAAATTATCGATACGTTGGAGACGTCAGCGGCACAATTAATTTAAACCTAACCGTCGCCTACCTCGCGACGGAAGTTATTGGCGCGCAGCGACGGTGCAGTTCCCGCAGAGGGCGCAGCGACGCGTCCCGTCGCGCCTAGCTCTGCGTGCCGGCGTTAATGAGCGCCACCGCTCCTCCGCCTCCCTCCGGCCTATAAAAAGGGGCGCCTCTCATCGTCCCTCTCACACACAAACCCTAGCGCCTCTCTCCCAAACCCTAGCCGCCACCATCTCTCAACAAGACTCGACGCTATGTCTGGTAGAGGCGGAGGCCGACCTCGCGGCCGCGGCCGTGGTCGTGGTCGTGGTCGTGGCCGCGGCATAGCTGAACGCTCGCCGTCGCCTCCCACGCCGTCGTCTTCATCGTCGGAGATGGACGTGGAGCCGGACGTCCTGTTCGAGTTCGTCCACGTCCTCAAGGGCGACCCGCGCGGCATCCAGAGGCTGCCGGACTCCTTCGCCGAGTACGTCGGCGGCGTACGCCCGCGCAAGATGCATCTGCGGGAGCATTCGTGCGGCTACTGCCGGTGGATCGTCGACGCGATCTACGACGCGCGCGGCAAGATGTACCTCAACATCGGCTGGGAGAAGTTCGCGCGCCACCACAGCCTCGAAGCCGGCTTCATCCTCGTGTTCTCCTACTTCGGCAACAGGGACATGAGCGTCAAGGTCTTCGACGAGAGGCGCTGCCGCCGGGACTACCACGTCGACAGGGACTCCCACGACGACAGCACCGACGAGGAGGACGACTGAGTGTTGTTTCTTCGCAGCGAATACGTGCACGGAGGTTTCTGCCTGTTCGCCTCATCGGTAGAACCAACAAGGGCACCATCCTCCCGCTGGATTTTCCAGTTTAGGTGACTGGGTGTGCCCTCGAGTGTTGTTTCTTAGCAGCGAACACAGGAAACCTTCGATGCACGGCCTAGTTAGGTTTAGTTTTTTTGCAATATTTTATATTTGTGTCCACCATGGTTCAAACTATGTATTAGTTTGTGGAAAACCATGTTCCAAACTATGTCTTCGTGTAAACCACGTTCCCAATTATGTATTAGTTTGTGGAAATTGAAATAAAAATGCCAAGAAAAATTATTTTAAATGTTTGGGGGCGGCGTTTGGGGGACGCGGCTGGGGAGCGACGTCCCCCAAACGCGGCATGAACAAAACACGTCCCCCAAACGCTCAATCCGGCGCGGTTTGGGGGACGGTTTGGGGACGCGGCTGGAGATGCTCTTAGAAGCCCTGTCGGGATAAGCTGGAGACGCCGATGAAGGGGGCATTGGGGATCTGGGCTCTCGACTCCCAGCATGGTGACTAGGTGGAGGAATTTCGCGCCAGGCTCGATCACCGCAGCCAACGCAGCTGCTCGGTGGTCCTCATGCTCCAATGGCTGGCCTCTAGCTCGGCCTTAGGTGAGGGAGACCTCTGCCGGCGGCTTCCTCGGTGGGGGCTCGCGATTTCAGCGTGGCGGCCTAAGACTGGTTGAGGGGCGACACCGGCTCGGTGGCGAGCAGTGCTTGCAGATGCAGGCCGGCCTCTGCGCCCGTGTGGACCATGGTTGGGCCCCCCTCGATGGTCGCCGACGCCATACCTGGAGAGGCCACCCCTCCTCTCTGCTTAGATGCGTCTGATGGCGTGTAACTCACACGTTCGTTGGGAACCCCAAGAGGAAGGTATGATGCGCACAGTAGCAAGTTTTCCCTCAGGAAGAAACCAAGGTTTAATCGAACCAGGAGGAGCCAAGAAGCACGTTGAAGGTTGATGGTGGCGAAATGTGATGCGGCGCAACAACAGGATTCCAGCGCCAACGTGGAATCTGCACAACAAAACCAAAGTACTTTGCCCCAACGAAACAGTGAGGTTGTCAATCTCACCGGCTTGTTGTAACAAAGGATTAAACGTATCGAGTGGAAGATGATTGTTTGCAAGAAAACAGTAAAACAAATTGCAGTAGATTGTATGCTATGTAAAGAATAGGACCGGGGTCCATAGTTCACTAGAGGTGTCTCTCCCATAAGATAAAAGCATGTTGGGTGAACAAATTACAGTCGGGCAATTGACAAATAGAGAAGGGCATAACAATGCATATACATGATATGATAAATATAGTGAGATTTAATCCGGGCATTACGACAAAGTACATAGACCGCCATCCAACTGCATCTATGCCTAAAAAGTCCACCTTCAGGTTATCATCCGAACCTCATTCAGTATTAAGTTGCTAGGCAACAGACAATTGCATTAAGTATGGTGAGTAATGTAATCGACAACTACATCCTTAGACATAGAATCAATGTTTTATCCCTAGTGGCAACAGCACATCACAACCTTAGAACTTTCTGTCACTGTCCCAGGTGTCAATGAAGGCATGAACCCACTATCGAGCATAAATACTCCCTCTTGGAGTTAAGAGTACAAACTTGGCCAGAGCCTCTACTAATAACGGAGAGCATGCAAGATCATAAACAACACATAAACAATAGATTGATAATCACCATAACATAGTATTCTCTATCCATCGTATCCCGACAAACACAACATATAGTATTACAGATAGATGATCTTGATCATGTTAGGCAGCTCACAAGATCCAACAATGAAGCACAATTAGGAGAAGACGACCATCTAGCTACTGCTATGGACCCATGGTCCAGGGGTGAACTACTCACTCATCACTCCGGAGGCGATCATGGCGATGAAGAGTCCTCCGGGAGATGAATCCCCTCTCCGGCAGGGTCTCCTGAATCCCCGAGATGGGATTCGCGGCGGCGGCGTCTCTGGAAGGTTTTACGTATCGTGGCTCTCGTGGGGCGCGACGGAGGCTTTAAGTAGGCGGAAGGGTAGGTCAGGGCTGACGAGGGGCCCACACCATAGGCGGCGCGGGCCCCCTCCGCCGCGCGGCCCTATGGTGGCGGCGCCTCGTCGCCCCACTTCGATATCTCTTCGGTCTTCTGGAAGCTCCGTGCAAAAATAGGACCCTGGGCGTTGATTTCGTCCAATTCCGAGAATATTTCCTTACTAGGATTTCTGAAACCAAAAACAGCAGAAAACAGCAACTGGCTCTTCGGCATCTTGTTAATAGGTTAGTTCCAGAAAATGCATAAATATGACATATAATGTGCATAAAACATGTAGGTATCATCAATAAAGTAGCATGGAACATAAGAAATTATCGATACGTTGGAGACGTATCAGCATCCCCAAGCTTAGTTCTGCTCGTCCCGAGCAGGTAAAACGATAACAAAGATAATTTCTGAAGTGACATGCCATCATAAACTTGATCATACTATTTGTAAACATATGTAATGAATGCAGCGATCAAAACAAAAGTAATGACATGAGTAAACAACTGAATCATAAAGCAAAGACTTTTCATGAATAGTACTTCAAGACAAGCATCAATAAGTCTTGCATAAGAGTTAACTCATAAAGCAATAAATCAAAATAAAGGTATTGAAGCAACACAAAGGAAGATTAAGTTTCAGCGGTTGCTTTCAACTTATAACATGTATATCTCATGGATATTGTCAACATAAAGTAGTATAATAAGTGCAATATGCAAGTATGTAGGAATCAATGCACAGTTCACACAAGTGTTTGCTTCTTGAGGTGGAGGGAGATAGGTAAACTGACTCAACAATAAAAGTAAAAGAATGGTCCTTCAAAGAGGAAAGCATCGATTGCTGTATTTGTGCTAGAGCTTTTATTTTGAAAACATGAAACAATTTTGTCAACGGTAGTAATAGAGCATATGAGTTATGTAAATTATATCTTACAAGTTGCAAGCCTCATGCATAGTATACTAATAGTGCCCACACCTCGTCCTACTTAGCTTGGACTACCGGATCTTTGCATGCCATGTTTCAACCAAGTGTAACAAAGGGGTACCTCCATGCCGCCTGTACAAAGGTCTAAGGAGAATGCTCGCATTTTGGATTTCTCGCTTTTGATTATTCTCAACTTAGACATCCATACCGGGACAACATGGACAACAGATAATGGACTCCTCTTAAATGCATAAGCATGTAGCAATGATTATTATTCTCATATGAGATTGAGGATATATGTCCAAAACTGAAACTTCAACCATGATTCATGGCTTTAGTTAGCGGCCCAATGTTCTTCTCTAACAATTTTGCATGCTCCAACCACTAAGGTGATAGATCCTTCAGACAAGACGGACATGCATAGCAACTCACATGATATTCAACAATAGTTGATGGCGTTCCCCAGAAGCATGGTTATCGCACAACAAGCAACTTAATAAAATATAAAGTGCATAAGTACATATTCAATACTACGATAGTTTTTAAGGCTATTTTGTCCCATGAGCTATATATTGCAAAGGTGAATGATGGAATTTTAAAGGTAGCACTCAAGCAATTTACTTTGGAATGGCGGAGAAATACCATGTAGTAGGTAGGTATGGTGGACACAAATGGCATAGTGGTTGGCTCAAAGATTTTGGATGCATGAGAAGTATTCCCTCTCGATACAAGGTTTAGGCTAGCAAGGTTATTTGAAGCAAACTCAAGGATAAACCGGTGCAGCAAAACTCACATAAAAGACATATTGTAAACATTATAAGACTCTACACCGTCTTCCTTGTTGTTCAAAACTCAATACTAGATATTATCTAGACCTTAGAGAGACCAAATATGCAAATCAAATTTTAGCAAGCTCTATGTATTTCTTCATTAATGGGTGCAAAGGATATGATGCAAGAGCTTACACATGAGCACAACAATTGCCAAGTATCACATTATCCAAGACATTTTAGAATTACTACATGTAGCATTTTCCAATTCCAATCATATAACAATTTAACGAAGAAGAAACTTCGCCTTGAACATTATGAGTAAAGCCTAAGGACATATTTGTCCATATGCAACAGCGGAGCGTGTCTCTCTCCCACAAAGTGAATGCTAGGATCCATCTTATTCAAACAAAAACAAAAACGAAAACAAACCGACGCTCCAAGTAAAGAACACAAGATGTGATTGAATAAAAATATAGTTTCAGGGGAGGAACCTGATGATGTTGTCGATGAAGAAGGGGATGCCTTGGGCATCCCCAAGCTTAGACGCTTGAGTCTTCTTAAAATATGCAGGGGTGAACCATGGGGGCATCCCCAAGCTTAGAGCTTTCACTCCTCTTGATCATAGTATATCATTCTCCTCTCTTGACCCTTGAAAACTTCCTTCACACCAAACTTCAAGCAAACTCATTAGAGGGTTAGTGCACAATTAATAATTCACACATTCAGAGGTGACACAAACATTCTTTTCACTTCTGGACATTGCATAAAGCTACTGGACATTAATGGATCAAAGAAATGAATCCAACATAGCAAAAGAGGCAATGCGAAATAAAAGGCAGAATCTGTCAAAAACAGAACAGTCCGTAAAGACGAATTTAAAGATGGCACCAGACTTGCTCAAATGGAAAAACTCAAAACTAATGAAAGTTGCGTACATATCTGAGGATCACGCTTGTAAATTGGCAGATTTTTTAGAATTTTCTACAGAGGCCTGTGCCCAGATTCGTGACAGACAGCAATGCTGTTTCTGCGCAGCGATCCCAAATATAACATCAACTTTGACATAGAAATTTTACTTGGCACAAAAACATGATAAGGAGAGGTTGCTACAGTAGTAAACAACTTCCAAGACTCAACAAAACAAAAATTGCTGTAGTAAAAACATGGGTTGTCTCCCATAAGCGCTTTTCTTTAACGCCTTTCAGCTAGGCGCAGAAAGTGCAAATCAAGTATTTTCAAACGAAGAAGCATCACCATCATAACCAGGGGTATTGGGAGTTTTCTCAACCAAGCATAGTATATTGGATACATAAGTTTTAGCGTCTCCCTTTTCATTAGTCTTGGGCTTGCTACTCTCATCGAACAAATTTTCAGGAACAAGCCAAGCATAGTTATTTTCTAATGCATCATTCATAGCTAGGAGTTTACATGGTATTGGTGCTTTGATTTCCCCACCATCATTAATGTTATTAGTGTACCTTATTCTATCCATGTCCATTTTTTCAAGTATTTGTTTAAAATTAGGAAAGAAACCAAGCCTCTTATGCTTAATAAAAACTTTTCTAGCTTCTTTAACTATATCCTCAAATTCTCTAACAAGGACTTTTAAAACAAAATTTCTCTTTTCCCCCATCTCCATATCCGAAAGTGTAAGAAACATATGTTGTATTATGGGATTGAGATTAACAAATCTAGTTTCTAACATGTGTATCAAACAGGCAGAAGCACTTTCATAAGTAGGAGCAGTTTTTAATAATGGTATATCTTCAAAATCTTCATCCATACTAACATGGGTGAAAAATTCTTCTATATTATCTCTTCCAATGATACACCCTCGTCCTACCGGTATCTCTTCCAAAGTAAACTTAGGATTAAGCATGATGAAATAAGCAAAAAGTAAACTAGGCAAAGACAAGTAACTAATTTTTTTGTGTTTTAGATATAGAGAGCAAGACAATAAATAAAGTAAAACTAGCAACTAATTTTTTTGTGTTTTGTTTAGGTGCAGCAAACAAAGTAGTAAATAAAATAAAGCAAGACAAAAACAAAGTAAAGAGATTGAGAAGTGGAGACTCCCCTTGCAGCGTGTCTTGATCTCCCCGGCAACGGCGCCAGAAAAAGAGCTTGATGGCGTGTAACTCACACGTTCGTTGGGAACCTCAAGAGGAAGGTATGATGCGCACAGTAGCAAGTTTTCCCTCAGAAAGAAACCAAGGTTTAATCGAACCAGGAGGAGCCAAGAAGCACGTTGAAGGTTGATGGTGGCGAAATGTGATGCGGCGCAACAACAGGGATTCCCAACGTGGAATCCACAACACAACCAAAGTACTTTGCCCCAACGAAACAGTGAGGTTGTCAATCTCAACGGCTTGCGTAACAAAGGATTAACCGTATTGTGTGGAAGATGATTGTTTGCAAGAAAACAGTAAAACAAGTATTGCAGGAGATTGTATGCTATGTAAAGAATAGGACCGGGTCCACAGTTCACTAGAGGTGTCTCTCCCATAAGATAAAAGCATGTTGGGTGAACAAATTACAGTCGGGCAATTGACAAATAGAGAAGGGCATAACAATGCATATAGATGATATGATAAATATAGTGAGATTTAATCCGGGCATTACGACAAAGTACATAGACCGCCATCCAACTGCATATATGCCTAAAAAGTCCACCTTCAGGTTATCATCCGAACCCCATTCAGTATTAAGTTGCTAAGCAACAGACAATTGCATTAAGTATGGTGCGTAATGTAATCAACAAATACATCCTTAGACATAGAATCAATGTTTTATCCCTAGTGGCAACAACACATCACAACCTTAGAACTTTCTGTCACTGTCCCAGGTGTCAATGAAGGCATGAACCCACTATCGAGCATAAATACTCCCTCTTGGAGTTAAGAGTACAAACTTGGCCAGAGCCTCTACTAATAACGGAGAGCATGCAAGATCATAAACAACACATAAACAATAGATTGATAATCACCATAACATAGTATTCTCTATCCATCGGATCCCGACAAACACAACATATAGTATTACAGATAGATGATCTTGATCATGTTAGGCAGCTCACAAGATCCAACAATGAAGCACAATTAGGAGAAGACGACCATCTAGCTACTGCTATGGACCCATGGTCCAGGGGTGAACTACTCACTCATCACTCCGGAGGCGATCATGGCGATGAAGAGTCCTCCGGGAGATGAATCCCCTCTCCGGCAGGGTGCCGGAGGCGATCTCCGAATCCCCCGATATGGGATTCGCGCGGCGGCGTCTCTGGAAGGTTTTCCGTATCGTGGCTCTCGCCGGGGTTTTCGCGACGAGGCTTTAAGTAGGCGGAAGGGTAGGTCGGGGGCGACGAGGGGCCCACACCATAGGGCGGCGCGGGCCCCCTGCCGCGCGCCCGATACGTCTCCAACGTATCGATAATTTCTTATGTTCCATGCTACTTTATTGATGATACCTACATGTTTTATGCACATTATATGTCGTATTTACGCATTTTCTGGAACTAACCTATTAACAAGATGCCGAAGTGCCAGTTCCTGTTTTCTGTTTGGTTTCAGAAATCCTAGTAACGAAATATTCTCGGAATTGGACGAAATCAACGCCCGGTTCCTATTTTGCCCGGAAGCATCCAGAACACCCGAGAGCCGCCAGAGGGGGGCCACACAGGCCCCAGATGATAGGCCGGCGCGGCCCACCCCCGGCCGCGCGGCCCTATGGTATCGTCGCCCCTTCGACCTTCTGACGCCGCCTCTTCGCCTATATAAAGCCCCTGCATCGAAAACCCTTACAGAGGAAGCCACGGTACGCGAAACCTTCCAGAGCCGCCGCCATCGCGAAGCCAAGATCTGGGGACAGAGTCTCTGTTCCGGCACCCGCCGGACGGGGAAGTGCCCCCGAAGGCTTCTCCATCGACACCGCTGCCATCTCCACCGCCATCTTCATCACCGCTGCTGCTCCCATGAGGAGGGAGTAGTTCTCCATCGAGGCTCGGGGCTGTACCGGTAGCTATGTGGTTCATCTCTCTCCTATGTACTTCAATACAATAATCTCATGAGCTGCCTTACATGATTGAGATTCATATGATGATGCTTGTAATCTAGATGTCATTGTGCTAGTCAAGTGAGTTTTACTTATGTGATCTCCGGAGACTCCTTGTCCCACGTGTGTAAAGGTGACAGTGTGTGCACCGTGTGGGTCTCTTAGGCTATATTTCACAGAATACTTATTCACTGTTATGAATGGCATAGTGAAGTGCTTATTTATATCTCTTTATGATTGCAATGTGTTTTGTATCACAATTTATCTATGTGCTACTCTAGTGATGTTATTAAAGTAGTTTTATTCCTCTTGCACGATGTAATGGTGACAGTGTGTGCATCCGTGTTAGTACTTGGTTTATGCTATGATCATGATCTCTTGTAGATTGCGAAGTTAACTATTGCTATGATAGTATTGATGTGTATTATTCCTCCTACATAAGCATGAAGGTGACAGTGTGCATGCTATGTTAGTACTTGGTTTAGTCGTATCGATCTTTCATGCACTCTAATGTTATTTAAATATGAACATTGAATTGTGGAGCTTGTTAACTCCGGCATTGAGGGTTCGTGTAATCCTACGCAATGTGTTCATCATCCAACAAGAGAGTGTAGAGTATGCATTTATCTATTCTGTTATGTGATCAAAGTTGAGAGTGTCCACTAGTGAAAGTCTATTCCCTAGGCCTTGTTCCTAAATACTGCTATCGCTGCTTGTTTACTGTTTTACTGAGTTACTACTGTTGCGTTACTACTTCTTGTTTACTTCCGCAATATTACTACCATCAACTGCACGCCAGCAAGCACTTTTCTGGCGCCGTACTACTGCTCATATTCATTCATACCACTTGTATTTCACTATCTCTTCGCCGAACTAGTACACCTATTAGGTGTGTTGGGGACACAAGAGACTTCTTGCTTTGTGGTTGCAGGGTTGCATGAGAGGGATATCTTTGACCTCTTCCTCCCTGAGTTCGATAAACCTTGGGTAATCCACTTAAGGGAAACTTGCTGCTGTTCTACAAACCTCTGCTCTTGGAGGCCCAACACTGTCTACAAGAATAGAAGCACCCGTAGACATCAAGCACTTTTCTGGCGCCGTTGCCGGGGAGGAAAGGTAAAAGGCACTCATACTCCGGTTCCAGGTAACAGTACTTTTCTGGCGCCATTGTGTGTGTGCTCGAAGCTATTTCCTTTAGACTCTGCAATTGCGACATTTGGTTTCTTGTTTACACTAGTTAGGCATAATGGACAACAATGACCTTTTTATTCTATTTCCTGATTTAAGACATGGATGGTTTGATGCGAAAATTAAAAAACCCATGGAACATATTAATATGAATGCTTTGAACACTATTGTTGTTAATGCTATGGAAAATTCTAAGCTTGGGGAAGCTGGCTTTGATGAGCATGATATTTTTAGTCCCCCAAGCATTGAGGAGAAAATTTACTTTGATGATACTTTGCCTCCCATTTATGATGATTATAATGATAGTAGTCTTTTGTTACCACCTGTTATGGAGGATAAATTTGATTATGATTACAATATACCTCCTATATTTGATAGCTACTTTGTTGAATTTGCTCCCACTACAATTAATAAGAATGACTATGCTTATGTTGGGAGTAGTAATTATTTTATGCATGAGACTCATGATAAGAATGCTTTAAGTGATAGTTATATTGTTGAGTTTGCTCATGATGCTACTGAAAGTTATTATGAGAGAGGAAAATATGGTTGTAAAAATTTTCATGTTACTAAAACACCTCTCTATGTGCTGAAATTTTTGAAGCTACACTTGTTTTATCTTCCTATGCTTGTTACTTTGCTCTTCATGAACTTGTTTATTTACAAGATTCCTATGCATAGGAAGCATGTTAGACTTAAATTTGTTTTGAATTTGCCTCTTGATGCTCTCTTTTGCTTCAAATACTATTTCTTGCGAGTGCATCATTAAAACTGCTGAGCCCATCTTAATGGCTATAAAGAAAGAACTTCTTGGGAGATAACCCATGTGTTTATTTTACTACAGCAATTTTTGTTTTGTTGAGTCTTGAAAGTTGTTTACTACTGTAGCAACCTCTCCTTATCATGTTTTTGTGCCAAGTAAAGTTTCTATGTCAAAGTTGATGTTATATTTGGGATCGCTGCGCAGAAACAGCATTGCTGTCTGTCACGAATTCTGGCACAAGTCTCTGTAGAAAATTCGAAAAAATCTGCCAATTTACGAGCGTGATCCTCAGATATGTACGCAACTTTAATTAGTTTTGAGTTTTTCCATTTGAGCAAGTCTGGTGCCATCTTTAAATTCGTCTTTACGGACTGTTCTGTTTTTGACAGATTCTGCCTTTTATTTCGCATTGCCTCTTTTGCTATGTTGGATGAATTTCTTTGATCCATTAATGTCCAGTAGCTTTATGCAATGTCCAGAAGTGAAAAGAATGATTGTGTCACCTCTGAATGTGTGAATTATTAATTATGCACTAACCCTCTAATGAGTTTGCTTGAAGTTTAGTGTGAAGGAAGTTTTCAAGGGTCAAGAGAGGAGTATGATATACTATGATCAAGAGGAGTGAAAGCTCTAAGCTTGGGGATGCCCCCGTGGTTCACCCCTGCATATTTTAAGAAGACTCAAGCGTCTAAGCTTGGGGATGCCAAGGCATCCCCTTCTTCATCGACAACTTATCAGGTTTCTTCTAGTGAAACTATATTTTTATTCCGTCACATCCTATGTATTTTACTTGGAGCGTCTGTGTGCTTTTATTTTCGTTTTGTTATTTTCATTCTCTGAATAAGTTCATCCTTGTGTGGGAGAGAGACACGCTCCGCTGGTTCATATGAACACATGTGTTCTTAGCTTTTAATGTTCATGGCGAAGTTTCCTCTTCGTTAAATTGTTATATGGTTGGAATTGGAAAATGCTACATGTAGTAATTGGTAAAATGTCTTGAATAATTTGATACTTGGCAATTGTTGTGCTCATGTTTAAGCTCTTGCATCATATACTTTGCACCTATTAATGAAGAAATGCATAGAGCTTGCTAAAATTTGGTTTGCATATTTGGTCTCTCTAAGGTCTAGATAATTTCTAGTATTGAGTTTTGAACAACAAGGAGGACGGTGTAGAGTTTTATAATGTTTACAATATGTCTTTTATGTGAGTTTTGCTGCACCGGTTCATCCTTGAGTTTGCTTCAAATAACCTTGCTAGCCTAAACCTTGTATCGAGAGGGAATACTTCTCATGCATCCAAAATCCTTGAGCCAACCACTATGCCATTTGTGTCCACCATACCTACCTACTACATGGTATTTCTCCGCCATTCCAAAGTAAATTGCTTGAGTGCTACCTTTAAATAATTCAAAATTTATCACCTCTTATTTGTGTCAATGTTTTATAGCTCATGAGGAAGTATGTGGTGTTTTATCTTTCGATCTTGTCATTTACTTTTGACAGACTTTCACAATGGACTAGTGGCTTCATCCGCTTATCCAATAATTTTGCAAAAAGAGCTGGCAATGGGTTCCCAGCCTCAATTAATTAACTTGCATTAATAATTCTCTTCACATGTTTTGCTCTGATCTATCAGTAAGCAACTTAAATTTGCAAATAGACACTCCTCCATGGTATGTGAATGTTGGAAGGCACCCGAGGATTCGGTTAGCCATGGCTTGTGTAAGCAAAAGGTTGGGAGGAGTTGTTGACGTCAGAAACCCACCGGCGGGCAGTGACTGGTCAACACCGTAGAGCCGGGAACAACTAGGGCTGCGGCTGGCCCCAGTCCCTCAGAGCGACGGCCCGCAAAGCCTCCTGGTCGCGCGCCGATGCAAATTGCAAGGGCGTGCCACCTGACCTATACCTGGTCAGGAAGGTGTGGATGATGCCTCGCTTAGTTTCCTGCAGGGCACACACGTACACGTTAAATACGAGCCTCGATCGGCTCTCAGGTTGTCCTGTGAATCGGCTCATGGAGCCGATCCACCCATGATTCGTCCAAGGTGGCCGAATATATGGTGGTCCTGCTTGATCATGATACAAGCATATGAGATCCACGACGATCTGGGTTTTCACCGCATAATCGGATCATCCTACTCACGATTGGGCCTCGCGCTCACACACGGTGATCGTAAGCCAGCCCTAGACAAGGCCTAAAAACCAACGCTAGGTTGATCCTCGGAACGTCCTGTCTAGGGGCAGCAAATTACACCCTGCATGCCGCTGGATCCTCCAACCCTTTGTAAGGCCTAACTATTGCAGATATTAAACTAATCCTTGATGAAATCAAGGAGCGATCGTAACGGATCAGATCTACTAAATAACGATCAAGCGGGGTGCCGCCCCTGCACCCATGATGAGGTACAGGGACGGCTAGATGCGCAAGGGTTGCACTACGACAGCATATGATACTAGGAACAATGCTAACCCTAACACATCTATGATAACTACGTTGCTCGCCATCAAAAAGGCTTCAGTACGAGCAACGCATGAACAACTAGGCAGGCTCGTGCTGCCTAGATCGCGAGATGCGATCTAGGCAGCATGGTGCTTACCGGAGGAACCCTCGAGACGAAGGAGTTGGCGATGCGCCGAGATTGGTTTGTGTTGAACGTTGGTTGTTGTTTATTCCATAAACCCTAGGTACATATTTATAGTCCAGGGGACTTTCTAATGTGGGCGTGCACTAAACCGTGCACGAGGCAAACTCTAATCTCTACGTAACCTACTATATAAAGATACACGGGCTAACTAGCCCAAACTTGATAAACAAGGCCGATTCACACATCTCTCTACGCATATATCTTCAAGTCCATCTTGATCGCGGCCCACCTCTGACTTGGTCAAATTCTGGTGATAACACATGCCCCCCTGGTTTTGGAAATGACATTTCCAAAATCATTATGCTTTTCTCTCGTAGGGTCATGTCGTGGCAGAGCAGAACCGTCGCAGAGTTCTTCATCATGATAACTTGCCTCCTCAACTTCTCTGCACGATTTGACAGTTTCGGCACCACTTCCTCGGAAACTGCTGTGGCATTGAATTTCTATCATGCCCTCTTTTATTTAACCGCCCCAAACAGTTCTCCTCTGCATCTCCTTCGCATTAGCACCCAAAAACCCTCCTGCGCCACCATGTCCTCTTCCTCCTCTGCCTCATCGGATCTTTCCACCCAGTCCTCTTCGTCTCGCGAGCCGACGCCGGAGCACAACCCGGCGGAGGTCCATGCGGCCAACATCCGCCGTGCCATTGCGGCCGGGGAGGAGTCAGATCATGACTTCTCCATCTGGTCAGAGGACGACAAGTCCCTGACTGATGGGGAGAGCGATCTCCGCTTCCTCGCCGACAAGGAAGCGGTGGAAGAAAGCGAGGATGATCGCTTCCCCTGGGATGGGGCCACCTCCGAGGAGGTGAAGGAGGACGAAGAGGAGGATGACGACGACGACAGCTCCCCCGACGAGCCGCCGGCCAAGCGCCATTGCCCCTGGCCGGGGAACCTGAGTGACTTCGACAGCGACGACGACGACGACGACGAGGAAGACGAGGACAATGAAGGTCCCGCCGGCGGCCGCTGGAGCAGCGATGACGAGCCGGCCGGGAGCAGCGCCGACAGCGGCGATGACGGCGATGACGAGGGCAGCAACGGCCCGTAGATAGGGCCCCTAGCATAGGATCCGTAGAAGTAGGCGGGGTAATGTATCCCCTTTTGAGGGCAATCAGCTCTACTATGTAAGAAATCTCGCCTATTAATGAAGAACTTTCCCCCAATTTGATTTGCCGATTTCTTCTGAGCTCAATTGAGCCGATCCCTTCTTCCACTGACCTTGCCGATTCGTTCCCTTTGCCAATGCATGATGAGCCGATAGCACCGCATCGGTCCTTCAAAATTCGCCCTTCCCTTCTTCAACTGATGATTTTCTAAATTTGGCAGAAAAAGCAGGATCTTCAGGAAAACCTTTGAACTTTCCCAACCAAACCCAATGATGCTCTTCAATATTCATCATTTGTGAAGAGGGTTGCAATGAAGGACCAGCCGATGGTATCCCAATCGGCTTTTAAACAGAGTAAAACAGAGCGTCCACCAGGCCTGCTGCCCCCCGAGCCTCACTCGAGGCGAGACTGTCAAAGAGAATGTGCCAAAGCCGATCCCCTTTCTTCCTCAGACAGCCGGAATTTGGTTCAGGAACCCAGATCGGCTCGAAGCAACGGAAGGCACCATCGCTGGCCTGAATTTAGTGAAGACTCGATAATCATCGCATAATTCCACTATCGGCTCGCTATCCTTAAGTCGATGTCTGCTGCATCGGCTGCGCTCAAAATTTTTTGAATTTTTTAGGCCGATTTGTGTGTCGGCCCCCATATTTGATAGTATTATCTCATATCCTCGTGTTTTATCCATCTAGGTGCCCCCCGAGCCGATTCTGTCAAGAGAATTGATGGTATCGGCTCTTCAGGTAGTCCTTGTTGGGTCAAACGTTGATCCCAGGCAGAATGGATGGTGAGGATAATTTTGGCCGATCGCTGGAATCGGCCTCCACGTTGCTTGCTTGGTGAAGGTTTTGTAATATCCCTTCAACAGTTTCGGAGGGCCGATCGCAAGGATCAGCCTCGCCACGTTGCTTATTGACGTAGTCTTGCTACTCGTCCATGTCGGTGGACAAAACCAGCCCAATCTCCGATTTTATCACGTTGGTGCGCTTGCTGTTGTCCACCTTAGGTGCATCGTGTGATCGTGGAGCTCTACACTTCGCCGGACGAACGAGCACCATGTTTGTGCCAGCCGATGTTTCATCATCGGCTTTCCTTTGCTTGGGGCGCCACTCTTTTCTTTGCGGCAGTCCCTCCTCATCCAGGGTCCTCTGGACTTTCGCAGCCAAATCAGGTCGTGCCTTCCTCAGCGTATGCAAGTATAACCTTTCGGCTTCCTCCAGACCGCGCAATCGCTGAACCCTGCGCTTTTGTGAATGGCTGAGACCATCAGGGCACCACCTTGGACGGTGGTACCTGTCTTCTTCGTCTTCCCCCTCGTCTTCCGAATCCTCGAGATCTTCCAACAGAGGGGTCTCAGCACGTCTGTTTTGTGGTGGGAGAGGCCCTAGGCGCTCGAATACAGACACGTTGGCTGCCTCCTTCTTTTTCTGGTTGCATTCTGGGCAGTTGCCGATTGTTGGTAATCGGCTCATTCCTGAATCCCAGCAGTGTCTGAAGAAAGGGCAGTCCCAATGCCTGTCCGTATTGTCCTGCTCCCTGGCGTGGCGCTCCTGCCGCTCCTCATCGTGATTATGCCGACGATGTCTTCTGTCGTTTCTAGCCATACGGCCTCTTTCATCATCGTCGCCGTGTCGCCGGCGTTGATCATACCGACTCACGTACTTATTGAGGAGGTGATCAGAGAGGGGTCGTTGATATCTTATGTTCTTAACTTCCCCCTCCGTAGCGCTTGCCATCTTGACGGAGCCGATCGCATGGAGCGGCCCCCTCAGTGTCCTTGCTCTGAGAGCAGCTGTCCTCATCCCCGTCCTTCTCAGAGCGGTGTCCAAGCTCTACCATGCTGATGTTGGCTGAGAAATCAGGCTGGCACCCTCTGAGGTGGGCAAACTCCACCATGTTGACGGCGGGGAAGGGGTGTGTGTCGACCTTCATGGCGTACTGGTTAAAAATTAGTCGCCCATTTTCTATTGCCATCTGGATCTGCTGACGCCACACCCTGCAGTCGTTGGTGGTATGGGTGAACGTGTTATGCCACTTGCAGTATGGCTTTCCGTTCAGCTCTTGCACCGTGGGAACTTTGTGGCCTTCGGGAATCTTTATATGCTTCTCCGCGAGTAAGAGATCGAAAATTTGCTCGGTTTTCGTCACGTCGAAGTCGAATCCTCTTGGAGGTCCTGGTGGCTTCACCCATTTGCAGGTTACTGGTCCTGCAGCTCGAGTCCACTCAGCCACCGCGACCTCTTGTTCTCCCGTAGCGACCTCATCTTCGCCTGCGTCGACCATGGTAACCACACGCTTGAACTTGTCCTGGTAGACATCTGGGTGACGCTGTTCATATGCTGACAGCTTCTGTACCATGTGCGCTAGTGACGGGTAGTCCGCTTGGGAGGCCACGTCCTTGATCGATGATGACAGACCCACCACCGCCAACTCGACTGCTTCTTTTTCGCTTACGTGAACCGAATAGCATCGGTTCCTAACGGTCCTGAAGCGCTGGATGTATTCTGACACCGTTTCCCCGCGCTTCTGTCGTACTTGTGCTAGATCGGCAATGCCAGCCTCGGAAGCCTCCGAGTGATATTGCTCATGGAACCGTTCTTCCAGCTGCTTCCAAGTCTGGATTGAGTTCGGTGGCAGCGACGTGTACCAGCCGAAAGCCGATCCTGTGAGGGACTGTGAGAAGTACCTCACGCGCAGCTCGTCTGACGCTGAGATCATGCCCAGCTGTGCCAAATATCGGCTCACATGCTCGATGGAGCTGGAACCATCCGATCCGCTGAACTTTGTGAAGTCCGGGAGCCGATATTTGGGTGGTAGCGGGATCAATTCGTACTCGTTGGGGTACGGCTTGGTATAGCCGATCGCCTTTCTTTTCGGCATCATGCCGAACTGATCTTTCAGGATCGTACAAATTTGATCCGCGGTGATGGCTGCAGGTGCCGAACCCTGAAGATTCGTCGGAGTGGCGTACTTAACCAGCCATGCTTGTTTCTCTGGTTCTGAGCCAACTGCAGGAGCTGGGCTCGGGAGTTTTGTCGGGGTGGCGTATTTAGCTAGCCACGTTTGCTTCTCGGGTCTGCCTCCGACGTTCCTCCTGTTGCCCCAGAAGTCCCTGCTATAGCAACCTGGTTCGAGGGTGCCCAGGTGCTGCAGTCTGGCACGTATGCGCATGCGTACCCGTGCGGGATCTCCTTGGGCGCGTCCTGTAGAAATTGGTAGTCACTGGGGTCACCACCAATCTTGTAGACGACATAGGCCGATGAGTTCGGCGCTTCGGGCGCTGCCAACGCGAACGGCAGCGGTGGACGGGACTGGAGTAGCAACTCCCCTTGGTGAGTCCCTAGGGCTGGTCCTGACGGAGAGTACTGATGGCTCATGATCTCCTGGATCACGCGCAGCGCGACGCGCTCCAACGTATTCACCAGGCTCTCAGAATGGCGGTGCAGCGAATGAGCCACCATGAAGTTTATCTCCTGACGCAGCGACCTGGTGCGTTCCTCTGACGGGGTGGACAGGTCCACTCCATCAAGCGCGCCTTCAGGTGTGAACCCCTTCCATCTGATGCCATGGGAGCGGGTCCTGTGGAAAGAGCCGATTAGGTCGGCTTCGAGGGCAGATTTGACCTCGTCATACTTCTTCTTGAGCTCGCCAGAGAGCTCCTCGTACGTGACCGGAGTTTCTTCTGCCACCTCTGATGTAGATGGCATTGTGTTTGATGTTGAAGATGTGTCCCACCGGGCGTGCCAGAATGTGTTGACGTCAGAAACCCACCGGCGGGCAGTGACGGTCAACACCGTAGAGCCGGGAACAACTAGGGCTGCGGCTGGCCCCAGCCCTCAGAGCGACGGCCCGCAAAGCCTCCTGGTCGCGCGCCGATGCAAATTGCAGTGCACCCGACCTATACCTGGTCGAAGGTGTGGATGATGCCTCGCTTAGTTTCCTGCAGGGCACACACGTACACGTTAAATACGAGCCTCGATCGGCTCTCAGTTGTCCCGTGAATCGGCTCATGGAGCCGATCCACCCATGATTCGTCCAAGGTGGCCGAATATATGGTGGTCCTGCTTGATCATGATACAGCATATGAGATCCACGACGATCTGGGGTTTTCACCGCATAATCGGATCATCCTACTCACGATTGGGCCTCGCGCTCACACACGGTGATCGTAAGCCAGCCCTAGACAAGGCCTAAAAACCAACGCTAGGTTGATCCTCGGAACGTCCTGTCTAGGGGCAGCAAATTACACCCTGCATGCCGCTGGATCCTCCAACCCTTTGTAAGGCCTAACTATTGCAGATATTAAACTAATCCTTGATGAATCAAGGAGCGATCGTAACGGATCAGATCTACTAAATAACGATCAAGCGGGGTGCGCCCCTGCACCCATGATGAGGTACAGGGACGGCTAGATGCGCAAGGGTTGCACTACGACAGCATATGATACTAGGAACAATGCTAACCCTAACACATCTATGATAACTACGTTGCTCGCCATCAAAAAGGCTTCAGTACGAGCAACGCATGAACAACTAGGCAGGCTCGTGCTGCCTAGATCGCGAGATGCGATCTAGGCAGCATGGTGCTTACCGGAGGAACCCTCGAGACGAAGGAGTTGGCGATGCGCCGAGATTGGTTTGTGTTGAACGTTGGTTGTTGTTTATTCCATAAACCCTAGGTACATATTTATAGTCCAGGGGACTTTCTAATGTGGGCGTGCACTAAACCGTGCACGAGGCAAACTCTAATCTCTACGTAACCTACTATATAAAGATACACGGGCTAACTAGCCCAAACTTGATAAACAAGGCCGATTCACACATCTCTCTACGCATATATCTTCAAGTCCATCTTGATCGCGGCCCACCTCTGACTTGGTCAAATTCTGGTGATAACAGGAGTGTCATCCATAAATAAAGAAAAACTAAACTAAAGTACATGTGTAAACAAAAGAGAAGAGGGATGATCTACCTTGCTGGTAGAGATAACGTCCTTCATGGGAGCCGCTCTTGAAAGTCTGGTTGATGAGGTAGTTAGAGTGCCCACTACCATTCGTTGACAATAACAAACACCTCTCAAAACTTTATTTTTATGCTCTATTTATGTTTTCAAAATAAAAGCTCTAGCACAAATATAGCAATCGATGCTTTCCTCTTTGAAGGACCATTCTTTTACTTTTATTGTTGAGTCAGTTCACCTATCTCTCTCCACCTCAAGAAGCAAACACTTGTGAACCGTGCATTGATTCCTACATACTTGCATATTGCACTTGTTATATTACTTTATGTTGACAATATCCATGAGATATACATGTTATAAGTTGAAAGCAACCGCTGAAACTTAATCTTCCTTTGTGTTGCTTCAATACCTTTACTTTGATTTATTGCTTTATGAGTTAACTCTTATGCAAGACTTATTGATGCTTGTCTTGAAGTACTATTCATGAAAAGTCTTTGCTTTATGATTCATTGTTTACTCATGTCATTACCATTGTTTTGATCGCTGCATTCATCTCATATGTTTACAAATAGTATGATCAAGATTATGATGGCATGTCACTTCAGAAATTATCTTTGTTATCGTTTTACCTGCTCGGGACGAGCAGAACTAAGCTTGGGGATGCTGATACGTCTCCAACGTATCGATAATTTCTTATGTTCCATGCTACTTTATTGATGATACCTACATGTTTTATGCACATTATATGTCGTATTTACGCATTTTCTGGAACTAACCTATTAACAAGATGCCGAAGTGCCAGTTCCTGTTTTCTGCTGTTTTTGGTTTCAGAAATCCTAGTAACGAAATATTCTCGGAATTGGACGAAATCAACGCCCATGTTCCTATTTTGCCCGGAAGCATCCGAACACCCGAGAGTCGCCGGTGGGGGCCACACAGCCCAGATGATAGGCCTGCGCCCACCCCCGGCCGCGCGGCCCTATGGTGTCGTCGCCCCTTCGACCTTCCGACGCCGCCTCTTCGCCTATATAAAGCCCCTGCATCGAAAACCCTTACAGAGGAAGCCACGGTACGCGAAACCTTCCAGAGCCGCCGCCATCGCGAAGCCAAGATCTGGGGGACAGGAGTCTCCGTTCCGGCACCGCCGGACGGGGAAGTGCCCCGGAAGGCTTCTCCATCGACACCGCTGCCATCTCCACCGCCATCTTCATCACCGCTGCTGCTCCCATGAGGAGGGAGTAGTTCTCCATCGAGGCTCGGGGCTGTACCGGTAGCTATGTGGTTCATCTCTCTCCTATGTACTTCAATACAATAATCTCATGAGCTGCCTTACATGATTGAGATTCATATGATGATGCTTGTAATCTAGATGTCATTGTGCTAGTCAAGTGAGTTTTACTTATGTGATCTCCGGAGACTCCTTGTCCCACGTGTGTAAAGGTGACAGTGTGTGCACCGTGTGGGTCTCTTAGGCTATATTTCACAGAATACTTATTCACTGTTATGAATGGCATAGTGAAGTGCTTATTTATATCTCTTTATGATTGCAATGTGTTTTGTATCACAATTTATCTATGTGCTACTCTAGTGATGTTATTAAAGTAGTTTTATTCCTCCTGCACGATGTAATGGTGACAGTGTGTGCATCCGTGTTAGTACTTGGTTTATGCTATGATCATGATCTCTTGTAGATTGCGAAGTTAACTATTGCTATGATAGTATTGATGTGTATTATTCCTCCTACATAAGCATGAAGGTGACAGTGTGCATGCTATGTTAGTACTTGGTTTAGTCGTATCGATCTTTCATGCACTCTAAGGTTATTTAAATATGAACATTGAATTGTGGAGCTTGTTACCTCCGGCATTGAGGGTTCGTGTAATCCTACGCAATGTGTTCATCATCCAACAAGAGAGTGTAGAGTATGCATTTATCTATTCTGTTATGTGATCAAAGTTGAGAGTGTCCACTAGTGAAAGTCTATTCCCTAGGCCTTGTTCCTAAACATCGCTATCGCTGCTTGTTTACTGTTTTACCGAGTTACTACTGCTGCATTACTACTTCTTGTTTTTCCCAATATTACTACCATCAACTCCACGCCAGCAAGCTATTTTCTGGCGCCGTACTACTGCTCATATTCATTCATACCACTTGTATTTCACTATCTCTTCGCCGAACTAGTACACCTATTAGGTGTGTTGGGGACACAAGAGACTTCTTGCTTTGTGGTTGCAGGGTTGCATGAGAGGGATATCTTTGACCTCTTCCTCCCCGAGTTCGATAAACCTTGGGTAATCCACTTAAGGGAAACTTGTTGCTGTTCTACAAACCTCTGCTCTTGGAGGCCCAACACTGTCTACAAGAATAGAAGCACCCGTAGACATCAGGCCCTATGGTGGCGGCGCCTCGTCGCCCCACTTCGTTATCTCTTCGGTCTTGTGGAAGCTCCGTGCAAAAATAGGACCCTGGGCGTTGATTTCGTCCAATTCCGAGAATATTTCCTTACTAGGATTTCTGAAACCAAAAACAGCAAAAACAGCAACTGGCTCTTCGGCATCTTGTTAATAGGTTAGTTCCAGAAATGCATAAATATGACATATAATGTGCATAAAACATGTAGGTATCATCAATAAAGTAGCATGGAACATAAGAAATTATTGATACGTTGGAGACGTATCAGCGTCCAATATCGATGTTTCTGAATCGGACAACATGCTGGTGGCAGGAATCTATGACTATGAGAAATTCTTGGTCGGTGGTGCTGGTCCCGACGAAGACAATGTTCATGGACGCCGCCTTCCCTGCTGGGGGCGTCGTCGATGTACTATCCCTCCCTCGTCCACCTACTTCCCCAGGTGAAAACCTAATCTTGATTTGGGCTGCGCTGATGATGTGGCATCTCTCCCCTTGCTGAAGGCGTAGTCTTGGGGATCTTCAGGTGGTTGTGGGCGTATGTTGTGTGTTTGGAGGTATGCCGATGCTCAGTGGGAGGTGGTGCAAGCGGCTTCTCTGGCCTTCCCATCAGCTTCGTCTCCGACGTGTTCGATCTCCTATCTATTGTTGTGTTTCTCAGTGCGTGTGGCATGGCGTTGGCTTGCTTGGAACCATCTCCATCGGTCCCCGATGTTATTGTGCATCCAAGCTCACGGGAGTGCCTCCATCGGCCGACGGTACGAATCCCTTCGAACAAGGTGAGGGGTGAAAGAACAAGATGTCGCCTAGAGGGGGATGAATAAGTGTTTAGTTACAGATTTAGCTTGTAAGAATGCGGAATTAAACTAGGGTTTACTTTACAAGCATAAAACCTAAATAAGCTAGGCTTAACTAAGTGCACCAACAACAGCTAAAGCTAAGAAAGATAGGCACAAGATATATAACACAAGTGATAAGAAAAATATAAGTACTTCAAGCTTTATGGATATATATCACAAGAAAAGTAAAGTTGGATATAGAGATAACCGAGGAACTCGGAGACAAAGATGTATTCATGTGTGTAAGGGTACATTGCCCTATGTGTGTGTTTTGCAATTAATTACAATTCCTCTTGACTAACGTTTTCCTTCAGTTTATATGAAGGAATATTCCATAGGTAATTCTTGTGGTCCATGTATTGGATTCGAGTGTTGATGCCACGAAGATAAATATATACCTTGGCTATTGGCATCAAGGTCATCGATTTGAAGAGATAGATATGATATGATCAAGAAGAAGAAATGAAGATGGAGTTCTTATGTGGAACTCAATATTAGCCATGCTCTAATTATGTGATTAGGTATCTTTCCATGGGCATGCATCAAAAGTAAGATCTCATATAGCCCATGAGAGGATGACATCAAGTGGTGATCATCATCAAGGTTGAGTTGGGCAAGTTCAAGATGAGCATCTCGAGTGGATCACATGCTTGAAGCTTGCCGTCCATTTGGTGATAGTGGACATGTGAAGATGTGCTTCAATGAAGCTTTCCCATCATGGTGTATGGGGGAGCATTTGTGAGTCTTCACGAAGCAACAATGATCAAGTGAGGCATTCCGCCTTGAGGGAGCTTCAAGCGTTGTCATCAAGATCAAGCGGGATGCGCAAGGCAAAGGTATGGCCTTGCTAGGTTTTCCTTTTACCAGTCTCAAGGTGGTTGTTGGGAGACCGGATTATAGGATAGATAGTCGCACTATCAAGAGGGGCTTTCGGTTGGGTAACTTGATCACATCACGTTAGGGATCTCAGCCCTTTGCATACTTTGCATCCCCTTACTCTTGTTGATTCTTGGTGTGTTCTCTATGTGACGTTCTTGAGCTTGTTGCTGTCTTTTCAACAAACCCAAGATCATCGAAAACGGAATCCATACGTATCTTTTATTGCATTTTCGAGTTTGGAGGTTTTACCGGTTCTTAGAGCATCTCTAGCAGAGCCCCTATTTCTCGGAACCGAAAAAAGTGAGTTCAGTCTCCCGAAAAACAAACTGCGAGCGGATTTAGCCATGGCGCGGAACAGAAACCGAAAACGTGAACCGAAAACGCTGAAATCAAACGTTGTGGGAAATCGAAACTCGCGGTTGCACTCGATTTCATCCGATCAAGCTGAATTCGTTCATAATTTACAGTAATAGGGGCAAAATACATGCATCTTTGACCTACATTCCATACTAGGGACCTAATTAGACTAGATTTAGTCCCCGGAGTGACTATACTGTCACGGGCGCTTAATATCGCCGGCGGAGGGTTTTGGGTCGCCGGCTCTTCCTAGGCGACGATGAGCGCCGCCGCCTCGGAGGTGCTCCCGCAGGCTAGAGGCGGCCCGTCGTCATCGTCGCCGTGCGGGGGCAGCGGCGGGCTGCACGCGCCGGTAGCAGGGGGCGCCTCCGCTTTTCCTTCTACAGCCGCCTCCTCGCGCGCTTGACGGCGCGCCATTAGCTCCGGCCACTTCCGGCCGGCCCGCTTCCATGCGCCGTCGGAGCGCGACCACCTGGCGCGCTCCGGCTCCGCCGCTGACGCCGAGTTGATCTTCCGCCGCCGATTCGGACACCTCCCCTACCCACGCGTCTTGCACGCCCATTTCGGACGGTGGGGTGGTGGCGAAGCGGCGAGCGGCGTCGTAGGCCGAATCGCCGCCGAGCAGAGGCGCGCGGCGGAGAGGAGCAGCGAAGGGGACTAGGTTTACGAACCGAACTTCCCTCTGTGGTCCCTTTTAATACGGGGCGTCCGCTCGATTTCTCGGGCCCCTGAACTTCGTTTACGGGCCGGCCCATGTTTTCGAGCTCTGTTCTGTGCGCGATTCAGCCCGAACCCGTAAATCCGCCGAAAAAGTTCAGTTCCGGCGGGATTTACGGGCTCTGTTAGAGATGCTCTTAGGTTGGAGAGATATCACTTCTAAAATTGTGTAAAAATATCTTTTCGCGATTCCAAACATTTCCACTTTTGTTAGGGTTTTATTTGTCATTATATTTCCATAAAAATTGGTTTCATCCCAAGCCAAGGAGGTCACCCTCCAAGAGGAAGAAGCTCAAGGTCTCTCACTCGAACAAATCGTGATAGGGAGCCCAATACTATGCAAGGATGCAAAGTAAGAAAACCAATGCTGTTAAATCCTTCACACTCAAATCCCACCAAAGCAACAAGTAGTAGGGAGAAATTAGAAAGTAACAATTAAGGATAAAATCAACAAATGACTTCAACATCTAGATCACAAGAGTTCCCTTCACCTAGAGGAGGAATTAATTGCTAGAGATTGTTTATCTAGATCTCTTCTTACAAATTCCTCAGGAAGATGCAAGAATAATAGGGGGTGGGAGAGGAAGCAATCTTTTGAGCTTTAACAATTAAGTATGAGAGAGAGAGCCAAAAGAATGGTTGAACTAACCTCTCAAGAAGGAAGAAATGACAAGGGGTAACCTTATCAATGCCCATTGATGATGGACTTGGGTTTTCAGGAAAGGAGAGCGTTGGTGATTTCAAAGAACGGCAACCAAACCAATACAAGAGATAAGGACAAAGTCAGGAGTAGCTATTATGAAACTAGGGTTACACAGGTGTTGCACCTTGTGAATCTAAATCCCCTCCTGGTGGCTCCTCCTAGCCCTTATATAGTGGGCTAGATCTCATAGTCCACTGATATCCCACAAGTATAGGGGATCGTTTGTAGCCTTTTCGATAAGTAAGAGTGTCGAACCCAACGAGGAGCTAAAGGTAGGATAAACATTCTCTCAAGTTCTATCAACCACTGATACAACTCTACGCACACTAAGCGTTTGCAATATCTAGGAAATAAAACTAGAGCGATAACGGGTATGAGAGGTGACTTTGCAGAACAATAAAATACACGGAATAAATGTTAGTGCTGCAGCAATAAAACAAACTAAACTAACAGTACCATGAGTGTGGAAAGGCGGTGGTAATAGTGGTGGCTTTGTCCAAGATCAATTAGTGAAGACATTTAGTTCATTGTCTTTGATGTAGTTTTCAATGTGGGAGAGGCTAAATATACAAGCGCTCCACTACTTGGGATTACAAGTACTATATGATTGGATTGTTAGCAAACATCCGTAAATACTAACAATGCATTAAGGTTTCCCCAACCATAGCCTTAAGTTTATGGTCCTCTTACTCCCATACATGCAACTAACCGGTTTGAGCCCTCAGGTTTCTGTCACTCCGGCAGGACTACCCCCTTCCTTTGCACATACTACTAACCCTATGGTGTTGATCCATGCGCGCACAAGTATAATGGACACCAAAGGACAGTACCATATCAACATACAACTCTAATGAACCATAGACATTCAACAAAGCAATCAAAAGACAAATATACTACATAAACATGACATAGATCATAGGATAAATATTATAGCATCAAACACCATGTTACATAGGACGGTACAGAGGTTTGTGGGAGGATGAACCACTGAATACAAGAAGTAGATGGTGATGGAGATGGCGGTGAAGACGTTGGAGAGGGGCAGCGTGATGACCCACAAGTATAGGGGATCACAACAGTCTTCGAGGGAAGTATTACCCAATTTATTGATTCGACACAAGGGGAGACAAAGAATACTTGTAAGCCTTAACAACGGAGTTGTCAATTCAGCTGCACCTGGAAACAGACTTGCTCGCAAGAGTTTATCGTATAAACAGTTTTATAGCAGTAGGAATAGTGAAATAATAGCAGCGGTGAAATAAAGACAGCAGTAGTGATTATAGTAAACAGCAGGATTAAAATACTGTAGGCACAGGGATGGATGAACGGGCGTTGCATGGATGAGAGAATTCATATAACAATCAAGGTAGGGCATTTGCAGATAATAATAAAGCGGTATCCAAGTACTAATCAATCCATAGGCATGTGTTCCATATATAGTCGTACGTGCTCGCAATGAGAAACTTGCACAACATCTTTTGTCCTACCAGCCGGTGGCAGCCGGGCCTCTAGGGAAACTACTGGAAATTAAGGTACTCCTTTTAATAGAGTACCGGAGCAAAGCATTAACACTCCGTGAACACATGTGATCCTCACATCACCGCCTTCCCCTCCGGTTGTCCCAATTTCTGTCACTTTGGGGCCTCGGGTTCCGGACAGCAACGTGTGTATACAACTTGCAGGTAAGATCATAAAACAATGCATATCATGATGAAACAATAACATGTTCAGATATGAGATCATGGCACTCGGGCCCTAGTGAAAAGCATTAAGCATAACAAGTTGCAACAATATCATAAAAGTAACATCTACGGATACTAGGCACCATGCCCTAACAATCTTGTGACTATTACATGATCAATCTCATCCAATCCCTACCATCCCCTTCAGCCTACAGCGGGGGAATTACTCACACATGGATGGGGGAAACATGGCTGGTCGATGGAGAGGCGTCGGTGGTGATGGCGGTGAAGATCCCCTCCAATTCCCCGTCCCGGCGGAGTGCCGAACGGAGTTTCTGGTCCCAAGGCGGAGTTTCGTGATGGCGGCGGCGCACTGGATGGTCTCTGGAAATATGGCCGAACCCCTTGGCGTTTTTAGGTCGAAGACTTTGTAGTCGAAGGGGAGCGCGGAGGGCCGCCGAGGCGGCCACACAATAGGCGGCGCACCCCCTCCCGGGCCGCGCCGGTCAGTGTGTGGGGGCCTCGGGCCCCCACCTGGCTTGCCCTTCTGGCTACGTCAATATTCTGGGAAAATAAGACCTTTCGCATAAATTCCGAGGATTTTCCTAAAAGTTGGATTTCTGCACAAAAACGAGACACCAGAGCAATTCTGCTGAAAACAGCGTTAGTCCGTGTTAGTTGCATCCAAAATACACAAATTAGAGGCAAAACAATAGCAAAAGTGTTCGGGAAAGTAGATACGTTTTGGACGTATCAACTCCCCCAAGCTTAGCTTATTGCTTGTCCTCAAGCAATTCAGTTAACAACTGAGTGCGATAAAAGAACTTTCACGAACACATTTGCTCATATGATGTAAATATTCTCATGATATGGCAAGTGCTTAAGAAATTCATAATAAGATACATGCAAATAAAGTCATCTAATAGCTGTGTCAATCATGAAAGAGATACCAACAAACTAATAACAAGCATCATGAAACACTTCAATAAGCAGGATTGCAATGTTCATAGAAGGATATGATAAAGTGGTATCTCGCTTGCCTGTATTTGTACAGCAAAACATAAATGCCCAGGCACCTCTGAAGTTCATAGAAAGACTAGAAGTAAATTTGTCAAAGATAAAAGCATCAAAGTTATACCACAACTGATCATATTTTGGGACAAGCATATTATACTAAGAATGACAGTTATGCTCTCAAGAAGGTGCTCAAAGAAAGGATGGTGACTCAACATAAAAGTAAAAGATTGACCCTTCGCAGAGGGAAGCAGGGATTAACATGTGCTAGAGCTTTTCATTTTTTCAAAGACAGAAATAAAATTATTTTGAGAGGTGTTTGTTGTTGTCAACGAATGATAGTGGGTACTCTAACCACCTCGCCAACCAGACTCTCAAGAGCGGCTCCCATGAAGGACGTCATCTCTACCAGCAAGGTAGATCATCCCTCTTCTCTTTTGTTTACACATGCATTTTAGTTTCATTATGGATGACACTCCCCCCAACCTTTGCTTACACAAGCCATGGCTAACCGAATCTCGGGTGCCTTCCAACATTCACATACCATGGGGGAGTGTCTATTTGCAGTTAAGTTGCTTACTGATGAATCAGAGCAAAACACGTGAAGAGAATTATTAATGAAGGTTAATTAATTGGGGCTGGGAACCCGCCAGCTCTTTTTGCAAAATTATTGGATAAGCGGATGTGCCACTAGTCCATTAGTGAAAGTCTGTCCGGAGTAAATGACAAGGTTGAAAGATAAAACACCACATATTTCCTCATGAGCTATAAAACATTAACACAAATTGAGAAGTAGTTTGAAGGTTTAAAGGTAGCACATGAGAATTTACTTGGAATGGTTTGAAATGCCATGCATAGGTATTTATGGTGGACACTTTGGAATAACTTGGTTTTCAGGTGTTTGGAAGCACGAGCAGCGTTCCCGCTCAGTACAAGTGAAGGCTAGCAATAGACTGGGAAGCGACAATCAAGAGAGCAATAACTGTCATAATCATGCTTGCGACAAAATAAAATTAACGGAGGCATAAAAGTGATACAAGAACTCTGAAGCAAAGTAAATCATCGAGGCTTAATTGACTTTTGTTCAGTCATATGCATGCGTGAGCATGTGCCAAGTCGATTTAAGTGAATTATTCAGAGGAGGATACCACAATGTCATACCTATCTATGAATAAAACAATGCAAGCAAATATTCATGACATGCTACTCATTATTAATAGATTGGAACTAATCATGAGAGATCATAAACTACTAGACTTTCATTAAATGACATATACCTCATATGAACCAACTAAGCATGCTCACATGGATGAGTATATGTACAAAAATGAAAACAAATAGAGTTCATACCAGCCTCTCACCGCAGTCAAATTGCCGTAGATCGTCATTATTGCCTTTCACTTGTGCAACTTGAATAATAATATGGAATGAAACCAAGCTCCAACCACCGGAGACCTCTGAACTCCCTAATGAACTTTACAAAACCAAAGAAGAACAACAAATATTTTTGGTGTTTTCGGGTTAGAAACAAGAACAAAAGGAAACAAGCAAACAAAGCAAAATCTTTTTGGATTTTCTCATAGCAAACCAACGATAGCAAATAAAGTAAAATAAGAGCAAAGAACAAAATAAACAAATGGTGAAGAGAAACAACAGAAATATTTTTGGTCTTTTTGTGTTTTAGGAAAGAAACAAAGCAAAAACAAGAGAATGCAAACTAACAGAAACACAGAAAAGCAGGATGGCAGAAATCTGCCAAAACCTGACAGCAGTACAGAAATCGATTTTAACAAAAATCTTCCATTGCTCAATTCGAAAAGTGTTCAACTAATGAAAGTTAGATAACAACCTGGGGGACATGCACAAAAAATTTCAACTCAAAATAACGTTCTGGCTGTGCGCACGAATTTTTTTGGTAACAGCCCAGAATCTGTTTTTGGACAGCACTTCCCCAAATATCATCTTCCTCTCATTAGAAAACCACTTTAAGAAACTAAACAAGTATGTACAAGTATCCAGCAACCATAATATGCAAAGAATGAGTGATGCCGGTATACCTCCCCCCAAGCTTAGGCTTTTGGCCTAAGTGGAGTTCATTCCCACGGTCCCCATGAAGTGGTGTCTCCGTAGTATGACGAAGAACGACCCGGTTCTGGGTATGTGCTGGAAGAAGCAACAGGGTACGTGACGGTGTAGTCGTAGGAGGGCTCGGCGTCCTCGGAGTCATGTTGCTGGTGGAAGCCTTGTATCTTCAGTTGCTCATCCACCTCCTCCTTAGAGCGCGACCATGGCTGCCTGTGAACACTGAACAAATCGATTTGGGGCAAGAGGACTTCCCTCTCATCCCCGTCAGCAAATAACATTCTATAAACAATATTATCCATACTAGAGTCAACTGTAACAAATTGGTGACTCTTCATAGCAGCAATATCTAACCTAACAGGGGTTAGTTCCACATCAGTAGGGTCAAGAGGAAGATCTAGACGTGCCAAAATACGCGATGCAATTATTCCCCCATAAATAGGCCCCTTGTTAGACAAACGGCGAGCAACAAGAGCACCAAGATGATAAGGTGTCTCTCCAGTGAGTGCAGCAATTAAGAAAGCAAGATGATAACTAGAAATATTACTAGTGTTCTCCCTACCAAGAATGCTAGTAGCAAGGTAATAAGCAAAATACTTAATGGCGGGGAGTTGGATGTTTCTTATCTTGCCACGCTGAATGGTGCGGCAATCATCATTGGTGATTTCTCGATAGAGTTCCAGCAAAGCCTTGGGGTTGTCCTCGATCTTCCTTGCTGTACCTACAGGGGCAATATCCAATGCAGCACAAAAATCCTTCAACTTCATAGTAACAGGATTACCATAGATCCTGAATGCAACCGTCGGGTGGAAGTGCTTGTTGTTGAACTTGAAGCTCTCCACAAAGATTTTAGTGAGCATGTAGTATTGCTTCCTCTCATCCTCCATATAGGTGGTTAAACCCGCCTTTCTGACGAGAGTCAAGAAATCATCCAGCAACCCTGCATTGCTCAAAAAGTTATAACATGGGAAAGATGAAGCATTAGGGGCTCCATTGTCTTCTTCGGGTTCGAAGCTCGGTGCAATGACGTCCTCATTGTAGGATCGTCTAATCCGAGTGGATGCCCTTGAGGGCCTCCCCGTGCTCGTCGTCTCTCCTTCGAACACCTCTCCAAAGTTGTAGTTGTCCATTTTCCTTTTCTGAAATTTTTCAACAATCATTATAAAATTTGATTTCAAGGTATATAATTGAGGGGAACTACTATAGGAACTTGCTAGAGTACTAAACATGCATCAAAACTAGTTTCTACCACTTAGAACAAGCATGCAAGCTCACTAAACATGTTACCTACAACAGCAAAATATTCAAGATATACTCAACCAAACAAAATTCTAATTGGATAATCAAAGGAGTCACATACCGGAGAGCAAATGTGCCAAATTTCAGACAGAAATCTGGGCTGAGCAAAGAGATCGAGAAATCTCGAGTTCTTGAGCAGAAACGCGAGTGAGAGAAAGCTGGTGCGAGTTTTTTCGGGAGAGAGAGTGCAATGAGTGAAAGAGATGATGAAGGCAAGGAGGGGCCCACACAACAGGGTGGCGCGCCCCCCTTGCTGGCCGCGCCGGCCTGTGGGGTGCCACCCTGGGGTGCCCCACTGGTCATCCCCAGGTGCTCCCAGGTGCCCCTTCGAAAAATAAGACTACCAGTATAATTTTTGTAAATTTTTGAGAACTTCGAAAAATGCACATTTCTGGGTGTTAAAGTAATTATTACTGCGCAGGAAAATGATTTCCAAAACCTTGAACAACTAAAGCATCTTGCAAAACAAAAAGTGCTACAGCAAGTAAAACAAGTGGAGGAAGAAAGAAAGAAAGAAATGTTGTTTAGCTCTCTCATGCATTAAAATATACTTGTTAACAAGGTTGATCAAGTCTTGCTACCAAATAAATTTTATATGACATAAGAAGAAATAAACCTCAAATCAATCATGTTACCTTATATTGAATTGATATAGATCCAATCACAAGAGTTTGATATTCTTCTTTAGGCTCATATATAGGACAATCAATAGATCCCACCTTGGTAGTTTTCAAATTAAAAATTGTATTAACTCCACATACTTTATCAATCCTCTTGGGAAAATAGACAGTATGTTCCTTGTCATCAACATTGAAAGTAACTTTTCCTTTATTGCAATCAATAACAGCCCCTGCAGTATTAAGAAAGGGTCTTCCAAGAATAATAGACATATTATCATCTTCAGGCATTTCCAACACAACAAAATCAGTTAATATCAAGCAATGTTGAGTAACTTGAACAGGAACATTTTCACATACACCAACAGGAATAGCAGTAGATTTATCAGCCATTTGCAAAGATATATCAGTTGGTATCAACTTATCTAAATCAAGTCTCTTGTAAAGAGAAAAAGGCATCACACTAACTCCTGCTCCCAAATCACATAGAGCAGTTCTAACATAATTATTCTTGATGGAACAAGGAATAGTCGGTATACCTGGGTCTCCCAGCTTCTTTGGAACCTTACCATTGAAGGAGTAATTAGCGAGTGATACGTCTCCAACGTATCGATAATTTCTTATGTTCCATGCTACTTTATTGATGATACCTACATGTTTTATGCACATTATATGTCATATTTATGCATTTTCCGAACTAACCTATTAACAAGATGCCGAAGAGCCATTGCTGTTTTCTGCTTGTTTTTGGTTTCAGAAATCCTAGTAAGGAAATATTCTCGGAATTGGACGAAACTTTCGCCCAGGGTCCTATTTTTGCACGAAGCTTCCAGAAGACCGAAGAGATAACGAAGTGGGGCCACGAGGCAGCCAGAGCTAGGCGGCGCGGCCCGTGCCCCGGCCGCGCCGCCTACCCCCCGGGCCCCTCGTGTGGCCCCCGTTGACCTTCCGCCTACTTAAAGTCTCCGTCGCGAAACCCCCAGTACCGAGAGCCACGATACGGAAACCTTCCAGAGACGCCGCCGAATCCCATCTCGGGGGATTCAGGAGATCGCCTCCCGCACCCTGCCGGAGAGGGGATTCATCTCCCGGAGGACTCTACACCGCCATGGTCGCCTCCGGAGTGATGAGTGAGTAGTTCACCCCTGGACCATGGGTCCATAGCAGTAGCTAGATGGTCGTCTTCTCCTTGTTGTGCTTCATTGTTGGATCTTGTGAGCTGCCTAACATGATCAAGATCATCTATCTGTAATTCTATATGTTGTGTTTGTCGGGATCCGATGGATAGAGAGTACTATGATTATGGTGATTATCAATCTATTGTTTATGTGTTGTTTATGATCTTGCATGCTCTCCGTTATTAGTAGAGGCTCTGGCCAAGTTTTTGCTCTTAACTCCAAGAGGGGGTATTTATGCTCGATAGTGGGTTCATGCCTTCATTGACACCTGGGATCGTGAAGGTTGTGATGTGCTGTTGCCACTAGGGATAAAACATTGATGCTATGTCTAAGGATGTAGTTGTCGATTACATTACGCACCATACTTAATGCAATTCTGTTGCTTAGCAACTTAATACCGAATGGGGTTCGATGATAACCTGAAGGTGGACTTTTTAGGCATAGATGCAGCTGGATGGCGGTCTATGTACTTTGTCGTAATGCCCGGATTAAATCTCACTATATTTATCATATCATGTATATGCATTGTTATGCCTTTCTCTATTTGTCAATTGCCCGACCGTAATTTGTTCACCCAACATGCTTTTATCTTATGGGAGAGACACCTCTAGTGAACTGTGGACCCCGGTCCTATTCTTTACATAGCATACAATCTACTGCAATTGTGTTTACTGTTTTCTTTGCAAACATCTTCCACTCGATACGTTTAATCCTTTGTTACAATGGTGAGATTGACAACCTCACTGCTTCGTTGGGGCAAAGTACTTGGTTGTGTTGTGCAGTTGCGCCGGAATCCCTGGTGTTGCGCCGCATCACATTTCGCGACCATCAACCTTCAACGTGCTTCTTGGCTCCTACTGGTTCGATTAAACCTTGGTTTCATACTGAGGGAAACTTGCTTCTATACGCATCATACCTTCCACTTGGGGTTCCCAACGTACCGATAATTTCTTATGTTCCATGCTACTTTATTGATGATACCTACATGTTTTATGCACATTTTATGTCATATTCGTTTTTCTGAACTAACCTATTGACAAGATGCCGAAGTGCCAGCGTTTTCTGCTGTTTTTGGTTTCAGAAATCCTAGTAACGAAATATTCTCGGAGGACGAAATCAACGCCCAGGTTCCTATTTTTCCACGAAGCTTCCAGAACACCCGGGAAGGACCAGAGGGGGGCCACAGGCCCACCAGGAGGGTGGCCGGCGCGGCCTAGGGTTGGCCCGCGCCGCCTTACCCCCGGCCGCCTCTTCGACCCTCCTGCGCCGCCTCTTCGCCTATAAAGCCCCTGCATCGAAAACCCTTACGGAGGAAGCCACGATACGAGAAAAGTTCCAGAGCCGCCGCCGTCGCGAAGCCAAGATCTGGGGGACAGGAGTCTCCTCTCCGGCACCCTGCCGGAGCGGAAGTGCCCCGGAAGGCTCCTCCATCGACACCGCTGCCATCTCCACCGCCATCTTCATCACCGCTGCTGCTGAAGAGGGAGTAGTTCTCCATTGAGGCTCGGGGCTGTACCGGTAGCTATGTGGTTAATCTCTCTCCTATGTACCTCAATACAATGATCTCATGAGCTGCTTTACATGATTGAGATTCATATGAGTTTTGTATCACTACTATCTATGTGCTACTCTAGTGATGTGTTATTAAAGTAGTTTTATTCCTCCTGCATGTGTGCAAAGGTGACAGTGCGTGCACCGTGTTAGTACTTGGTTTATGCTATGATCATGATCTCTTGTAGATTAAGTTAACTATTGCTATGATAATATTGATGTGATCTATTCCTCCTACATATGCATGAAGGTGACAGTGTGCATGCTATGCTAGTACTTGGTTTAGTCTTTTGATCTATCTTACACTTAAGGTTACTTAAACATGAGCATTATTGTGGAGCTTGTTAACTCCGGCATTGAGGGTTCGTGTAATCCTACGCAATGTGTTCATCATCCAACAAAAGTGTAGAGTATGCATTTATCTATTCTGTTATGTGATCAATGTTGAGAGTGTCCACTAGTGAAAGTGTAATCCCTAGGCCTTGTCCCTAAATACTGCTGAGTTACTACTGCTTGTTTACTGTTTTACTGCGTTACTACTGCTGAGTTACTACTGCTTGTTTGCTTCCCGCAATATTACTACCATCAACTGCATGCCAGTAAGCTATTTGCTGGCGCCGTACTACTGCTCATATTCATTCATACCACTTGTATTTCACTATCTCTTCGCCGAACTAGTGCACCTATTAGGTGTGTTGGGGACACAAGAGACTTCTTGCTTTGTGGTTGCAGGGTTGCATGAGAGGGATATCTTTGACCTCTTCCTCCCTGAGTTCGATAAACCTTGGGTGATCCACTTAAGGGAAAACTTGCTGCTGTTTACAAACCTCTACTCTGGAGGCCCAACACTGTCTACAGGAAAGGAGGGGGAACGTAGACATCAAGCACTTTTCTGGCGCCGTTGCCGGGGAGGAAAGGTAAAAGGTACTCACACTCCGGATCTCGGCTACTAAGCTATTTTCCGCGCCGTTGTAAGTACTCGAAGCTATTTCCTTTAGACTCTGCAATTGCGACATTTGGTTTCTTGTTTACACTAGTTAGGCATAATGGAAAACAACAAAAATATGAGAGATCTTTATGAACTTTATCTTGAATTAGGACATGATGTGTTTGAAGAAAGAATTAAAAAACCCATGGAACTTTATATGCATGATAATGGGAATGTTATTACTATGAATGCTTTGAACACCATTGTTGCTAATGTTATGGAAAATTCTAAGCTTGGGGAAGCTGGCTTTGATGAGCATGATATTTTTAGTCCCCCAAGCATTGAGGAGAAAATTTACTTTGATGATACTTTGCCTCCCATTTATGATGATTATAATGATAGTAGTCTTTTGTTACCACCTGTTATGGAGGATAAATTTGATTATGATTACAATATACCTCCTATATTTGATAGCTACTTTGTTGAATTTGCTCCCACTACAATTAATAAGAATGACTATGCTTATGTTGGGAGTAGTAATTATTTTATGCATGAGACTCATGATAAGAATGCTTTATGTGATAGTTATATTGTTGAGTTTGCTCATGTTGCTACTGAAAGTTATTATGAGAGAGGAAAATATGGTTGTAGAAATTTTCATGTTACTAAAATGCTCTCTATGTGCTGAAATTTTTGAAGCTACACTTGTTTTATCTTCCTATGCTTGTTACTTTGCTCTTCATGAACTTGTTTATTTACAAGATTCTTATGCATAGGAAGCATGTTAGACTTAGATGTGTTTTGAATTTGCCTCTTGATGCTCTCTTTTGCTTCAACTCTTATTTCTTACGAGTGCATTATTAAAACTGCTGAGCCCATCTTAATGGCTATAAAGAAAGAACTTCTTGGGAGATAACCCATGTGTTTTTTTTACTACAGTACTTTGTTTTATATTTGAGTCTTGGAAGTTGTTTACTACTGTAGCAACCTCTCCTTATCATGTTTTTGTGCCAAGTAAAGTTTCTATGTCAAAGTTGATGTTATATTTAGGATCGCTGCGCAGAAACAGCATTGCTGTCTGTCACGAATCTGGGCACAGTTCTCTGTAGAAAATTCGAAAAAATCTGCCAATTTACGAGCGTGATCCTCAGATATGTACGCAACTTTCATTAGTTTTGAGTTTTTCCATTTGAGCAAGTCTGGTGCCATCTTAAAATTCGTCTTTACGGACTGTTCTGTTTTTGACAGATTCTGCCTTTTATTTCGCATTGCCGCTTTTGTTATGTTGAATGAGTTTCTTTGTTCCATTAACTTTCAGAAGTTTTGTGCAATGTCCAGAAGTGTTGAGAATGATTGTGTCACCTCTGAACATGTGAATTTTGATTGTGCACTAACCCTCTAATGAGTTTGCTTGAAGTTTGGTGTGAAGGAAGTTTTCAAGGGTCAATAGAAGAGGGTGATATAATGTGATCGAGAAGAGTGAAAGGTCTAAGCTTGGGGATGCCCCGGTGGTTCATCCCTGCATATTTCAAGAAGACTCAAGCATCTAAGCTTGGGGATGCCCAAGGCATCCCCTTCTTCATCGACAACTTATCAGGTTTCTTCTAGTGAAACTATATTTTTATTCCATCACATCCTATGTATTTTACTTGGAGCGTCTGTGTGCTTTTATTTTTGTTTTTGTTTTGTTATCTTAGTTCTCTGAATAAGTTCATCCTTGTGTGGAGAGAGACACGCTCCGCTGGTTCGTATGAACACATGTGTTCTTAGCTCATAATATTCATGGCGAAGTTTCCTCTTCGTTAAATTGTTATTCGGTTGGAATTGGAAAATGCTACATGTAGTAATTGGTAAAATGTCTTGGATAATGTGATACTTGGCAATTGTTGTGCTCATGTTTAAGCTCTTGCATCATATGCTTTGCACCCATTAGTGAAGAAATACATAGAGCTTGCTAAAATTTGGTTTGCATAATTGGTCTCTCTAAGGTCTAGATAATTTCTAGTATTGAGTTTGAACAACAAGGAAGACGGTGTAGAGTCTTATAATGTTTACAATATGTCTTCTATGTGAGTTTTGCTGCACCGGTTCATCCTTGTGTTTGTTTCAAATAAACCTTGCTAGCCTAAACCTTGTATCGAGAGGGAATACTTCTCATGCATCCAAAATCCTTGAGCCAACTACTATGCCATTTGTGTCCACCATACCTACCTACTACATGGTATTTCTCCGCCATTCCAAAGTAAATTGCTTGAGTGCTACCTTTAAACAATTCAAAAGTTATTACCTCTGATTTGTGTCAATGTTTTATAGCTCATGAGGAAGTATGTGGTGTTTTATCTTTCGATCTTGTCATTTACTTTTGACAGACTTTCACAATGGACTAGTGGCACATCCGCTTATCCAATAATTTTGCAAAAAGAGCTGGCAATGGGGTTCCCAGCCTCAATTAATTAACTTGCATTAATAATTCTCTTCACATGTTTTGCTCTGATTCATCAGTAAGCAACTTAATTTTGCAAATAGACACTCCTCCATGGTATGTGAATGTTGGAAGGCACCCGAGGATTCGGTTAGCCATGGCTTGTGTAAGCAAAAGGTTGGGAGGAGTGTCATCCATAAATAAAGAAAAACTAAACTAAAGTACATGTGTAAACAAAAGAGAAGAGGGATGATCTACCTTGCTGGTAGAGATAACGTCCTTCATGGGAGCCGCTCTTGAAAGTCTGGTTGATGAGGTAGTTAGAGTACCCGCTACCATTCGTTGACAACAACAAACACCTCTCAAAACTTTACTTTTATGCTCTCTTGATGTTTTCAAAACCAAAGCTCTAGCACAAATATAGCAATCGATGCTTTCCTCTTTGTAGGGCCATTCTTTTACTTTTTATGTTGAGTCAGTTTACCTATTTCTCTCCACCTTAAGAAGCAAACACTTGTGTGAACTGTGCATTGATTCCTACATATTTGCATATTGCACTTGTTATATTACTCTATGTTGACAATTATCCATGAGATATACATGTTATAAGTTGAAAGCAACCGCTGAAACTTAATCTTCCTTTGTGTTGCTTCAATACCTTTACTTTGATTTATTGCTTTATGAGTTAACTCTTATGCAAGACTTATTGATGCTTGTCTTGAAGTACTATTCATGAAAAGTCTTTGCTTTATGATTCAGTTGTTTACTCATGTCATTACCATTGTTTTGATCGCTGCATTCATTACATATGTTTACAATAGTATGATCAAGTTTATGATGGCATGTCACTTAAGAAATTATCTTTGTTATCGTTTTACCTGCTCGGGACGAGCAGAACTAAGCTTGGGGATGCTGATACGTCTCCAACGTATCGATAATTTCTTATGTTCCATGCTACTTTATTGATGATACCTACATGTTTTATGCACATTTTATGTCATATTCGTGCATTTTCTGAACTAACCTATTGACAAGATGCCGAAGCGCCCTGTTTCTGTTTTTGGTTTCAGAAATCCTAGTAACGAAATATTCTCGGAATCGGACGAAATCAACGCCAGGTTCCTATTTTTCCACGAAGCTTCCAGAACACCGGGAAGGACCAGAGGGGGGCCACAGCCCACCAGAGGGTGGGCCGGCGCGGCCCAGGGTTGGCCCGCGCCGCCTACCGGCCGCCTCTTCGACCCTCCGCCGCCTCTTCGCCTATATAAAGCCCCCGCATCGAAAACCCTTGGAGGAAGCCACGATACGAGAAAAGTTCCGAGCCGCCGCCATCGCGAAGCCAAGATCTGGGGGACAGGAGTCTCTGTTCCGGCACCCTGCCGGAGCGGGGAAGTGCCCCCGGAAGGCTCCTCCATCGACACCGCTGCCATCTCCACCGCCATCTTCATCACCGCTGCTGCTCCCATGAAGAGGGAGTAGTTCTCCATTGAGGCTCGGGGCTGTACCGGTAGCTATGTGGTTAATCTCTCTCCTATGTACCTCAATACAATGATCTCATGAGCTGCTTTACATGATTGAGATTCATATGAGTTTTGTATCACTACTATCTATGTGCTACTCTAGTGATGTGTTATTAAAGTAGTTTTATTCCTCCTGCATGTGTGCAAAGGTGACAGTGCGTGCACCGTGTTAGTACTTGGTTTATGCTATGATCATGATCTCTTGTAGATTGCGAAGTTAACTATTGCTATGATAATATTGATGTGATCTATTCCTCCTACATATGCATGAAGGTGACAGTGTGCATGCTATGCTAGTACTTGGTTTAGTCTTTTGATCTATCTTACACTTAAGGTTACTTAAACATGAGCATTATTGTGGAGCTTGTTAACTCCGGCATTGAGGGTTCGTGTAATCCTACGCAATGTGTTCATCATCCAACAAAAGTGTAGAGTATGCATTTATCTATTCTGTTATGTGATCAATGTTGAGAGTGTCCACTAGTGAAAGTGTAATCCCTAGGCCTTGTCCCTAAATACTGCTGAGTTACTACTGCTTGTTACTGTTTTACTTACCGCTGCGTTACTACGCTTGTTTGCTTCCCAATATTACTACCATCAACTGCATGCCAGTAAGCTATTTTCTGGCGCCGTACTACTGCTCATATTCATTCATACCACTTGTATTTCACTATCTCTTCGCCGAACTAGTGCACCTATTAGGTGTGTTGGGGACACAAGAGACTTCTTGCTTTGTGGTTGCATGATGAGGGGATATCTTTGACCTCTTCCTCCCTTCGATAAACCTTGGGTGATCCACTTAAGGGAAAACTTGCTGCTGTTCTACAAACCTCTGCACTTGGAGGCCCAACACTGTCTACAGGAAAGGAGGGGGAACGTAGACATCGGGTTCCCAACGGACGTGTGCATATACGCGTATCGTTAAATTGCGCCGTTGCCGGGGAGATCAAGACACGCTGCAAGGGGAGTCTCCACTTCTCAATCTCTTTACTTTGTTTTTGTCTTGCTTTATTTTATTTACTACTTTGTTTGCTGCACCTAAACAAAATACAAAAAAATTAGTTGCTAGTTTTACTTTATTTACTGTCTTGCTCTCTATATCGAAAACACAAAAAAATTAGTTACTTGCATTTACTTTATCTAGTTTGTTTTATTTACTTTTGCTAAAATGAATACCCCTGAAAATACTAAGTTGTGTGACTTCACAAATGCAAATAATAATGATTTCCTATGCACACCTATTGCTCCACCTGCTACTACAGCAGAATTCTTTGAAATTAAACCTGCTTTACTGAACCTGGTTATGAGAGATCAATTTTCTGGTGTTAGTTCGTATGATGCTGCTGCCCATCTCAATAATTTTGTTGAACTTTGTGAAATGCAAAAGTATAAAGATGTAGATGGTGATATTATTAAATTGAAAGTGTTTCCTTTCTCATTAAGAGGAAGAGCTAAAGATTGGTTGCTATCTTTGCCTAAGAATAGTATTGATTCATGGACTAAATGCAAGGATGCTTTTATTGGTAGATATTATCCTCCCGCTAAAATTATATCTTTGAGAAGTAGCATAATGAATTTTAAGCAATTAGATACTGAACATGTTGCTCAAGCATGGGAGAGAATGAAAACTTTGGTAAAGAATTGCCCAACCCATGGACTGACTACTTGGATGATCATCCAAACCTTCTATGCAGGACTAAATTTTTCTTCGCGGAATTTATTGGATTCAGCTGCTGGAGGTACCTTTATGTCCATCACATTGGGGGCGGCTACAAAACTTCTTGATGATATGATGATAAATTACTCTGAATGGCACACGGAAAGAGCTCAAGGTAAGAAGGTAAATTCTGTTGAAGAAACCTCTTCCTTGAATGATAAGATTGATGTGATTATGTCTATGCTTGTGAATGGTAGATCTAATGTAGATCCAAATAATGTTCCTTTAGCTTCATTGGTTGCTCAAGAAGAAAATGTTGATGTGAATTTCATTAAAAATAATAATTTCAACAACAATGCTTATAGGAACAACTCTGGTAATAACTATAGGCCATATCCTTCTGCTAATGGTAATGGTTATGGTAATTCTTATGGGAATTCTTACAATAATAATAGGAGTGTACCCTCTGGTCTTGAAGCTATGCTTAAAGAATTTATTAGTACACAAACTGCTTTTAACAAATCTGTTGAGGAAAAGCTTGATAAAATTGATACTATTGCTTCTAGAGTTGATAGACTTGCCTCCGATGTTAATCTTTTAAAATTGAAAGTTATGCCTAATAATGATATTGATAATAAGATTACTACTACAGCAAATGCCATCCAAGTTAGAATTAATGAGAATATAAGATTAATGGCTGAACTGCGTGCTAGGTGGGATAGAGAAGAAAATGAAAAACTAGCTAAAGAGAATAATGTAGCTAAAGTTTGGACTATTACCACCACTAGTAATGCTAATTCTTCACATGTTGCTGCACCTCCTACTATCAATGGTAAAATAATTGGTGTTGGCAATGTTTCTACTCCTAGTGCAAAGCGAACAAAACTGCCTGAAATTGCTAAAACTGCTGAAACTGCTTGTGATAAAACTGCTGAAATTTTTTCCAACCTTGGGAACAATGATCCCATTGCTGTAGCTCATAATGATTTAGATTTTGATGATTGTCACATCTCTGAAGTTATAAAGTTCTTACAAAAACTTGCTAAAAGTCCTAATGCTAGTGCTATAAATTTAGCCTTTACAAAACATATTACAAATGCTCTCATAAAAGCTAGAGAGGAGAAACTTAAACTTGAAACCTCTATTCCTAGAAAGTTAGAAGATGGTTGGGAGCCCATCATTAAAATGAAATTCAATGACTTTGAATGTAATGCTTTATGTGATCTTGGTGCAAGTATTTCTGTTATGCCTAAAAAGATTTATGATATGCTTGACTTGCCACCATTGAAGAATTGTTATTTGGATGTTAATCTTGCCGATAATGTTAAAAAGAAACCTTTGGGGAGGATTGATAATGTGCACATTACGGTTAACAATAACCTTGTCCCCGTTGATTTTGTTGTCTTGGATATCGAATGCAATGCATCTTGTCCTATTGTATTGGGAAGACCTTTTCTTCGAACCGTTGGTGCTGTTATTGATATGAGGGAAGGTAATATTAAATATCAATTTCCTCTCAAGAAAGGTATGGAACACTTCCTAGAAAGAGAATGAAGTTGCCTTTTGATTCTATTATTAGAACAAGTTATGATGTTGATGCTTCATCTCTTGATGTTACTTGATTTGCACTTTCTGCGCCTAGCTGAAAGGCGTTAAAGAAAAGCGCTTATGGGAGACAACCCATGTTTTTACTACAGAAATTTTTTGTTTTGTTGAGTCTTGGAAGTTGTTTACTACTGTAGCAACCTCTCCTTATCATGTTTTTGTGCCAAGTAAAGTTTCTATGTCAAAGTTGATGTTATATTTGGGATCGCTGCGCAGAAACAGCATTGCTGTCTGTCACGAATCTGGGCACAGTCTCTGTAGAAAATTCGAAAAAATCTGCCAATTTACGAGCGTGATCCTCAGATATGTACGCAACTTTCATTAGTTTTGAGTTTTTCCATTTGAGCAAGTCTGGTGCCAGCTTTAAATTCGTCTTTACGGACTGTTCTGTTTTTGACAGATTCTGCCTTTTATTTCGCATTGCCTCTTTTGCTATGTTGGATTTATTTCTTTGATCCATTAATGTCCAGTAGCTTTATGCAATGTCCAGAAGTGTAAAGAATGATTGTGCCACCTCTGAACATGTGAATTATTAATTGTGCACTAACCCTCTAATGAGTTTGCTTGAAGTTTGGTGTGAAGGAAGTTTTCAAGGGTCAAGAGAGGAGAATGATATACTATGATCAAGAGGAGTGAAATCTCTAAGCTTGGGGATGCCCCCGTGGTTCACCCCTGCATATTCTAAGAAGACTCAAGCGTCTAAGCTTGGGGATGCCCAAGGCATCCCCTTTCATCGACAACATCATCAGGTTCCTCCCCTGAAACTATATTTTTATTCAGTCACATCTTGTGTTCTTTACTTGGAGCGTCGGTTTGTTTTTGTTTTTGTTTTTGTTTTTGTTTGAATAAAATGGATCCTAGCATTCACTTTGTGGGAGAGAGACACGCTCCGCTGTTGCATATGGACACATGTGTCCTTAGGCTTTACTCATAATGTTCAAGGCGAAGTTTCTTCTTCGTTAAATTGTTATATGGTTGGAATTGGAAAATGCTACATGTAGTAATTCTAAAATGTCTTGGATAATGTGATACTTGGCAATCGTTGTGCTCATGTTTAAGCTCTTGCATCATATGCTTTGCACCCATTAATGAAAAAATACATAGAGCTTGCTAAAATTTGATTTGCATATTTGGTCTCTCTAAGGTCTAGATAATACCTAGTATTGAGTTTTGAACAACAAGGAAGACGGTGTAGAGTCTTATAATGTTTACAATATGTCTTTTATGTGAGTCTTGCTGCACTTGTTCATCCTTGAGTTTGCTTCAAATAACCTTGCTAGCCTAAACCTTGTATCGAGAGGGAATACTTCTCATGCATCCAAAATCCTTGAGCCAACTACTATGCCATTTGTGTCCACCATACCTACCTACTACATGGTATTTCTCCGCCATTCCAAAGTAAATTGCTTGAGTGCTACCTTTAAAATTCCATCATTCACCTTTGCAATATATAGCTCATGGGACAAAATAGCCTTAAAAACTATCGTAGTATTGAATATGTACTTATGCACTTTATCTTTTATTAAGTTGCTTGTTGTGCGATAACCATGCTTCTGGGGAACGCCATCAACTATTGTTGAATATCATGTGAGTTGCTATGCATGTCCGTCTTGTCTGAAGGATCTATCATTTTAGTGGTTGGAGCATGCAAAATTGTTAGAGAAGAACATTGGGCCGCTAACTAAAGCCATGAATCATGGTGGAAGTTTCAGTTTTGGACATATATCCTCAATCTCATATGAGAATAATAATCATTGCTACATGCTTATGCATTTAAGAGGAGTCCATTATCTGTTGTCCATGTTGTCCCGGTATGGATGTCTAAGTTGAGAATAATCAAAAGCGAGAAATCCAAAATGCGAGCTTTCTCCTTAGACCTTTGTACAGGCGGCATGGAGGTACCCCTTTGTGACACTTGGTTGAAACATGGCATGCAAAGATCCGGTAGTCCAAGCTAAGTAGGACGAGGTGCGGGCACTATTAGTATACTATGCATGAGGCTTGCAACTTGTAAGATATAATTTACATAACTCATATGCTTTATTACTACCGTTGACAAAATTGTTTCATGTTTTCAAAATAAAAGCTCTAGCACAAATACAGCAATCGATGCTTTCCTCTTTGAAGGACCATTCTTTTACTTTTATTGTTGAGTCAGTTTACCTATCTCCTTCCACCTTAAGAAGCAAACACTTGTGTGAACTGTGCATTGATTCCTACATACTTGCATATTGCACTTGTTATATTACTTTATGTCGACAATATCCATGAGATATACATGTTATAAGTTGAAAGCAACCGCTGAAACTTAATCTTCCTATGTGTTGCTTCAACACCTTTACTTTGATTTATTGCTTTATGAGTTAACTCTTATGCAAGACTTATTGATGCTTGTCTTGAAGTACTATTCATGAAAAGTCTTTGCTTTATGATTCAGTTGTTTACTCATGTCATTACCTTTGTTTTGATCGCTGCATTCATTACATATGTTTACAAATAGTATGATCAAGATTATGATGGCATGTCACTTCAGAAATTATCTTTGTTATCGTTTTACCTGCTCGGGACGAGCAGAACTTTGGGGATGCTGATACGTCTCCAACGTATCGATAATTTCTTATGTTCCATGCTACTTTATTGATGATACCTACATGTTTTATGCACATTATATGTCATATTTATGCATTTTCTGGAACTAACCTATTAACAAGATGCCGAAGAGCCGGTTTTTCTGCTGTTTTTGGTTTCAGAAATCCTAGTAAGGAAATATTCTCGGAATTGGACGAAACTTTCGCCCAGGGTCCTATTTTTGCACGAAGCTTCCAGAAGACCGAAGAGATAACGAAGTGGGGCCACGAGGCAGCCAGGGCTAGGGCGGCGCGGCCCGGGCCCCGGCCGCGCCGCCCTACCCCGGGCCCCTCGTGTGGCCCCCGCGTTGACCTTCCGCCTACTTAAAGTCTCCGTCGCGAAACCCCCAGTACCGAGAGCCACGCCACGGAAAACCTTCCAGACGCGCGCCGCGAATCCCATCTCGGGGATTCAGGAGATCGCCTCCGGCACCGCCGGAGAGGGGATTCATCTCCCGGAGGACTCTACACCGCCATGGTCGCCTCCGGAGTGATGAGTGAGTAGTTCACCCCTGGACCATGGGTCCATAGCAGTAGCTAGATGGTCGTCTTCTCCTTGTTGTGCTTCATTGTTGGATCTTGTGAGCTGCCTAACATGATCAAGATCATCTATCTGTAATTCTATATGTTGTGTTTGTCGGATCCGATGGATAGAGAGTACTATGATTATGGTGATTATCAATCTATTGTTTATGTGTTGTTTATGATCTTGCATGCTCTCCGTTATTAGTAGAGGCTCTGGCCAAGTTTTTGCTCTTAACTCCAAGAGGGGGTATTTATGCTCGATAGTGGGTTCATGCCTTCATTGACACCTGGGACAGTGACAGAGGTTCTAAGGTTGTGATGTGCGTTGCCACTAGGGATAAAACATTGATGCTATGTCTAAGGATGTAGTTGTCGATTACATTACGCACCATACTTAATGCAATTGTCTGTTGCTTAGCAACTTAATACTGAATGGGGTTCTGATGATAACCTGAAGGTGGACTTTTTAGGCATAGATGAGTTGGATGGCGGTCTATGTACTTTGTCGTAATGCCCGGATTAAATCTCACTATATTTATCATATCATGTATATGCATTGTTATGCCTTTCTCTATTTGTCAATTGCCCGACTGTAATTTGTTCACCCAACATGCTTTTATCTTATGGGAGACACCTCTAGTGAACTGTGGACCCCGGTCCTATTCTTTACATAGCATACAATCTACTGCAATTGTGTTTACTGTTTTCTTTGCAAACATCTTCCACTCGATACGTTTAATCCTTTGCAAGCCGGTGAGATTGACAACCTCACGCTTCGTTGGGGCAAAGTACTTGGGTTGTGTTGTGCAGGTTCGCTGGCGCCGGAATCCAGGTGTTGCGCCGCATCACATTTCGCGACCATCAACCTTCAACGTGCTTCTTGGCTCCTACTGGTTCGATTAAACCTTGGTTTCATACCGAGGGAAACTTGCTTCTATACGCATCATACCTTCCACTTGGGGTTCCCAACGGACGTGTGCATATACGCGTATCACGAGCATAGTGGAAATCTCCTCATTGGGAATTTTACTTTTGTTAGAGACAATATCTTTCATATACTTTGAATAAGGAGGCAATTTAATAGCATCAGTCAAAGGGATTTGCAAAAATAAAGGTTTCATCCAATCACAAAATTTATTATAATGTTCCTCCTCCTTTGATTTCAGTTTCTTAGCAGGAAAAGGCATTTGCTTTTGAACCCAAGGTTCTCTTTCATTACCATGTTTCTTTGTAATAAAATCTTCTTTAGTGTACTTTTTATTTTTAGCATGCTTTTCAGGTTCTTTTTCAATCTCTTCTTTATCAGGAGTATCATTATTATCATTATCTTCATCATGTTCATTACCACTTTCAGTTTCAGCATCAGAAATAGAAATACTATTAGGATCATTAACAGGTTCAGAGGATTCTACAACAGTTTTATGTTTCTTCTTCTTTTTCTTAGAAGGACTATCAGTTTCTTTAGTTCGTTGAGAATCTTGTTCAATTCTTTTGGGATGCCCTTCAGGATATAGAGGATCCTGGGTAGAAACACCGCCTCTAGTTGTTACTTCATAAGCATGTTTCTCTTCATGAGTATTTTTTAACAAGTCATTTTGCACTTTAGTAAGTTGATCAATTTGAGTTTGAATCATATTAAAATGTTTAACAAGCATCTTAACATCATTGGAGGTTCTCTCCACAATATCATGCAATTTACTAATAGCTTGAGAATTTTCTATTAGATGATTCTCTACTCTCATATTAAAATTATTTTGCTTAACAATATAATTATCAAATTCATCTAAACATTGATCAGGAGGTTTTGAATACGGGATATCTCCTCTATCAAAGCGTTGAAGAGAATGTACCTCAATTGTGGATGAAGGGGGAATTATCTTACATAGGTCTTCTATAGGAGGCAAATTCTTTACATCTTCAGATTTAATACCCTTCTCCATAAGAGATTTCTTGGCTTCCCTCATATCTTCATCATTTAATTCAATCATACCCCTCTTCTTCATATAGGTGTCGGGGTTGGTTCAGGTGTAGACCAATCATCATGATTTTTTCTTATCTTTGCCAATAATTCTTCAGCTTCGTCCGGAGTTCTCTTCCTGAAAACACAATCAGCACAACTATCCAGGTATGCCCTAGACTCAATGGTTAGTCCACTATAGAATATATCAAGTAAATCATGCTTTTCCAAATCATGTCCAGGCCGAGCTCTAATAAGAGAGCAAAATCTTGCCCAAGCTTCAGGCAATTTCTCTCCATCTTCTTGATCAAAACTATAAATTCTCTGCAGAGCAATATGTTGAGCACTAGCGGGAAAGTATTTTCGAAAGAAAACATCAAGCAAACAACTTGGACTATCAATAGAATCAGGAGGCAAATTATTATACCAAATCTTAGCATCATCCTTTAATGAGAACAAAAAATCTTAGCAACAAAATAAGTACGCATCTTAACATCATCAGAAAACAAGCTACTTAAAGTGGAAAGCTCATTCATATGTTCTACAACACTCTCTTTTTCAGTACCACAAAAAGGTGTTTTCTCAACAATAGATATATGAGATAAATCAAGAGAAAAGTCATAATCTTTATCCTTAATGTTTATAGGAGATGTGGCAAATTTAGGATCAGGAGACAGTTTATATCTAACAGCATGTTGTGCAATAAGCTTTTTAAGGTTACTTGTACTAGTAGTAGCATTGCATTTATCAATAAAATCATCATCAAGTTCCACATAATCTTCATCAAGATCATCAGTCTCAGGTGAATTAACAGGTGTAACAGTATTTTCATTAGGAGTTTCAGTATTTTCAATTTGTCTAGACCTAGCAATTATAGCATCTAGAAAAGGACCTAATGAACCAGTATTATCAAGCACAGTAGAAGCATCATCAAAATTATCAGAGGAATTTTTAGATTCAGCAGAAATACCAACACGTGAAGTTTGTGGTGGTGAAACAAGTTGACTTATCACAGATGGTGAATCAAGAGCAGCAGAGGTACTCAGAGTTGTACCTTTTCTTGTAGTGGATGGTAATATGGCGACTTTAGCATCGCGAGTTTTACCCATGATGGAGGATTTGCAGCGAACAATATCAATCCAAGTGAACTTGCAAATAAAGCTATGCTCCCCGGCAACGGCGCCAGAAAATAGTCTTGATGACCCACAAGTATAGGGGATCGCAACAGTCTTCGAGGAAGTATTACCCAATTTATTGATTCGACACAAGGGAGACAAAGAATACTTGTAAGCCTTACAGCGGAGTTGTCAATTCAGCTGCACCTGGAAACAGACTTGCTCGCAAGAGTTTATCAGTAGCAACAGTTCTATAGCAGTAGGAATAGTGAAATAACAGCAGCGGTGAAATAAAGACAGCAGTAGTGATTATAGTAAACAACAGGATTAAAATATTGTAGGCACATGGATGGATGAACGGGCGCTGCATGGATGAGAGAATTCATATAACAATCATGGTAGGGCATTTGCAGATAATAATAAAGCGGTATCCAAGTACTAATCAATCCATAGGCATGTGTTCCATATATAGTCGTGCGTGCTCGCAATGAGAAACTTGCACAACATCTTTTGTCCTACCAGCCGGTGGCAGCCGGGCCTCTAGGGAAACTACTGGAAATTAAGGTACTCCTTTTAATAGAGTACCGAGCAAAGCATTAACACTCCGTGAACACATGTGATCCTCACATCACCGCCTTCCCCTCCGGTTGTCCCAATTTCTGTCACTTTGGGGCCTCGGGTTCCGCAAACGTGTGCATACAACTTGCAGGTAAGATCATAAAACAATGCATATCATGATGAAACAATAACATGTTCAGATCTGAAATCATGGCACTCGGGCCCTAGTGACAAGCATTAAGCATAACAAGTTGCAACAATATCATAAAAGTAACATCTACGGATACTAGGCACCATGCCCTAACAATATTGTGACTATTACATGATCAATATCATCCAATCCCTACCATCCCCTTCAGCCTACAGCGGGGGAATTACTCACACATGGATGGGGAAACATGGCTGGTCGATGGAGAGGCGTCGGTGGTGATGGCGGTGAAGATCCCCTCCAATTCCCCGTCCCGGCGGAGTGCCAGAACGGAGTTCTTGTCCCGAGGCGGAGTTTCGCTATGGCGGCGGCGTACTGGATGGTCTTTGGAAATATGGTCGAACCCCCTTGCGTTTTTAGGTCGAAGGGACTTTGTAGTCGAAAGGGGAGCGTCGGGGGCCGCCGAGGCGGCCACACAGGGCGGCGCGCCCCCTCCGGGCGCTGGCCTAGTGTGTGGGGGCCTCGGGCCCCCACCTGGCTTGCCCTTCTGGCTCCGTCAATATTCTGGGAAAATAAGACCTTTCGCATAAATTCCGAGGATTTTCCTGAAAGTTGGATTTCTGCACAAAAACGAGACACCAGAGCAGTTCTGCTGAAAACAACGTTAGTCCGTGTTAGTTGCATCCAAAATACACAAATTAGAGGCAAAACAATAGCAAAAGTGTTCGGGAAAGTAGATACGTTTTGGACGTATCACGGCGGCGGCGGCGCGGGGAACTCCTTTCCCCGTCGCCGGCAAGCTTGGGGAGCGCCGCCCCTTAGCCTCCCTCCTTCATGGCTTCTTGGGAGCCCTCCCCCATGGAGATGGGATCCATGGGGGAGGCAAAAACGTGGCTTTGGTGGCTGGAAATTCGTGGGTGGAGGTGTCCTCCACGAGTTAGGGTTTCCTCCTTTATATAGACTCTCGGATTTCCGTCATCCCATCTAGGGCTTCAGTAAAACGGGTCTCTAGGCCGCATACGGACTCCGATTGGGCCGAATTTTAACTCTAGAACGTTCAGCAGAAAATTATCTACAACTTCCTCTTCAGGCCCAACTCCGTTGGAGGTCATCTTCGAGGGTCAAACAGACAATCTCCGAAAACAGTTCTGGGACAGATTTCAGCAAAGTTCCAATTCGACTCCAACAAGGTTTCCTCTTATATTCTTGATAATTCCTACACATCAAAGTGTAAAACAAGAACATTGTGCACTTTTGCAACTATTAATAGGTTAGTCCAAATAAATCATAAACTTAATATAAAAACAAGTGCCAAAGGCATAATATTAGCATGAAACAATCAAAAATTATAGATACGTTTGCGACGTATCATCCACCTTCGGGTCAGTTACATCATACAAGTCGGTTTACCTGATATGGGCCTAGCCTGCCTATTTTACACAGTTCTTGGGATGTAATTCTGTGTTGGATTCTTCATGGGCTTCGCCTATTATTTCGTGGACCCGCACCGGGGATGATAATGTCGAGTACCCAATATGGTATACCCATGTCAAGAAGGGCTATTTATAATTAAAGGGAGAAAACTAGCCATTTGGGGAAATTTGTTCGACAAAAACCGGTGTTAAGTTTGCCAATTCCAACCCTCCAACTGACTTGGTCCAACGTACAAACCGACATGCTGAAATCCGGCGTAACCTGGCACCAGACTAGGCCGACGTAGATCGGCACGCCGGTTTTAATCTGGCAAGCTAGAACTAGTTCGACGGCCGCTGGAATCACACTTTGTATAGCCATTTGGCATATATCAGAAAATTCCGGCGGCTGCCAGCAGTGAGCCCGACACCACCGTTTTCCACACTAGGTTCGCAGAAACCCCTCAAAACCGCAATTTTCTGAAAAGAATAAAACTCTCACAATGTACCAGAATTTCGATTGAGATGAAACCAATTTTTTTGGAAATATAATGACAAACAGAACTCCAACAAAAAGGATATTAGGAATCATCAAAGGATATTTTTACATGGTTTTAGAGGTGAAACCTCTCCACTTGAAGAACCGGTAAAACGTCCAAACTCAAAAACGCAATAAAAGATGCATACGAATTCCGTTTTCAATAAATTTGGGCTTGTTGAAAAGGTAGCAACAAACTCAAGCACCTCAGACCTAGAGACACCAAGAAGCTACAATAATAACGCATAATACACATATATTCTTTATGTTTCATGTGTTGATCAACTTGAATTCAATCTTCACTCTTAGTCTTGGCAACCTTGTATCTTCTGCTATCATAGTAACTTGAGGTACATAAAAATCTTTATTTTATTATATGTTCTAACCCTTGTTAACTATAGCTTAACTCATGAGACTATCATGACACCGGTTAGAACCATATCCTAAATTCTTCTCTTAAAATCAAACTCTTAAGATCTTGAGCATATAATATTCTTCTCTTCAAATCGATGATATTGACGCACAAAGTATATCTTTATCTTCATGACATCCATATTTGAATACAACACGTGGAAAGTACAAGTTTAACCTTCCTTCATATAAATCTCAATGAAAATATTAGTCCATGAATTGGCATTAATTACCAAAACCACACTTAGGGGCAATATACCTTACAAGGAGGCAGAGAGCCTTCTTCGCCGATGGACATGATGAGGTTGATGATCGACTCCATGGTGATTTCCATGTCAAGTCACACCTGTCGGCTCCCTCTCGAGTTCCACTGGCTCTGGGTTGTTGATCGCTGATGAGGACCATGATGTTTCAAGTCGTTCTTCAATCTTGTGATGTTTGCTTGTAACTTCGTTGTGTTGTAAGTTGTTCTCAGTATCCATGTACTTCCTGCCGTTGTGGTTTTATTAATTTAAAGTTGGGCTAAGGCTTTATGTTTAAAGTTTGGCCGTTTGCCAAGTGATTTTCGTATCTACTGGATTAAGTTTGGCAGTATGGTTGGCCACATGAATTTGCGTATGTGCATCGCACGAAAAAGTTGGCCAAGGAGAGGCACGATCGATCTGCCGTTCACAGCTAGATAAGCGTTGTCGAGCGCAAAAACGACTGCACTCGTGACAAAAAGCTTGCGACGACGGAATAACAAGCGATAGAAGGCCTATGTCGGCAAGGCTTCATCGACCTATTTCCCCGGGTCAAGCACTGCATCCCGAGGTTTATTAATCGGTAAGTTCTCAATCCACTCTCAAACAAATGGAAATGCGTAGATCTATATGAGACAGTATACTTCTATGCCCATTCGTTGCATGCACACTAGATTTGTAGCGGTAGAGTCAACTATTGGTCAATATATGCTCGGTTATGATCAATTAAGCTCTGTTGCGATCTTCTACTATGTCTGCGTACTTCGTAAATAGCAAATCTATATATGCTTTATGGTTACATTTTGTCCGATTGAATCAGCTTCAGTTTTTAGTGTTTGATCAACCCAACATTTAAGTTTATTTTTGCGCTATTCATGGGTTTTTTTTCAAGGATACATGGAGAGACGTATCTGTTTCATAGAAGAAAGGCTAGAAGGCCAAAGTACAACACACTTCTGGCACAACCGCCAGAAAGCGCACCCCACACTGCCTTAGAAAGGCAGCTACCCACACACTACAGGACTACTCGCGACATCTCCACTTTCCCACGTCTACAAGACTACCCCTAAACAAACCCGCCAGGCGCCACATGTCTGCCTCGTCAGAGATCCGGGTGACTACCGCGCCCGAGGACGGGGTGGCGCCTTCGAAGACGATGTCGTTCCGGTGCCGCCACAGACACCAGCAGACGAGGGTGACGGCTGTCCAGAGATCTCGATCTTTGCCCGGACCCCCACGCTTCGATTGGAGCCAAGGGACGAATCTCGTGTCAGTCTGCGGCATCCAATGTATCTTTCCCCACCATCTCAGGCACGTTGCCCAGACCTGCCTGGACAGGACGCATCCAAGCAGAAGATGGTCGAGCGTCTCAGCCTCCTGATCACAGAAAGGGCACGTCGCTGGGTGCGGGAGGCCACGTATGCTCAGCCTGTCCGTCGTCCAGCATCTATCCCTGGCCGCCAGCCAAAGGAAAACTCTGCAGTTTGGTGGTGCCCTGGACCGCCAAATTTGAGCCGCTCCCGCCATCTCCACTCTACCTCCGAACATCGCCCGATAACAAGATAGCGCAGAGTAGCAATGGTCCTGCTCCCATCTCCATCGGAAAACATCCTCCACGCCCTCATCCAGGGCAATGTTCGTCAGACGGTCAGCCAAATGGAGGAGCTCTCCTACGGCCAGGGCGCTGAGGTCCGGCGGGACATCATCTAGCCATCTCCCTGCCAGGCCCTCACGAACCCGTCGCTGTCTGAGGGCGGCTTCACCGCCTCAAACAGGTTAGGTGCTAACTCACAGATCCGCCCATCCGGCAGCCACTTGTCCTTCCAGAAAAAGTAGTCGCTCCATTGCCGAGCACTGAGTAGGTTGCCCCTTGAAAGAGCTATCTTGCCATCATGGGCACCTGAATGTTAAGCTCCTTCCACGGCTTGGAAACGTCCATACGCTGCAGCCACAGCCATCTGGTCCTCAAAGCCACGTTCATCATCTTGATATTGGGGATCCCTAGCCCGCCCCATTCCTTAGGTGCGCAAACTTTGTCCCACGCCACTAGACAGTGGCCATCGTTGACATCCTTTCTCCCCTTCCAGAGGAAACCTCTTATTATTTTCTCAATTGCTGTGATTGTCTTAGCTGGTAGATCAAGAGACATCATGGTGAAGATGGGTATCGCGGAGAGAGTCGCGCGTACCAACTCCAGCCGTCCACCTCTATCAAGAAGTGATGCCCTCCAACCAGGTAGCTTGTTAGCCACACTATCCACGAGGTATTGCATCTGGGCTGCATCGGCTTCCTCAGGGTGAGGGCAGCCCAAGGTACCTGAGGGGAAAATCCACCACGGGGCATCGAAGCTCCTGGTCCACGACAGCCAAGTCGGCATCGCTGCAGCGGATAAGGTTCGCTGAGCATTTCTCCATGTTGACACATAGGCCCGAGGCGGCCCCAAAGTCATCCACGATCCCGGAGAAGACCCTAAAATCAAGCACAGTAGGGCGTAGGAAGGTGACCACATCATCCGCGTACACCGATGTACGGAGCCGCAGTCCTGTCTGTGCCAACGGGGTAAGCAGCCTCTCATCGGCCGCTTTCTCAATCATCAAATGCAGGATCTCCATGATCAGAATGAAGAGCTGAGGGGATAGGGGGTCCCCCTGACGCAATCCACGCCTGTTGGCAATCCGCGTACGGGTGTACCATTCAGCAAGACCCGGGTGGTTGCTGTGGAGAGGAGGGCGCAGATAACACATGACCCTCTCGCCAAACCCAATCTTCCGGAGGACCTCCAGAAGAAGTGCCCAGTCCACGGTGTCGAAAGCCTTGGTGATATCCAATTTGAGGAGGACTGCGGAAGTAGCACGCTATGGAGCTTCCGTGCTATTCCCTGAACCATCATGAAATTATCATGCAAACACCTTCCACGCACGAATGCACTCTGCTGCGGTCCTATCATCTGAGGGAGGACAGGAGCGATCCTGTTTGCAATCACCTTAGCCACCAACTTAGCCACGCCATGTATCAGGCTGATGGGCCTAAAATGCCGGACTTCCTCCGCCCCCTCCATCTTTGGTAAGAGGGTGATGAAGGCTTCATTGATCGCTCCAAAGCCACGGCAATCCAAACGTGAGAGTGAGTTGAAAGCTTCCATGACATCCTCCTTGATGATGCTCCAGCATGTCCTGAAGAAGCGGACCGAGAAACCATCTGGGCCTGGACATTTGTCCAGGGGCATGTCTTTTATGGCTTTCCACACTTCCTCCTCTGTGAACACTCCGTCAATATGCTGGAGGTCAAGAGAGGGGAGCCCAAGAAACTCCAGATCTAGCGAGAAAGGTCTATCCATCGTTACCCCCAAGAGGTGATCAAAGAAATCATCCACTACTTCCGCCTTCTCAGAATGCTCCGTAACTCGCCTATCGTCCACGACCAAATGGCCAATAAAATTCTTGCGCCGCCTATGGCTTGCATGCAAGTGGAAAACCGGCATGCATCCCCCTCTCGAAGCCAGAGAATGCGGGAACGCTGTCGCGCAATCGTCCTCTCCGAGATGCCAGCCCTAGGAGCTTCTTCTTTAGCGACGCCGAAGAGCTCTCTCCTGTGTTGACAACTGCCTAGACTCCATAGCAACGTCAAACTGAAGAATCAACTCTGTGGCCATCTGGATTTGCAGTTTGATACTACCAATGAACTTGGAGCTCCAGCTGGCTAGCCTTTTCGCCGTGGCTCTAAGCTTCTGATCTAAACGCTTGAAGGGGTTCGGCTCACGAGGCTGCATCATCCACACTTCCCGACCACTTCCAGGAAGCCGTCCACCTTGGGCCAGAAAGACTGGAACTGAAATCTACGCCCCGTGCAAGTCCGGGGCCAGGTTAAGCACTGGGGGGGCAATGGTCCGAGGGACCACTGGACATGGCGGATAGGAAGGCATCTCAGGGAACATGTCCTCCCAATCCACGGTCGTAAAGACCCTATCTAGCTTCTCCAGAGTTGGTTGTGCTCTCTCACAGACCAGGTGAATCGCCTTCCATTCAGATACACCTCCTTGAGATCAAGATTGGATAGAGTCCTTTTGAATCTGCCCATCCGACGGTGTAGGACTCTGGTTCTTATCCTCGGGGTCCACAATTAAATTGAAATCTCCCGCCACCATCCACGGCCCTACATGAAGGTCTCGATATCCTGTAACTCCTTGAAAGAAGGCGCGTTTGTCCGTATCACTCGTGGTCCATAAACCCCATGAACCACCAACCGTCCCTCCACCGATAGTGATCCTGCCGTGATGGCATTCTCAGTCATGTGAGGGTTGGACACTGACAGTCTCCAACGTATCGATAATTTCTTATGTTCCATGCTACTTTATTGATGATACCTACATGTTTTATGCACATTATATGTCATATTTATGCATTTTCTGGAACTAACCTATTAACAAGAAGAGCCAGTTGCTGTTTTCTGCTGTTTTTGGTTTCAGAAATCCTAGTAAGGAAATATTCTCGAATTGGACGAAACTTTCGCCCAGGTCCTATTTTTGCACGAAGCTTCCAGAAGACCAAAGAGATAACGAAGTGGGGTCACGAGGCGCAGCAGGCTAGGGCGGCGCGCCCAAGCCCGGCCGCGCCGACCTGCCCCCGGGCCCCTCGTGTGGCCCCCGTGTTGACCTTCCGCCTACTTAAGTCCCGTCGCGAAACCCCCACTCGAGAGCCACGATACTCGAAAACCTTCCAGGAGACGCGCCGCCGCGAATCCCATCTCGGGGATTCAGGAGATCGCCTCCGGCACCCTGCCGGAGAGGGGATTCATCTCCGAGGACTCTACACCGCCATGGTCGCCTCCGGAGTGATGAGTGAGTAGTTCACCCCCTGGACCATGGGTCCATAGCAGTAGCTAGATGGTCGTCTTCTCCTTGTTGTGCTTCATTGTTGGATCTTGTGAGCTGCCTAACATGATCAAGATCATCTATCTGTAATACTATATGTTGTGTTTGTCGGGATCCGATGGATAGAGAGTACTATGATTATGGTGATTATCAATCTATTGTTTATGTGTTGTTTATGATCTTGCATGCTCTCCGTTATTAGTAGAGGCTCTGCCAAGTTGATACTTGTAACTCCAAGAGGGAGTATTTATGCTCGATAGTGGGTTCATGCCTCCATTGAATCTGGGACAGTGACAGAAAGTTCTAAGGTTGTGGATGTGCTGTTGCCACTAGGGATAAAACATTGATGCTATGTCTAAGGATGTAGTTGTTGATTACATTACGCACCATACTTAATGCAATTGTCTGTTGCTTTGCAACTTAATACTGAATGGGGTTCGGATGATAACCTGAAGGTGGACTTTTTAGGCATAGATGCAGTTGGATGGCGGTCTATGTACTTTGTCGTAATGCCCAATTAAATCTCACTATATTTATCATATCATGTATATGCATTGTTATGCCTTCCTCTATTTGTCAATTGCCCGACCGTAATTTGTTCACCCAACATGCTTTTATCTTATGGGAGAGACACCTCTAGTGAACTGTGGACCCGGTCCTATTCTTTACATAGCATACAATCTACTGCAATTGTGTTTTCTGTTTTCTTTGCAAACATCTTCCACTCGATACGTTTAATCCTTTGTTACAGCAAGCGGTGAGATTGACAACCTCACTGTTTCGTTGGGCAAAGTACTTTTGGTTTTGTTGTGCGATTCCACGTTGGCGCAGAATCCCTGGTGTTGCGCCGCATCACATTTCGCGACCATCAACCTTCAACGTGCTTCTTGGCTCCTACTGGTTCGATTAAACCTTGGTTTCTTTCGAGGGAAAACTTGCTACCGTGCGCATCATACCTTCCTCTTGGGGTTCCCAACGAACGTGTGAGTTACACGCCATCAAGCTCTTTTTCTGGCGCCGTTGCCGGGGAGATCAAGACACGCTGCAAGGGGAGTCTCCACTTCTCAATCTCTTTACTTTGTTTTTGTCTTGCTTTATTTTATTTACTACTTTGTTTGCTGCACCTAAACAAAATACAAAAAAATTAATTGCTAGTTTTACTTTATTTATTGCTCTCTATATCAAAAATACAAAAAAATTAGTTACTTGCATTTACTTTATCTAGTTTGTTTTATTTCTTGTTGCTAAAATGAATACTCCTGAAAATACTAAATTGTGTGACTTCACAAATGCAAATAATAATGATTTCCTATGCACACCTATTGCTCCACCTGCTACTACAGCAGAATTCTTTGAAATTAAACCTGCTTTATTAAATCTTGTCATGAGAGATCAATTTTCTGGTGCTAGTTCTGATGATGCTGCTGCCCATCTCAATAATTTTGTTGAACTTTGTGAAATGCAAAAGTATAAAGATGTAGATGGTGATATTATTAAATTGAAAGTGTTTCCTTTCTCATTAAGAGGAAGAGCTAAAGATTGGTTGCTATCTTTGCCTAAGAATAGTATTGATTCATGGACTAAATGCAAGGATGCTTTTATTGGTAGATATTATCCTCCCGCTAAAATTATATCTTTGAGAAGTAGCATAATGAATTTTAAACAATTAGATACTGAACATGTTGCTCAAGCATGGGAGAGAATGAAAACTTTGGTAAAGAATTGCCCAACCCATGGACTGACTACTTGGATGATCATCCAAACCTTCTATGCAGGACTAAATTTTTCTTCGCGGAATTTATTGGATTCAGCTGCTGGAGGTACCTTTATGTCCATCACATTGGGGCGGCTACAAAACTTCTTGATGATATGATGATAAATTACTCTGAATGGCACACGGAAAGAGCTCCACAAGGTAAGAAGGTAAATTTTGTTGAAGAAACCTCTTCCTTGAGTGATAAGATTGATGTGATTATGTCTATGCTTGTGAATGGTAGATCTAATGTTGATCCAAATAATGTTCCTTTAGCTTCATTGGTTGCTCAAGAAGAAAATGTTGATGTGAATTTCATTAAAAATAATAATTTCAACAACAATGCTTATAGGAACAACTCTGGTAATAACTATAGGCCATATCCTTCTGCTAATGGTAATGGTTATGGTAATTCTTATGGGAATTCTTACAACAATAATAGGAGTGTACCCTCTGGTCTTGAAGCCATGCTTAAAGAATTTATTAGTACACAAACTGCTTTTAACAAATCTGTTGAGGAAAAGCTTGATAAAATTGATACTATTGCTTCTAGAGTTGATAGACTTGCCTCCGATGTTAATCTTTTAAAATTGAAAGTTATGCCTAATAATGATATTGATAATAAGATCACTACTACAGCAAATTCCATCCAAGTTAGAATTAATGAGAATATAAGATTAATGGCTGAACTGCGTGCTAGGTGGGATAGAGAAGAAAATGAAAAACTAGCTAAAGAGAATAATGTAGCTAAAGTTTGGACTATTACCACCACTAGTAATGCTAATTCTCCACATGTTGTTGCACCTCCTACTATCAATGGTAAAATAATTGGTGTTGGCAATGTTTCTACTCCTAGTGCAAAGCGTACAAAACTGCCTGAAATTGCTAAAACTGCTGAAACTGCTTGTGATAAAACTGCTGAAATTTTTTCCAACCTTGGGAACAATGATCCCATTGCTGTAGCTCATAATGATTTAGATTTTGATGATTGCCACATCTCTGAAGTTATAAAGTTCTTACAAAAACTTGCTAAAAGTCCTAATGCTAGTGCTATAAATTTAGCCTTTACAAAACATATTACAAATGCTCTCATAAAAGCTAGAGAAGAGAAACTAAAACTTGAAACTTCTATTCCTAGAAAATTAGAAGATGGTTGGGAGCCTATCATTAAAATGAAATTCAATGACTTTGAATGTAATGCTTTATGTGATCTTGGTGCAAGTATTTCTGTTATGCCTAAAAAGATCTATGATATGCTTGACTTGCCACCATTGAAGAATTGTTATTTGGATGTTAATCTTGCCGGTAATGTTAAAAAGAAACCTTTGGGGAGGATTGATAATGTGCATATTACGGTTAACAATAACCTTGTCCCCGTTGATTTTGTTGTTTTGGATATCGAATGCAATGCATCTTGTCCTATTGTGTTGGGAAGACCTTTTCTTCGAACCGTTGGTGCTGTTATTGATATGAGGGAAGGTAATATTAAATATCAATTTCCTCTCAAGAAAGGTATGGAACACTTCCCTAGAAAGAGAATGAAGTTGCCTTTTGATTCTATTATTAGAACAAGCTATGATGTTGATGCTTCTACTCTTGATGTTACTTGATTTGCACTTTCTGCGCCTAGCTGAAAGGCGTTAAAGAAAATCGCTTATGGAGACAACCCATGTTTTTACTACAGCAATTTTTTTGTTTTGTTGAGTCTTGGAAGTTGTTTACTACTGTAGTAACCTCTCCTTATCATGTTTTTGTGCCAAGTAAAGTTTCTATGTCAAAGTTGATGTTATATTTGGATTGCTGCGCAGAAACAACATTGTTGTCTGTCACGAATCTGGGCACAGTTCTCTGTAGAAAATTCGAAAAAATCTGCCAATTTACGAGCTGATCCTCAGATATGTACGCAACTTTCATTAGTTTTGAGTTTTTCCATTTGAACAATTCTGTTGCCACTTTAAATTCGTCTTTACTGGACTGTTCTGTTTTTGACAGATTCTGCCTTTATTTCGCATTGCCTCTTTTGCTATGTTGGATTTATTTCTTTGATCCACTAATGTACAGTAGCATTATGAAATGTCCAGAAGTGAAAATAATGTTTGTGTCACCTCTGAATGAGTGAATTATTAATTGTGCACTAACCCTCTAATGAGTTTGCTTGAAGTTTGGTGTGAAGGAAGTTTTCAAGGGTCAAGAGAGGAGAATGATATACTATGATCAAGAGGAGTGAAAGCTCTAAGCTTGGGGATGCCCCGTGGTTCACCCCTGCATATTTTAAGAAGACTCAAGCGTCTAAGCTTGGGGATGCCCAAGGCATCCCCTTCTTCATCGACAACATCATCAGGTTCCTCCCCTGAAACTATATTTTTATTCAATCACATCTTGTGTTCTTTACTTGGAGCGTTGGTTTGTTTTTGTTTTTGTTTTTGTTTGAATAAAATGGATCCTAGCATTCACTTTGTGGAGAGAGACACGCTCCGCTGTTGCATATGGACACATGTGTCCTTAGGCTTTACTCATAATGTTCATGGCGAAGTTTCTTCCTCGTTAAATTGTTATATGGTTGGAATTGGAAAATGCTACATGTAGTAATTCTAAAATGTCTTGGATAATGTGATACTTGGCAATTGTCGTGCTCATGTTTAAGCTCTTGCATCATATGCTTTGCACCCATTAATGAAGAAATACATAGAGCTTGCTAAAATTTGATTTGCATATTTGGTTTCTCTAAGGTCTAGATAATATCTAGTATTGAGTTTTGAACAACAAGGAAGACGGTGTAGAGTCTTATAATGTTTACAATATGTCTTTTATGTGAGTTTTGCTGCACTTGTTCATCCTTGAGTTTGCTTCAAATAACCTTGCTAGCCTAAACCTTGTATCGAGAGGGAATACTTCTCATGCATCCAAAATCTTTGAGCCAACCACTATGCCATTTGTGTCCACCATACCTACCTACTACATGGTATTTCATTCCAAAGTAAATTGCTTGAGTGCTACCTTTAAAATTCCATCATTCACCTTTGCAATATATAGCTCATGGGACAAAATAGCCTTAAAAACTATCGTAGTATTGAATATGTACTTATGCACTTTATATTTTATTAAGTTGCTTGTTGTGCGATAACCATGCTTGGGGAACGCCATCATCTATTGTTGAATATCATGTGAGTTGCTATGCATGTCCGTCTTGTCCGAAGGATCTATCATTTTAGTGGTTGGAGCATGCAAAATTGTTAGAGAAGAACATTGGGTCGCTAACTAAAGCCATGAATCATGGTTGAAGTTTCAGTTTTGGACATATATCCTCAATCTCATATGAGAATAATAATTGTTGCTACATGCTTATGCATTTAAGAGGAGTCCATTATCTCTGTGTCCATGTTGTCCCGGTATGGATGTCTAAGTTGAGAATAATCAAAAGCGAGAAATCCAAATGCGAGCATTCTCCTTAGACTTTGTACAGGCGGCAGGAGGTACCTTTGTGACACTTGGTTGAAACATGGCATGCAAAGATCCGGTAGTCCAAGCTAAGTAGGACGAGGTGCGGACACTATTAGTATACTATGCATGAGGCTTGCAACTTGTAAGATATAATTTACATAACTCATATGCTTTATCACTACCGTTGACAAAATTGTTTCATGTTTTCAAAATAAAAGCTCTAGCACAAATACAGCAATCGATGCTTTCCTCTTTGAAGGACCATTCTTTTACTTTTATTGTTGAGTCAGTTTACCTATCTCCTTCCACCTTAAGAAGCAAACACTTGTGTGAACTGTGCATTGATTCCTACATACTTGCATATTGCACTTGTTATATTACTTTATGTTGACAATATCATGAGATATACATGTTATAAGTTGAAAGCAACCGCGAAACTTAATCTTCCTATGTGTTGCTTCAACACCTTTACTTTGATTTATTTCTTTATGAGTTAACTCTTATGCAAGACTTATTGATGCTTGTCTTTAAGTACTATTCATGAAAAGTCTGCTATAGATTCGTTGTTTACTCATGTCATTATTGTTTTGATCGCTGCATTCATTACATATGTTTACAACTAGTATGATCAAGATTATGATGGCATGTCACTTGAAATTATCTTTGTTATCGTTTACCTGCTCGACGAGCAGAACTAAGCTTGGGGATGCTGATACGCCTCCTAACGATAATTTCTTATGTTCCATGCTACTTTATTGATGATACTCTACATGTTTTATGCACATTATATGTCATATTTATGCATTTTCTGAACTAACCTATTAACAAGATGCCAAGAGCCAGTTCCTGTTTTCTGCTGTTTTGGTTTCAGAAATCCTAGTATGGAAATATTCTCGGAATTGAATGCAACCGCCTGTGGTCCTATTTTTGCAACGGTCGAAGACCGAAGAGATGATCAGTGGGGCCACGAGGGCAACAGAGCAGGGCTGCCCGGCTCCCGGCCGCGCCGACCTGCTCCCCGGGCCCCTCGGTGGCCCCCACGTTGACCTTCCGCCACTTAAAGTCTCCGTCGCAAACCCCAAGCATCGGGAGCCACGATACGAAACCTTCCTGCAGGACGCGCGCCGGCGAATCCCATCTCTGGGATTCAAGGAGACATCTCGCACTGGCCGGGGAGAGGGGATCTGACCGGGAGGACTCTGGCACCGCCATGGTCGCTCCTGAGTGATGAGGAGAAGTCCACCTTGACCATGGGGTCCATAGCAGTAGCTAGGATGGTTGTCTTCTCCTCATGTGCTTCATTGTTGGATCTTGTGAGCTGCCTAACATGATCAAGATCATCTATCCGTAATACTATATGTTGTGTTTGTCAGATCCGATGGATAGAGAGTACTATGATTATGGTGGTTATCAATCTATTGTTTATGTGCTGTTTATGATCTTGCATGCGCCCTCCGTTATTAGTAGAGGCTCTGGCCAAGTTTGTACTCTTAACTCCAAGAGGAGTATTTATGTTCGATAGTGGGTTCATGCCTCCATTAACTCTGGGACAGTGACAGAAAGTTCTAAGGTTGGGATGTGCTGTTGCCACTAGGGATAAAACATTGATGCTATGTCTAAGGATGTAGTTGTTGATTACACTACGCACCATACTTAATGCAATTGTCTGTTGCTTAGCAACTTAATACTGAATGGGGTTCGGATGATAACCTGAAGGTGGACTTTTTAGGCATAGATGCAGTTTGATGGCGGTCTATGTACTTTGTCGTAATGCCCAATTAAATCTCACTATATTTATCATATCATGTATATGCATTGTTATGCCTCTCTATTTGTCAATTGCCCGACTGCAATTTTTCACCAACATGCTTTTATCTTATGGGGGAGACACCTCTAGTGAACCGTGGACCCCGGTCCTATTCTTTACATAGCATACACTCTACTGCAAGTTTACTGTTTTTTTTGCAAACATCTTCCACTCGATACGCTTAATCCTTTGTTACAGCAAGCTGCGGTGAGATTGACAACCCCACTGCTTCTGCTGGGGCAAAGTACTTGTTTTGCTGTGCATATTCCACGTTGGCGCCGGAATCCCGGGTGTTGCGCCGCATCACATTTCGTGACCATCAACCTTCAACGTGCTTCTTGGCTCCCACCGGGTTCGATTAAACCTTGGTTTCTTTCTCGAGGGAAAACTTGCTACCGTGCGCATCATACCTTCCTCTGGGGTTCCCAACGAACGTGTGGAGTTACACGCGCCATCGTACACCGTCACCAAAGTGGACTGCCACGCTAGAGTATACCACCCCCGGTGCTCGCCGCCTGAGATAGAAACCATCGAAGGTCGGCCTAGGCACTCACGCACTACGCGGTCGGAGATAACCGCCATCTTGCCCCCGGAGGCAAACACCGAAAGGTCGCAAGCAGCGAGATGGTCTGAGAAACCGCAAGACGCCCGACAGTGAATTAAGTCCACGCGCATTCCAATGGCAATGCAAACATCCACCGAATCCATTACAAACAAGCTGTGGGAAGAGTCATTACAGCCGTGCGCGAAAAACGTGCACCCTAAAGGAAAAAAGTCTCGAATCAGACACAACCCACCGGTGGTCCAGGCTGCTCAAGGTCGTCTCACGTCCAACCGAAGAGGCGGAGAACTACGTCCAAGTGCCGCCGGCGAAAAGGTCTCGTGAAGAGGTCGGTGTAGGCCTCGAGGGCTTGGCCCCCAATGATGTCTCCCCGCAATGCCAAGCCTCGGTGATCGGGCCGCACGCCGCCGCTCGGTCGGGGGTACCAGCAGCAAACCTCTGCCGATGCGCTCCACCGCGTCTAATCGGCCCCGTGTAGACCTTCTTCTTCCCAAGTTCTGTCCGATGTGCCATCGAGCAATCGGAGAAATCGGCCTTCCGCAAGCTTCATCGAAAGTAGAGACTCCTCGCTCCTTCTGCGAGCTGGCAACCTCCTGCCTGCGGAATCCACACTCTGGCCCTGTCGACAGGCGAGACACTAACTTGGAAGTAGTCGAGCACCGACGTGGCGAGCCACCATCCGCGAGACCCACCGACGCCCGGCGAAGTCCATCCTCGCCGCGGGGTGGAAAACAACCCGTAGTTGGAAAGCTGATAATTTTGAACCGATTCCACCTGGTCGGGTCAGGCTGCCCGCTCAATGGAGAAAGGCTGGTCCATTGACTAGATGAAAACCTGACTGGTATTCCCTTCTTCCCACTCTTCTCGGTCCCGGCCACGTGTCACACCAGACCGCCGGCCTGCATGCTTCCAAGACAGCTCCATCGATCCACCACTTGGGGCCCGCCGTGCGCCCGCATCGTGATCTTCCACGAATATCCCCAGCACCCCGCTCCTTCCGTCCACGCGCGATGCTCGGCCATCTCCACCACGCCCGCGTTGCAAACTG